>OW679198.1:97994812-98110552 GCA_940337035.1 Agriotes lineatus | reverse complement strand
CCAGCCACTCACGACGTGACCCGCAATTTATTTCAAAATTCATGTCAGATAGAACAATGTTTAATTTTAAAAACAATAAAAATCTGTAAAAGGCTTTACCCAGAACTTCCCTCGTAAGTGGACATTGTGACACTAAATAATTTTAAAAATCAAATTAAGCTAGGGGTAAAAATATCATCACGTTTCTAATAAATTACATAAATTTTCAAATAAAAAAGTATTACCGGTGATCGAATTCGAAGGGCAGGCGGCTGCGTATGCTAATCCAGCGTTTTGCGGGATATTGCAAGCGAATGCGCTACAGAGCACTTTTTGTGTCCTTGCATCCAGGTTGCCTTAAATAGAACCTTAGAATAGAAATCATTATTAATTCCAAGGCAGGACGCCACAACACAGATGCGCATGCTCAACTCTATCTCTAGATCTTCCACATGGGAAGGCAGCTGGTGGGCGTAGTACCTTGCAATCTTTTATTCATTACTAAATATTTAACGTGAAACGTGAATCACGCCTTGGAAATTTTCACTCACGTTCACGTCCCGATTTTCAAATATCAGTCACATTCACAACGGGAACCGCCGTGACCCGGCGTGACCCGACTGTTTTCACGTCACGCGCCCATCCCTAATAAGTAGTATGTAAATTATGTGACTAGCGAAGTTAGTAGAAGGCGAAGATGGGCGATGCATAATCGTATATCCTTAGCAACTATATATTTCTAAAAGCCGTCTAGTCTGGGTCGGATAAAGGAGTTCTCTTAATTCACTTTCAAAATATTCAGAAAGAAAATTTTAAATTTTTTGGGGCAATTTTCACCTTCAGGATGCTGTAGTTGTTTTTTATGAATACATTTCTGGGGAATACTCTGTATATCGGCATATACAATTACCAAAACAAAATAGCCTGCAGGGGTTTACGTTTATGCCCCTATTACTGATTATGAGGACGAAGAAATAGAAATCTAAATACACCTGCATACTAAGAGACTTTAACTCAAATTATAGGAACTCGCCTAGACAAGCAAAAAAAAAGACAATTGGGGATCACGAACTGGGCTAAATAAAGAACGGGACAATACGCTACCCAACTTTCTAGAAGTAACAAAAATGTTTGTAATGAACCCTTTTCATTTCCCTCGTCTAAAAGGCCAAAAAAGCATTTCTTCAGATATTTACGTTACAGAGTTCCTAGATGATAAAAAAAGATATGTTTGCTCAGTTTCGTGTATCTGTCTGTCTGTTCGTCTGTCCGTTTGTCCGCTTGTTTATCGGTCTCTCTATCCGTCTGTCTGTCTGTAAGCTGGCGGTACAGCTTAAAAACAATTTATTGGAAGTAGTCAAAATTTTCATGCGGATTATGTCTACCTGGTATGAAACCGAATATACTTCCGGTTAAATAAATACAAGGTAAGCACCTAAAAGAAATTAAGTACTGTCTATTTTTCCTTTAACGCAGGAGCAGATAAAAGTTATACTTTGCACATAGCTCAGGCTTTACTCTTGACGAAAATAAGTCTTAACAGATACAGTGCGAACATTGTAAATGGGCAGAATTGTATAGCGTCTTTATAACGCAGCGAGAAGCTCAGTCAGTATGCGCCAGATCGTGGCGCAGTTGTTGCCACCGACTACATTTTTTAATTTACAAATAAGCGAAGTAAGTTTCGTGTAAAGCTCTGTACAGATTTTTTTAATGAGGATATGGAGGACCCCTCATTATAAATACAAGAATGAATTGGTTACATTATTTACAGTTACGGGCATATACTACTGGACGTGACAGTACCTACTAGAAAGTAGAGATGGGCGCGTGAGTGAGTATTTCACTTACGTCACGCACGTTTCACGCTAGATTTAAACACTCTTGTACGTTCACGCTCACGTGCACTCACCTTCAAGGCGTGGCCCGCCACTCACGACGTGACCTGTAGCTTTTATTAGAAAATTGAAATTCAGATAGAATAAAATGTTCAAACTTAAAACCAGGACAGGACCTCCAACAGAATTAAAAACTCTAAAATAAAATATGTTTTGAGCGTGAAATAAGTTACGTGCAATGTTGCAATCGGAATAGTAGATACCAAAAGAAATAAATGAAAATTTACTACAATAGCTTACAATAAGGGATAAATACTTGCAACCGTCTTCAAACACATTGCTTTTAATATTAAAAGCTGTCATTGGAATTGACGTTTTCCTTACTGATACGAGTAGAAGAAGGTCTATGTTGTTAGGCAACACTTTAACTCCTAGGTTTAAAAGTATTTTTACGTTCTAGGAACTAAAAGTAAGTTCTACTTGGTCGCCTATTGACGCAGACACGCAATTTACTTTAGATACAACATTCACAACACAACACAAGTGCGAAGCTCTGTCGCTGCAGGCTGACACACAGAAGTACAATGACCTTTCGCTCCAGCCCGATTTTCAAATATTATTCACGTTCAAGACAGGACCCGCTGTGACCCGACTGTTTTCACGTCTCGAGCCCATCCCTACTAAATCGTCAACATCGGTAGCGGCATAGACATGGAAAGTGGAGGATTCAGTGCATATTGAAGAAAAAAAAACGTTAGTTGATTAAGGAAAAACACAAAGCAATACACAGTACTAGAAAGATATAACAAATAAATGTCTGGACAGAATATACGCAATAATGACCACGAATTAAATCAACATTCTGAGATAATATCAAAAATCCTACGACAATTAACTGAAAGATTAGCAACAAATCTAAAGAGAGTTGCCGCAAAAATGAGTAGCAACACCAACGCACTGATGAATGGACGAAACACAAACGTCTCATGGAATGGATTATATTCGACAAACTAATAAGAAGTGAAACACGAAAAGACATGCGACAGCGTAATATAAGAAGAGTTATGGAAACTATAGAACGGAATAGAGAACGAAAAGTCCTTAAGAATTGCATTAGTTAAAAAAAATCTGGAACGCTAACCGACAGAAAGAAAATAATTAAAGAAGTAGAAAGATTCTACTCAGACATATAAAAATAGTTCAGCCCAATAAGTTACAAATTGAAGCAGGACATCAGAAAATCCAGAACGTTGACTCCTTTGAAATACCAGAGACAACAAATGAAGAAATTAACAACGCACTTAAGGCTACAAAGACGAATAAATCGGCAGGACCTGACGGCATACTGTCGAAAATGTTATAGAGGGTGGTCGTTAAGGAAGAACTAAAGAGTTCGTTCAATAAATGTATGGAAGAAGGTCAAATCCCGAATGCTTGGAATAAAGCAGAAGTTATCCTTATACACAAAAAGGAAGCTACTTCCAAGCCAAGCAAGCATTTACACGAATATTAACTAATCGACTAACGCTGAAAATGAATTGCCAACAACCAAGCTACCAAGTCAGGTGTAGAGCAGGTTTCAGCACATGCGATCGTTTGCACTGAAAACACTTAGAAAAAATGTGACAAATACAACCTGGTACAATACACCGGGTCGATTTAAAAACGTCTCCAAGTTGGGCACCGTACAGCTCCCTTGCTAAATCAGCTAATGAAGTGAATCTCGGGATCTTTGTCGAGGAAACATTGTAAAATATGGATGCCAAGTCTCACACAAATGTGTTGAAAAATAGCGGAACATAAAACTTAACGATATTGGTTTTCGAAAATGCTTTTTAGACGGAATCTTATATATGGTCTTGAACACACTCTAGTAGCTGATGAATGGCCACCAAATTCACCTGATGTAAATTCAGTGAATTACTGTATCTGGGACGCACTTCAAGAACTGGTTTATTTCCAGAACACTATTTGAAACACTGGACGAATTCCCTGAAAAGAAGAATCTTGCGATTAAATATCTTTAGATTTAATTAGAAAATCAATTTTGCAATTTAGGAAAAGGTTAAGAGTAGTGCATATGCAAAATGGAGAGCCAATGCAGCATATTTTTAAATAAGTTGAAGTAGTTTCTACACCTAGATTTTAACTAGCTTAATAAGTACTTTTATAAAAGCATTTTTCCAATGTAATTTTTAGAAAGTTATGGTTGTTAGTTTTTTAATTAAATGAAATTTTGCGTACATAATTTTTCATTCTTTCCTTTACTAGCTCTGAAGATCCCAAACCTGTATCTCTATTATAACATGAGTTATCGGGTCTCAAACAGAGGTCGTTCTTCTATCTACCCGGTATATATCTTCATAGATTATCAAATCTCTTTTCATGCTAAATCCCAAAATAGGGTAAATACAATAACACCTATTTCATAGATAATAATCGATATGTCAAAGTTCTGCGGTTTCTGTTCTATTTATAACATATGTTACAGCACGAAAACGTTATTACGACACTAACAATTAGCCAGTTTGTTACACGACGAAAACCGCGTTAACGGCATTAATAATCAACCCCTCAAGCGTGCAAAGCATAACTCATACGCTTGAGAGCCAAACCTGTTACCTACAAAATGACTAAGACAAAATCGGGAATCTTGCCAAATACTCAGCCCTAGCCTTCGTTACAAGATGTGCTGTAACAAAATGCGCCGACTATTGGATACTCAGTGAAGAAAGGTCGTGGTTCTTTACTATCTGGAAGTTAGGGCTGTGCTCTGACACAAAGGGGTTAAAGATGTTAAATGACGAAACGCCACCATTTTCTTGACTAAATCGGGAAACAACAATAACAACACAGGTGAGATTGCTTGAAAATGGAAGTGGGCAACTTCACCTTGCTACTTCTGCCTTGGCCGAGTTTGGTTGGCAAAGACGTACAGTATCGACTTACCTTACAACAAAACTTACTCAATGAGCAGCTCTTCAACTCCTGACAACTGAAACAGTACACATAAAACGCATACAAGAATCACGAACACAAATGAAAACCAGAAGTACTTGACCATGAACTCTATTAGAATAAATAAATATATATATATATATATATATATATATATATAGGTAACCATAAACATGAAATTGACTAGTTAGAATTTTAAAGTACTCAAAAAGGTTAATTAGGTTAGATAGCGCAATACGTTAACTTAATTCGAAGTGGTAAGCCTGACTGTAAACAACAATAATGTGGGTCAAGGCAAACGAAACTGCCACCAGTTACGTTAAACAACAAAAGAATTCATCGGTAAACCATTAAATTTTTGACCTATAGTTTATTATGCAGCGTTGTTCTGTTTGATGTCCTCTAACTACCCATAAATTAAATTACCATACTGTATAATTGAGAACTTACTGTAGTTGCATTAAAACACAATTAGATTTATAAATTGTTAGCTAGAGGTTTCTTAAATTTAAAAAAAACATTTACATATTTAACAGCTCCCAGGAAAAGTTGATAAAAGAAAAAATATATGTATATAATAAAATAAAGAAGCAAAGAAAACATGTTGATAAAAACTAGGTACTGAAAAAATTCGACCATGTGAAGATAGAGCGACAACAGTTCCGTATCTTGTATTTTGATTGACCAACAGGTGATTTTTCTTCTAATATACCATTTATTCCAGATTCAGAAACATAGGTGTAGCAAATCACTAACCGTTTATACAAAATCTGCACCCAATTACTGCGATTTTCGAAATAAGATTAAACGTTCATCACAAGGGGCCCGAAACATTCTCTTGACAGTATTGCAAGTAAAGTGAAGACTACAAAACTCTTCAAAAATGGGAATCGAAGATAGAACTTTATCTTAACAGCATTCTAACAAACACAAAAACGTGAAAAGTTAGCAAAACTTTGACAGCGAAAACTGAAAAAAAAATTAAGGACCATTACAGATCTACACCAAAAATTAAATTTGATACAAAGATTAAAAACAACGAACACTAATTTTAAAGTATTTTTTATTACCAAAAATGGTAAACGTATACAGATAAATTAAATATAAAGTAAACTTAAGGGAGAACACTCACACACTCTCTGATAAAAGGCATTGTCTGGAATTAAAACATCATAAAACACTCGTTGCAACACATGTTGAACATCCTGATGAACAAATGGACACGTATTTGTACAAACCCTTACTGATTTTTAAATGGCAAACTATTTTCTGGAACTCTTCAAGTTTCTTTCGATCAAACCTGTAGTTACTATAAAACCATAATTCTAAAACTTATATTTATACTAGCTACTTAGCTATGCTAAACCTACTTTACACTATAATATTTGAAACTAAAGATACAAATTACAATAATATGTACATGCCAGAAACCTTTTCCGTTTCTGTAAAATGTGTAAAACGTTTACAAGCTTCTCAAATATATTATGATAATTGACACGGCCTAAAGCTAATTAACGTAAATACAATAAGTTCAGCTTTATACATTTTTATAACGTAAATAAAACTAAAACATAATTGTTTAAAACAATTCACAGTCTACCTAACTATTATCAGAAGTCCCGAGAAGCAGGAAACCCGCTATACTCCATAGCATTACAAGTAATTGTCTGACGCAAGTGACAATAAGCAATTTGATCGGGGCGAGACCGAGCAAAAAAAGACGGAGAATACAAGAAAAGGGCACTTTTTCTAGCGTTGCACACAGATTTATTTCTATCGAAAACTGTTACTCTAAAAATGTTATCTAAATTTTGAAAAAGGAGTAGTTTTTGGTTGTTATTAAAATCAATGTAAACACTAATTGTTAGATTAAATTGCGATTTCGTAGTGTTTTTGCCCTTTTCCTCACTCATTACCTACTAGAATATTGAAAAGTAAGAATTCGATACTGATTTAGAAAAAAATTACAATTACATTTAATTTTAATAAGAATATATTTTTGGTTGTTTGTAATATACAGAGTGTCACGAAAACATACCAACAAACTTCGTTGATGTTATTGGGTACGTTTAAGCATGAATATTTTACATATAAACTTTTTCTTTTAAATCCATTTTATATTCGAACTTCCTAACGAACAAGAATTTGGTTAGAATAAAAAAGGTAATAGAAATCCTTATTTATTTAAAGAATTTTTTTAGCTCGTTTAGTTTGCCAGTATATTGAAAAGTAAGAATTTTCGATACAAAATTCGAAAAAAAATACAATTACATCTCTTATTCTAATAAGAATATATTTGTGCTAGCTTGTAATATACCGGGTGGCCATAAATATCTAATATCACATTACCTTTGGAATCAACACCGCTTTATTAAAGTGATGAATCCAACTAAACTAAATGTCATTAATGTCATCACAACAATCTGTCAAAAATTACAGATTGGAATAAGTAATGGAGTTAGATTTTTATAATCGAGTCGTAGGTTAAACTGCAGAATCCGGGGCACATTTCCCTCCTCTTATTGCATTTTATTATATTACATAGGTACCAATACTTATTGCAATTGAAATATAATGCTAACCAACATTTATAAGTAGCTAATTCCATGGCTACCGGGATCTCAGATATTTATGGCCACCCGGTACAAAGTGTCCCGGAAACATAGCAACAAACATCGTTGACGTTATTGAAGACGTTTAAGCATGATCATTCCATTCATATCCATAATAATGCGTAATCACTATGGTTTCTGTCAGTTTAATAATGACAAAAATTCAAACGTCAAAATTTAACCGCGGTTAAATATGTGTCAAAATATAATCGCTTGTGCATAATTTTAACATGATTATTATAGGTGCTTCACCAACTGAATTTTATCTATTTATTCAGGAAATAATCACGCGGAACATTCCGCGTGCATGTAAGCTAGCCTGAATAAATTTTGACGATTTTCTGTCAGAATATTTTGCTCTGAAATACATCTCGTAAATTTTTCGCCCCAAAATCCCTCTTGCTACGTACTCGGAATTATTGTTGAGCGGCAAATTTACTTAACATATTTCTTAGCAAAACATTCTGACAGAAAAAGTCAAAATTTAATCGGCTATTCTAATGCACTTGCGATATTACTGTTGAATATTTTACATATAAACTTTTTCTTTTAAATCCATTTCCACTGCCCTTCTGACGAGGCTGGTTATATTAAAACTTCCTAACGAACAAGAATTTGGTTATAACAAAAAAGGTAATAGAAATCCTAATTTATTTAAAGAATTTTTTAGCTCGTTTAGTTTACCAGAATATCGAAAAGTAAGAATTTTCGAAACAAAAACATACCAACAAACTTCGTTGACGTTATTGAAGACGTTTAAGCATGAATATTTTACATAGAAACTTTTTCTTTTAAATCCATTTTTTCTTTAAACTCATGTTTTTGTATAAAAAATAAAATAACATATTTTTTACACAAAAAATATTAGCTCAAATGCCTTAAAATTATACGTCAAAACGTATAAAGGGTTTACTCAGAACTTTTCTCGCAAGTGGATGTTATGACACTAAATAATTTTAAAAATCAAAGAAAAATAGGTGTAAAAATGTATTTGCTTTCCTAATAATATTAAACCAATTAAGGGAAACACTTGACAATGCAAATTACAAAAAATTTTAAATAAAAAACTTATTACCGGCGGGTTTCGAACCGCAGCGCCTGCGATTGCGATCTAAACGTTTAACAATATTCCACAACCCCACGGAGCACCTCTCACCACATTGTGTTGCTGGTGGCTCAAATAAAACGCATTTATTGTTTCTCTGATTTGCAACATTTACACTATATCTGTTGGCTTTCATTCTCACCAAGGGTAAAGCCTGAATTATGTAAATTACTACTTTTATCTATTTCTCAATTAAAATAAACAAAAGGCGCTCAGCCTAACTATATTTGTCCAATCTAGGTTTCATGCCAGATAGACATATAATTTGCATGCAAAATGTCGTCTTCCTTTGAGTTATACCGGCAACAGACAGACAAACAAACCGACAGACAAAATTGAATAAACCTGTTTTTCGTCATCTAGGGATCCTGAAACGTAAAGGCCTGAAGAAAACTCGGAAGGCAATTTTCTCGCAATTATAATAATTCCTTCTTCTTTTAGATGAGAGAAGTAAAAAAGCATAGAGAAGTTTTCTATTGGTGGAAAATATCTGCCAATTTTCACTTTTATGCCCTTTTGCAGTTTTCAATAAAATTATAGAAAACTAATACTAACTCCCTCGTTAAAGGATGTAAAAGAAATTTTTTTATGTTTAAGCCTCCTCTATAGCCTTTAAAAGTGTGTTGGTATGTTTTTGGAACACCCTGTATTTTTTTGAAAGGAAGCTCTAGCCATGCCATCATTGTAAATTCATAAGAACTCTCAAATTGCTAATCCTAGTATTGCAAACCAGTACGTTATTGAAAATAACGACTAAGTTTATTGAAAACTCATTGCTGATTGTGGAATATGAAAACGAAGTAACCGGAGTGTTTTAGAACAAATATTTTGCTAAACATTTATTAAACCTCCTGCAAGTATTACATTTCCTTTATTTACAATTATACTTAACTATCATTAGAATATTTGCAAAATAAACAGCACTGCATAATGAAAATAACACAAAATATTTTCACAGATTGCATGTTAGTTAAGCAGAAACGTAAACAAAAAACTTTGCATAAATCTAGGTACGCTTAAGAGTTAAGCAACAATTATCAGATCGAGAATATTTTTAAATGCCTCATATTTATTACATTAATATTTATTTTAGCTGTTAAAGCTTGGGCTTGCATATCTCGAAGAGTGTAGAAGTCTGAAAAACTAAATGAAATTGCTTGAAATTTCAATCAGTTTATACTTTTAATGACTAGCTCCTCATAAAAATTTGAATAATTTATTTTTACCCTTACTAAGTTTCGAATTTTCTATGTCGTATATATATTTTAAAAGATCGAACCACAAATAAAAGCTGTCCAAATACAAAAATACCAATGATTTTCTAATAGTAGTTTTACCGATTTAGTAAAACTTTTTAATAACAATCAGAATGATTGACATTTAAATATCGTTCAATCAATGTGTCAATGAATTATTTGCTGATTTTACATTAAAACTTCTTTCAGATCCTAAAATGTCAGTCAGAATCTTGCAAACTAGCACCAATTTAACGTCGACAGACAATGGGAAGGCACTGAAAGCATCTGAAAGTAATGGTCTGGGACCGCTCACAATAAAATCTTGTATTTTTTATGACGGTTGAAGGATAAATTATATTTACAGCAACGTGAACATGCGCGTTGGGGTTGATGCGGGGGAGTAGAACAAATACATAAACACAAACAAGATACGTTCCGATCGCTTTAAGCATTTAACCGACCGATGTATCCGATTAGAGTACGGTATTTTGAAGGGGTAGACGGTTCATCGGATCGGAGTTTTCTGGCGTGAAGCCAGTAATATCTTTATAAATTTTATATCCGGATTTACTGCGACAAAGTTGATGTATTTCCTGCGCAACTTGTAGTGATTTAACTGGAAATCTTATTAAAAGTGAAACAGGTGGAAGCTATCAAATCCCAGTACCTTTGGCAATCTATCTCAATCTCTTAACAATCAACAATGTCTTGTGAAGCGTGACATTTGACAAATTTTTCAAATCAATTCGGTTCGCGTTTTCTTGAACGCCCTCACAAAGATGCCGGTAATTATTAGGAGATTTTCGATTATCAATTTTCATTTCTGGGCGGATTCCGAAACGGCCCCTGATTAAATTCCACGTGTCCTTCGACAAATCCCTGCGCTTCCGGCAATTTATTTTTCAGGAAACTTCGTGCTGAACTTTACGACGTGGTTATAGCGCTCCACTGAAATACTTGTGTACCACACACATACCTCAAGATTTCGGAAGCCTGATCATAATAGTGCTGATACATTTTACCACCAATAAAGAAAAATAAGACAATAAAAATAACGCGAGGCACAGCTGAATCTTCCTCTGCGTTGCCAAAATGATTGCATGTAAAATGCGTTATTTTCTTTATTTCAAACCTTTAGGTAGCATTCCATGAATGGAACTGTCTGAGTAGAGTTTTGCAATAAACAATAGGGAGAAAGAACTTGTCACTCACGTCAAATAACTTAACCCCCTGTAGACACCCCCTGAGCAGTCACATATAAGAAACCTATAAAATTGTTTCAGAGATCCAAATGGAGCCATCCCAACGTCAGCTGTTGAAATGTCGAACAAAAGCTTGCAGAAAGATACCGAGGAGGTCAGCGCACCCTTCTGGGACACATACGACACTATCAATCAACTGTATCTTGAGCTGGGTATGTTAAATTCGTTATTCTACAGCGAATAGTGTGAAATCACCGCCCGTTTGACTTCTATATTCAAAAACGTTCTCTTCTTGCTTGACGTATCGGGTTACATTTGCTTGACGATTACATACAATTGATGAAAGAGCTTTACTCGATTTTTCACCTTCACTATCGATTAACTATATACCTACTTAGTTAAATGTACAGCATGCTTAAATTTTAGTATAGAAACTCCGTCATTTTTTAAAGCTACAATATTACTACCTATTAAGAAATAAATTAATATCTATTACAAGTGAAGAGAATGGAACACTGAAAAAATAGTAACCAAAATATTTCTAATATTTACTTACATTCCGAAAAAAGCAGCGCTTTTATCATTACCCCTGGACACAACACATAACCAAAAAACGAGTTATTTTGGTGCGTTACATCGACGCCTGCTATTAGCGCTGTCTGCTGATAATAAATTCTAATAACGAAATTGCCGTCGTAAAACGTACGACTATTAGCAGTGGTTTCAATAATGCTTTGTGGGTCGTTATTTGGAAAACAAGGGATAAAAATATCCTAACGTTGCTATATGCTCAGCATGAACTATGTAACGCAAAATCACTTTTTTAATGGAATACCAACTACATAAATCATCGAGTTCACATCATACTATGTATAACGTTAGTGTATTTCAGACTCAAAATATATCTAGAAGGTAATAAATTATAAACTCCCAATAGAGAGAACGTTTAATTTCAACAGACATCCTGAACTCTTGTCTTGTTCTTTACCATTAAAAAAAATATTTTCTAACTGCTTCTCTTGACGAGGACAATTTTGATCAATAATTATGTCACTGCTTGATAATCTAATATGAAGATGTTTGCTTTTACTATTTTTTCCATTAGCTCATTATAACATACTAATATAACACACTATACATCCACACGGAATTGCTTATGGACGAACAGCAGTTTATTCGCAATACAAACTACCGGAACACCAAACAAATAAAATTCAAGCTGCAATAATCCGCATCAATGATAAACCTTGGTCTTTGGATGTAACAGGAATATACATATACTGGGGTGTTCGCTCCGTTTTCATTTATTAATTAAATTATTGTTATTGACTGACTCTAATCTCATAATTTGCCCGGGTCTTGCTGTGTTGTATTTATTTATTTAAATTTGATTAATGACTAGTCTCAAATGAGTTGGGACCCTACATCCTACCAAATTATTATATTGATTTGTATAATTATTTCTAATATATTGGCTACTAACATACATTTCTCTAGTTTATTAAATGCACTCGCTTATATACTGCTAATTTAACTACCGAGGTCGCATATAAGGGAACTTCAAACTAAAGAGAACAAAACCTCAAACCTGCAAAAACATGACGATTTAACCGCATATTTAAGAAATCAAGTTGCCTTAATTATAAACTACTACGTCGGCTATTACATATGATGCGTTTCGCAGGTGGAGAATAAGAACGTAAGTAAACAGACACCACTTTAACCAAAATACTGGAGAGGCGCTACGACCGGAAATCCACAAAAAGAAACGCCACTAAAAGTTCACTGATTTTGCTTTTAGGATAAACTGCTTCTGACCTTGTTTTCACTTCTGCGATGAATAATAGGGTTTAAATCAAGCCCGCAGCATGTCCCGCGACGAATGAGGCCTCTTCTTCTCCGCTGGTTTGCAGTACAACCCACTGGTGATTTGCCAAACGCCTGCAGCTCAATCGCTCCAAACTGCTTACAACCCAGGTCCTATACCCCACAGCTACAACGCCGCTGCTTTCCACGAAGGATACTCCTACCTCAGGCTTCCAAGCCCCGCTGCTTAATCGAACTTCGCACAACTCGGTCTCCGAAAGTACCAGCTTCACTCCCGCACACAATTTAACACTTTTACCCTCTGTAGAAGTGCCAGGAATTAAGCAAATCTTCTGCAATCTATCAAAAACACTGTACTAAGTTGAAACATACTTAATAATTGGAAAAATAGTTATTTATTCACGTTTAAATTAATTTTTGTGGGAAAGCCAAAATAACACACCCCAAAGTTTTGCCAGCCCCAGTTGTTCTTGTTTACATCAATGTTACATTGTTATTATACAAAAGCCTGCTCTGATTACATTTTCATATTCAAATCAAGGGTAACACTATTTTCAATCCAGTTTTACTTCAAATTATTTCTCAAGATCAATGCTATTTTATACAATTGAAAATTCTAATTAGCACATGGAACATTTAAAAAAATATTATTTGAATTGCTTGTATTATTTTTAATTGCAATTACAATTGTAATAGCTTAAATTATGTTCATCGCAATATAGGCCACTGAGACATGCAATCGAAACAAATGAATACGAAGCTGTATTTCACCAATTAAAATGTATATTTATCATTGGCGGAGACTGGAACGCAAATCACACCGAGTATGCGTTAAAGCTAACCACCACTAAGGGCAAAAACCTACGAAGACCTATTACCAACAGTAACTGTTCTTACCTATCCACTGCTGAACCAATGTACTAGCCGTCATTCATAAATAAAATACCTGGCCTAACCGACTTCTTCATTAGTAAAAGTAAAGCACCAAACTTAAAATTACAAGCGAGAACTGCGGACACAAGCTGAATCACGATAAACCAAGTTATGATAATTAAAAGAACTAGAAACAATCAACCTGAAATTATAAAAGTCCCAGGATACGAGACAGTAAGCCAATTCAACTATCTGGGCTTAGTAGTAACGAACAGTGGGGGACGCAAAGAAGAAAGCCGTAAACGTCTTGCTATGGGAAGTATCGCAACGGTGAAATTAAACAATATCTGGAAAGGTAGCAATATTACAAAAACACACCAAACTAGGACTTGTTCATAAACTAATTGTTCCAATTGCCACATATGCGGCAGAAATGTGGACCGTTAAAACATCAAAATGTGGGTATTCCGAAGAGTACTCGACATACCTTGGACCGCCCACCGCACGAACATTTCTATCCTAAAAAAGTAGAAAATAAAAACAAGATTTACAACAACAATAAATAGAAACACGTTGAGATGCTCGGCCACATTACAAGAAGTAAAGGCTGATTGTGGAAGGCAATGTCGAGGGCAAAATACCAAGAGAACTATCGCCAACACGATGGACTGATCAATTTAAATCAATAACTGGATATACATTTTCTGCAGCATCTCACCAAGCACAAGATAAAGCAGCATGGACCGAAACAATAGCTCAAGTACTATGATATCACAACGTCCTTACCTAGAATGATGGACAGGGAAGAGAGGAAACAGCACCGAATTTCCTCAATGTTGAATCTCATCGGATCACAGCCCTGTTATTGCTATCCATTTTATCAATACACCCGAAGCTCCCAAACCCATATTGATGAAGTCGTAAACCTCAGCGTTAGAATAAAATAACCCCATAAACTTAATAGTGTTACAAACTACATCACTTGTATAATTCAACAAGCAGAATGGAAGCTAACTTTACCAACAACACACGAACACCAAGCAACAAACATTCCGTTAAATACACACACACTTAGATGGATCGGCCAGTATATCTCACTAATAAGAAGAAATGTATTCAAACTTGTCATGCAGATACTGATAAAATGTTATCACATTTACATTGAAAATGTTGTTACTTGTGTCCAATTATAAAATATAAATGTGAGACTAAATTTAACTTTGTGTTCAAAAAAAGGTAATATGTAGTACGTAGATTTGTCAGATGATCATATGGGAAGAATTGTTGCTCTGGTTGAGCAGGAAATGTCACAAAGGTAAGTCGCAACAATGGTGGACATCTCGCAGGGCGTTTTAGAATTGAAAACACTAAAGAGCGGATCTAGACAAAGTCACAACATAGAGAATATTCTATATGCTGTGATAAAATCGGCGCAGGATAAACTGATCGACAAGACCGGTTTGTATGTAACTCATACATCTAGAAGAAATCCAACCTTATATATTCTGGAGCTATAAAGGCAACTTTTACGGGGTACAGATGATAGTGTTTCAGTTGAAATAATACAAAAGAGACTTATTCCCCGAAGTTTATTTTGCAGGAGACAATTAGGGGGTTCCAAGTTATCAAGGTGGATAAGTTGGTGTCTGAAACACCAGAACTGGACAATTGAAGATTGGCAAAATGTCATTTTTTTAGATTAAACCAGAATTGGTCTCTTAGATCAGATGACCGTCGAATTCGGGTTTTAAGAGGTAGAAGCAGACAAGCTAGAGTGCAAACTGTCAGATGAGTATTCCCCAAAATATAAAAGCGGAACTGTAATGTTCCTGGAAAGTATTATGATGGGAGAAAAACTAATGTGCTTCCCAAGCGGCAAATTTTAATAGGTTGCAGGTATCTTGATGCGGTGCTAGCACCCCTAGACTGTGGAGACGTGTAATGTAAAATATTTTTATTTTTATGCGGGACAATGCCTGTCCGCATACCAGTAGAATGTCCGGAGGCTTTCTGAAAAGAGAAAGTGCCGCTGGTTAGAGATGGCCTACCTGCAAACCTGATTTGAATCCCGTTAAGCATGTATGAAAGTTCTTTACGACAAGGATTAGAGCTCTGGGCAATACTCCAGGAATTGTGGAACAGCTCATTTAAACTGCTCTAGAGAAATGAGCAAACTTACCTAAGAACAATTTGGCAAATTGATTAGAAGAACTCTCCATCGGATTGAAGATTGTAGTAGGGCTAGGGGTGACAACACTGACTATTAAAATGAAAAACACGTTTTTATCTTTCTTTAATCAACCATTCCAATTCTTTAATTTTTACATCAGTTGCTATTAATTTCTAGCATTTATAATTTTTTTTTGTTATTAATAATTATACATGTTTAATATAAAGTGCCTTTTATTTTTCAGTCAAAAACATTTAGTAGGAAATACTGAGTGTTTCCATATAAGTGTGGGTGTGTGTATTTGAGAACTTGTGGTAAACAAAGGGAAACAAGATGCAGATCACAAAGTCTCAAATCTCATTGACAGAAATAAATATAACACGCTTGCAAGACGACTAAAATCAGTTTCATAAGAAACACAAAATGTAACATTTGAATCGTATATCACCAACTTGTCCAAGCTTATTCCATATGGAAAGCGACAAAAAATATAAAAAACCAACAAACCTCGTCCCTCTAATAACAAAACAAGCAAAAATAGACAAGGAAAAAGCTTTAATCTTCGCAGAACATCTATCGACAGTTTTTGGTCCGCCTCAACCATACGCAAACGATGTAGATAATATCAAAGGATATTTCCTGGGGTATCCATGTTCTATGACTGAACAAGAAATTACTGCCTAATTGTAAAAAAAGAATAAAGTACCCGAATTACAAGAAAAATACTCAGAGAACTTCCGAGAAAAGTGCTAGTACTGTATGGACCACCATCTACAAAAATATGCTGCCCAACAATAATTACGATTCGTAAACCCGTTAAATCACCAAACATTGCAACTTTATATTGACCAATAAGCTTACTACCTACCAGATCGCAAGTATTCGAAAGACTGCAATTACGCCAATTTGAGTTTCGGGAATACCATTCAAAGATCAGGAAATTCATAGGCTTTCTAATGAAATAATCCAAAGTTACGAAAAAGGACACTATTTATAGGTACTTTTCTATACAAGGTGTTTCATCAACATACCGAAATACTTCGTGGGGACACAGAGGATCCCAAAAATTTTTTTTGTTATAAAACCCATGTCCGCAAATGTGCTGTGTTGTCCCTAGAACAAATTAAATTGGAGAAAAAAATTTTCTGGCAAGGGTCGTAGTCGTTTGAACACATGTGTATGTTTCAGCAATAGTTCATAGGGTCCGTAAATCCATGAACCGACGATGTGTTGAAGTAAATGGTCAACATTTTGAACAACTGTAGTAAGTTTGAGTGATTTACTGTACTGCCACAGCGGCTCGTTTTCGGATATAAATATGTTAATAGAAATTTCTCTTTTTAGTGTCCTCTGTAACTCCCCATTTGACCGGGTCTGGCATCTCCGTCTGTTTCATAAACTTAAACTTACTGTACCTACCCCTGTACCTTCTACTAAAATCCTCCCTTACGATAAATTTTTTGAAACTAAATTCAACACAGGAATGTCACAAGGCAGTGGTATTAGTGCCCCCCCGCCATATCACCTTTCTACTACTGATATTCTAACCGCAACCAACACAACCGCTTCTTCTTTCTCTGCGTATACTGCCGTAATTGCTGTAAATTAAGATCCTCAAGTAGCCTCTTAAAACCTCCAACACCATCTCAATTTTCTTCAGATTGGCTGAACACCTGGAGAATGGCAGTAAACCAAGCAAAATCAGTTGAAGTTACTTCTACAGCTTGGAAAATAAAAAGTCCTGAAGTCCAAATTAATGGAACTCAGCTTTAAGTAAAAAATTAGATAAAATACTTAAAAATTACTCTAGACAAAAAAATAACATGGAAACCCTATTTCATAACCAAGAAACTCAAATCACTATCAAGCTAAAGCTATTGAACTGCCTTTAACTGACATAAATTCAGTCTAGACAACAAGCTTTACCTATACAAATGCACAAAAAATCCACTCTGTACATTTGAAGTCTAATTTTTGGGGCTGTGCTAATTCATCATCTACGCATATTATTCAAAAGATCTCCAGATTTTTTATTTCTTGCTTACCGACAGTCCGTGTTCTATAACCATACAGAACAACACTCCATACGAACGTAAGCATAATGGTGTTTCTTGTTTTTATCGAAATTTTATTAGACGTCAATTGGTCCTTTTTTTTAAATGCACTTTTTGCTTGTTGAATTCTATAGTCAGTTGCTCTTTTGTTACGTTCGTCTGTTGTGATAATAGATCCGTAGTAAAAATAACGCGTTAACTTCTTGAACTACTTCTCCATTTACTCTAAACTCTATGTTATTCCTCTATTATCTTTCTATACACAATTATTTTCATTCTCTTCTAATTAAATTTCATAGTGCATTCCCTTTTTAATATTCTCCCTATATCGTTTAGAGATTGTTCCAATTCTTATTTCTGAGTGCTGTGTCATCCGCAAAGCTTAGATCAATTCCAGCTCCTTATATCTCTTAATTCTTCCACAGCTTTTCGTATGTATATGTTTTACAGCAATTGTGATAGTTTAGAAATGTGTTGTTATGTGGATTGGTGAGGTTACTTGAAGTTTAATAAAGCATAACCGATGTAGACAACAATAACATACATTTTATTTATATTAGAACACGAAATAATACAAATACGTTAATATGTAGAGTACATGAATACGGATAATTCTATAACCGAACGCCGGAGCTTAGCTTGAAAAGTAAGTTACGCAATCGGACCAAAAGCCATCGATTTGCTTAAAGTAAACAAGTCGGAGTATGGAAACGCAATTTTTGATTATTGTGCATTTGAGGCTTGAGAACTGACCAGAGTCCTAGTCTTGGTTAAAGTAACACAAGCCGGGAATGGAGACGCAATGTCTCGGGCATATATCCCATTGTCCGTCGAGTAAGACCACCAGGCCGTCTATTGTTATTTCAATGGCCCTGTAGCATTGTGCAAAGGGTAAAGTCGCAACCCTTTGGTAGTGTTCTTGTTGCTCGACTCCTTCATGATGTAATGACATGGAATGTACGCTGTTTGGAGAACTGTAGTCCGACAAATCAGTTCTTCACGTTTAGAAAGTTCGCATCGCGCGACGTACACTAATCAAATGTTGACGTTAAAGCATTTTTAAAGCAACATACACAATTGACTTTGAACACCCACTGGTTTATAGGCTACGCTGCAATAGTGATGGGGTATGACCCTACGTCACTCCTTTGTTAATGTTTGCCTCTCTGTGTTCGCTATGGTACTCTATTATACAACAGTTTGGTTTTTGCATAAGTTGTATATATTCTGGTATCTTTAAATTTTCTATTCTCTCTCAGCATCTTATCTCATTTTATTATTTTCTTTTATTAAGAATCAAAGTGCCTAAATTGCTTCTCTTGTTCAAACTTCCTTTCTAAAACAAAACTGATTCTCTGTTCAGCTGTCTTGTATGCGCCTTTCCATCCTGCAATAGATGATTTAATTACTAAAACGCTTTGCTGGTTGCTAGTTCTCTTATCGCTTTGTCGAATTTGGTTCTTAATATTGGGCTACCGCTCTTTTCGTGTTACACTTTTTTTTTATGCATTCTGATTACATTTCTACAACTGTTTCACATTGATAAAGAAGCTCTAGACGTCCTTCCATTTATCGGTTATTTCTTGACTTTCTACTCCCACCTCTACCTTCTTGTGCTCCGTTCTTCCCACATCTTTCTGAATTTCATCGCAATTTGCAGTTGTGTCATTTTATGTTTCTCTTCTTATTTCCCTGTTTGTTTTGTTTCTGAGATCTTTATACTTTTGTCGTTCTTCATTATGAAAATTTCTATATTTTCGTTGTATTTATCTATTTTGTTATACACGGTTTTATGTTTTGTTTATCAGCTTTTCCAACTGCTTCATGTACTCTTAATTCTGTGGTTTGCCTTCTTTCAAAACTTGCCATCGTTCTTACATGGTGGTTTCTTCATTTCTTATTTATGGTACATCGCGTGGTGCGGCATTCTCAAGTATTTGTCTGAATTTATCTGGTCGCTGGTGTTGAAACTTCTACAATGATGGAATTACCTGCGGCGTATTCTTCTACTACCACATTCCAGTCACCCAGAGCTTCTAAATTTTTCAAATTGTAGTAGTACTTGTTCTATTATTTATTTCTTTATTACTGCTTCTATTTCTTCTTCTGTATGATCTGATGGGGCATGTATATCATATACTTCTATTATTACTGTATTTGTAAGACTTGTTTGTATTTTTATTAATTCGCTCACTACCCTGAATACATCCTAGTACTCTCTTTCTTAAAGTTTTGCTCAGTATTACTCCCACTTTGGCACTTCCTTCAGGTGTGGCTTTTGCGTGTAGTATTCTGACCCACCTCATCATTGGGGATGCCTTTCCCTTTGCGTGGTCTTCTACATTATATTAGAGTAATGTAATATGATGGGATTTCCTCCTTCATACATATATTTTGCGTTTATAGTTACACCGACAATTTTTGGTTAATAGAGCATCATTAGTAAAAGTAGGGTACACCATGTGCATGCGGTTAGCTTTTGGACGGTAGTCGCTAACTCACTTATTACCCCTTATACCCCAAGTTCATGATATTAGCACTTCTATTTTTTTATACAAGCTTGGCATGTGTCGCCGTGTATCCCACATTTAGTATATTTTTTCAAACTACATATTTCGTCACGTTTATTCAATTGGTTCATTTACCCATCTCTTCTCTGCTGTACTTTACATCAAAATTTAACTATCACCAACGGTAGCAATCATATTATTAATTGTTTTGGTAGATTTTATATTAGCCAAATCTTTCACTACTTTTTATTGCGACATCAGCTTTGAATGCCACTAAGTAACTGTATTGAACTAAATGTAGCGATTACACGCAACACATATAATTACCTACATATAGCAGAAAATTTACAAATGTAGCTTGCAATATTACACATTTAAATTCTGCAATTTAATGTTTTACTTAGTGTGAACTTAGGTTTCTCAGCAACAGCAACGTCTCGGTGTTTGATAGCAGCACTAATTTATTTGTCTAAGATAGTCACACTTAGTTGCTTTGAGATGTTAATTGTTAAGGGAATATTCATGCAGCGTCCTCTTTATAAATAATTATAGAGTTACAGCTTAAATCTGGATGTAATATAAGTAATTTATGTTAACAAGCTCTCCTTGACTTTATGCCACTTCTTATAAAACGCCACAGTTAATTGAGAATAATTTGTAGCAATAATATTTATTTAGCACATTTACGTACAATTAGGTTCTGTTACTTTGTTTTGGGAATTAATACAAATTGTCTCGTAACTTTTATGAGCATTTTTCTTCTCTTTATCTTTATATGCAGGGTACGTCACAAAGTTATCTAAATGTTAAGGGAAGATTCTGTGGCTGAAAATAACAAAAGGGCTCTTATAGACTTGTGTCGGATCTTAATTCATTAAGCTAATGCAGCCTTCAGCCTACAGTAAGGGGAGGGGGGCACGATTAATTCATATCTTACTTTTTATTTCCAAATCAGTATTTAATTAAAATAAAAAATACAATACCTATTATATCAAAAATTTTCGAAAAGTGTCGTATCGACTTATCATAATTTGTTGAACCTTTTCAACTGTACCTGGAGTGTTTTATTACAGCAATTTCTCAACTATCAATGTTGGTTACTGATTTTTGAGATATAGAAATCGCAGTGGTTTAAAACTAATGAACTGCTCCGCTCCGACCAAGCCATACAATTCGTATTTAAAATTTAAAAATCTGTAAAAGGATTTACCCAGAACTTCCTTCGTCGACCTTGTGACACTAAATAATTTTAAAAATGAAATTAGGTTAGGAGTAAAAATGAAATTAGATTAGGAGTAAAAATATCTTAACGTTTCTAATAAATTAAATAAATTTTGAAATAAAAATAAAAAATCCGATACCGGAGGGATTTGAACCGCGGCGCTTGCGACGGTAAACAAATCGTTGACCAATTTCTCGCAAGCCCACGGAGCCCTTTTGTTGAACCTTTTCAACTGTACCGGAGTGTTTTATTACAGCAATTTCTCAACTATCAATGTTGGTTACTGATTTTTGGGATATAGAAATCCCAGTGGTTTAAAACTAATGAACTGCTCCGCCCAGACCAACACATAAAATTCGTATTTAAAATTTCAAAATTTGTAAAAGGCTTTACTCAGAACTTTCTTCGTCGACATTATGACACTAAATAAATTTAAAAATAAAATTAAGTTAGGAGTAAAAATATCTTCACGTTTCTAATAAATAAAATAAATTTTGAAAAAAAAAATATAAAATCCAATACCGGAGGAATTTGAACCGCGGCGCTTGCGACTGCAAACAAATCGTTGACCAATTTCTCGCAAGCCTACGGAGCCCTTTTGATATCGTTAAGTTTCAGCTGGCTTAACCTTCACGCCGGGCAGGTCTTAAGTTTCCTGCCGAAACGAGGTGCGTTTCAACCAAATCAGGAAATGGAAAATTAATTATATTTTTTACATCAATAAACCAATGCAGATAATTCTTTCACTAAAAATTTCTTCATTCGTTTTTAAAGATATCATACGCATATCATCCTATGATTGAATTTACGGCCTCGCCCAAATATGCGTTTCCCGTCTATTTGAAGTTTTGGCATTTATGCGACTCGCGGCCTAAAAAGCTCAACATAACGCCCTTATTCTTTGCACATTTTTGACTTGTAGAACATTTATTCTGTATCTGTTAAGTCCAATTTTTGTCAAGGATAAAGCCTACGCTATGTACAAATTATTACTTTTATGTATTTCTGAGTTCAAGCATATATTTGTCTGAAATTTTCTCGGTTCCATGCTAGATAGATACATAATATATATGCAAAATATCGTCTTCCTCCAAGAAATAGTTTTTGAGTTATACAAAGACAGATAGACAGACAGACAGACGGAATTGAGAAAACCTGAAACATGAAGATCTGAAGAAATCTGGGAAGGTGATTTTTTCGTGATTACAATACTTTCTTCGTCTTTCAGACGGGGGAAGTAAAAAAATGAACCAAATAATATTTCGTTTAATGGAACTTTTACCTATAACGGTGGCAATTCGTTTTCCGAAAATTTTCTGTAAATTTCACCTGTTAACCTTGATTGTAAAGCCTATAGTGTTATTGTGTTATTGAAAATTAATGTTGCTGTCTCGTCTGAATAATTCAATGAGAGACTTCGTCTGATCAAATATTCCACTTTTATTAAAGCTTGCTTCGTATAAAAAGAACACTAACTCGACAAATCGAAGATTTTCAACACAGTTTTGTAGAGAATAGAGGAAATAATTTACGCACTAAGGGGGTCTTCGAACAAAAGGCCTTTTACTCTTTGAAAATGACAAAAATAGAATACTAGCTGATCATACAACAGTAGATTGACTTACATCTTACTATGTTGCAGTCCTTCTGCTGCTGATCTATAAATCTTCCTGAATTGCTTGGAAAACATTTTCTTGGCGTCCGAGCAGTGTGTTGCTATCACCGTTATAATAGTCTTCTGATAATCTCTGTTTCTCTCAACTAACAATTTGCAGCTGTGACTATAGCACGACAGAGAGAAAGTTTATTCAGGAAAACTTTCTAAACAATCATAAAAAATTCTCTGCTTACAAAAAATCACCGATTTGCAACGAAATAACAAAAATACTTAAAACACATATATCTGTTTTAAAATTAACAAATAATGTTTGTAAGGAACAAATTAAAAATGTGATCAATTTACCATTATAACATTATTGTAACTACAGATTACTAAATTAAATTGACAAGACTACGTTACCAGGTCTTCCCAGTGTTTAACAACTTTCTGAATCACTTTGATTCATTTTTCAGTGAAATAAAAATTAACTAGTAAAGGTACTGACTGGAACATCTAATTCTCAGAATTTACTCAGTTCGACGTTTTTATTTTCTCTATAAATCACTGTTTTCCATGGTGACCTTATTTTCGTATCTATCTTTGGTTATGTACAGAATTTTTGTTAGTAATAACTATAGATCTAGAAATAAAAATATAAAGATTAATACAAATTAACCTTAGTAGAAGGTTGTCAGTTACTTAAATAGAGGGTCTTAAGGTTAATAGTATATTAGATATCAAGTGACAAAAGTGCATCATTTGATCCCGCGAGTGAAGTGTATTGCCGTCGACTTCGTCTCGGGCAATAATCACTCAAGGGATCAAAGGTACTTTGGTCGCCAGGTATATACGCTATTTTTTACACTCACGGATCACAAATCATGAAATAAATCTGATTTTGGTGGTTTTAAAATTTATACTTTCGATTCGGAAAAATTGATGGCTTTGGAAATGTAGATGAGTAACTGAGGCAATGTTCTAAATAATGTCATTTTGAAGGACCAAAAGGGCACTTTTAATCCTTGAGAGATGTTTTCAATTCAGCCCATTTCGGTGAAGTTATATCCAAGATACGCGTTCAACCTGAGGATATACAATGTGAGTTTCGATGTCACTTCCCTTTTTACTGAAGTTCTATTCCCGATTCCATAGTCATCATCCAACACTTGTTATCAAAGCATGGCGAGACGTCTTCAAGTCTACCAGTCCTTATAGAAATATGCCTTCCAATTATTTCCTATTTCAAGGCCAGTCGCTTAAACAAATTTCTGGTGCGGCCATGAGCTCTCCTCTTTCACCTGTCGTTGTCAATATCTTTACGAAAGCTTTCGAAAGCGTAACTGTAAAATCTTCAGAATTGAAACCCAAGCTTTGGTCCCGATACGTTGACGATAGCTTCATTATTTCGCCACATGGTAAAGACACTGCTCGTCTTCTTAAACCATCTTAAAATAGTCAACATTCAGACATTAACTTTACCATGGAGATAGAAAGTAACGGCTTCCTTCCTTTCTTAGATGTACAAGTTTTTTGTCAACCCAGTGGCAAACTGGTCATTCTGTATATCGCAAACCCGCTCACACCGATCGCTATCTACATGCCGATTCCTACCATCATCCTACACAAAAACTTACCGTTATCAGTTCGCTTATACACATGACTATTTCCATATACCAACTCGATACTGTCTACGCTGAATTAAACCATATTCGGAAAGCTTTTAGAAACAACAGTGACCGTGCTAGGAATATACGGCTGCCATCAATCGTCATCTTTATCCACGATCACCCAAATCTCTAAAAACCGATCCTCCCGCAGCAATAGTCTTTCTTCCCTATATCCACCAAATCACCGATCGCGTAGGAAAGAACACACACTTGTGAAGCTAGACGCCCCAGCAATTAAGCACATCGTATCCCGCGTTCCGTACCTTTCGGTCGCTCGGGCGGGACGCTACCGATGCCGTAGGTCCGGCACCGGCCCGGCGAGGCCTATCTAACCTCTGAACGACTTTGGGGTTAACACCCGAGCTGTACAAAGCACAGCTACTCCCGCCGAGAGCTCCCGCCGAAACTGACGCCTCTGCCCACCATGTAGACAACCCTGCCACTACGAGTCCATCCTCAACTGGTCAACCATGCTCGCGGTACCCGACACCGGGGTGCCGGGCATCTCGATGTGCTGGGCTTGGTGCTGACCGCCCGTAGTACCCGTGTATGTGAACGTTTGACGGGTCACTGTTCGACAGCAAGCTCTCTACCGCACATATTGCAGTGTCAGCCGCTCAGCATTGCTGCCGTACCGCCGCACTTCTCATCCTTCGGACATCCGTTACCCACCGTTGCGGTGCCTCGCGACTCGCAGTTGTAGGATTGGGTAACCTCCGGTAGGTTTTTTAAGGGTTGACGACCGTGCGGTCTGCTTCGGAATAGGAATCTCGTCTCGGATAACAGGCCCAGGAAGAACTCCCGGGAAACCACACTTCATTGACCACTTTCTAAACTCACCTTGGCGTGGGGTAACCCCTTGCCATCATCGGTGAGTCCCGCGTCTTCCCTTGCGCGCGTGCACTCAGTGCATATCTCCGCGATAAGCGTCTCCACAGGGCAAGTCCGGAGTGAGAGGCTCGTCGCATCTTCTTATTGCGGCGCAGCATTTCTGCCGTGCCGCAACGTATCGCCGCTGACCGCTCAGCATTTCTGCCGTACCGTAGCATATCACCTTGCGCGGCTCAGCATTTCTGCCATACTGCGACTTTCGCGCTGCACATAGTGCTCGGCCCACTGTCGTGCTGCCTCTTCTGCGCGGCTCAGCCTTTCGGCCGTACCGCGACTTGTGCTCCCGCGTTTGCTTGCCCAAACGGCAACAACTGTTGGCCTCCCATGATCCCGGTCGATGAGGCGGGTGATACCTCATCCATGGTCACGATCCGCCAAAACTAGTGGGTCTAGGGTGGGATCTTCTGTTCTTCTCGGGTTTCTGTGCCCTACCACCCTGAGACCGCGCGCCCACCCTTCACTCGCTCTCTCGCGCTCTCTCCGCTGCTCCTTTCTCGCCAAGAGGGGCTTTGATTCGACCGCCGTGTCTTACCAAGCTCGTCCGCCGCGGAGGCACCCAATGCCTCTTTTCGCTCCCGGCTTATCTGCCGAAGTCCGTCCTCTCAATCGCCCGCTTGGTCAACCGCCATACCACCGGGCACTGGGCTCCATTCATTCTGTGACCGCTCGGCCTGCCTTCTGCCCTACACTGCGCGCACGTTGCACGCTCGTTGCAATCTTTGGCCACGTGCCCACTAACTCCACACCTGTAGCAGACATCACCGTCCTTCTCGCAGTATTTCCCGATGTGCCCATAGCATCTAAAACATTTAACCAGCGCCACTCGGTCCCAAACTCTGCATAACCCTCAAGTGAGGTTAATGCGTCGTTGTCGTAAAAGGGCTCTATACATTCCTGGCTCAACCTGCACTACCCAGTCCCTACAATTCCGCCTATCATTGAAGTTCCTACGTGGCTGGAAGAGTTCCTAGAACCCCTCCAGCGTCCTGCCGTCCCTACAGATGTGATTCATCTTAAACGCCGCGCTCTCCTTTCCTCCACCCTGTGGATAACGAGAGTGGGTCGCACCCTCGTTTTGGGCCCGTAGGCCAACCGTCTGCCACTGCTCTGACTTCACAAGCTTTTCAGCTTCCTCCGCGGTCTTGACCTCTATGGCCACTCCGGAATTTCTCAACATTCTGATTCCCTGAACCTTAACATTCTCCATTTCGATGTCGATCGTTTCGACCACTGCCCTCTTAATGTCGCAGCTCTGGCGTAGCTCGTCACCCCCTTTTCGCCTGATGCTTCCTTACCGCGGCGCTATAGCTAAGCTGAGCCCGTCGCGGTTTCGGCACTGGCGCCTCTCTCTGCTCCTCGCTACTCTAATAGCTAGCTTCTCCCCTAGGCCTGCTCGCTTTCCCTCCTGATAGCCTTTTAGGCGCTGGACCCCCAATTCCGAGTCTACCACTAATCCTTACAACACTCCTGGGTACCCCGACACCTTAAGCAGGACATCCTGGGACATCGCATCCCCTAGTAACGCGCCCATGATGTGGTCGCGCACTTTGCTCGCCTGTTTCCCCCTATCCTGACTGGTCAAATTACGCCCGGTTGACCTACTACAGTTCGCCTGTGCTTCTACTCGCGGGTCGTCCCTGATAGCCTCGGCTGTCACCGGTTCCTCGGATTCGCTTTCTGCGTCCTCGGTCTCGCTGTCGCTTCCGAGCTCCATGTCGTCTTCTACTTCTTATGATCAGCATCTGGTGGATTTTTCTTTCTATCGCTCCCCAATGATGGGAGTACTTTGCTTTTTCGGCTTCTAGCGTCTCCAGCGCCTCAGCGTAGACCCTGCGTTTCTCCACCATTGACTTCCCCTTCGAGCCCCGTCAACCTTCTCCAGTCCTTGTCTAGCCATTGTGTTAATAACCAACTTGTCCCTCTAACTGTCTTTCTCGCTGTCACTGCGGTTCTTATGCCGTCTGTCTCTTGGGGACGCTTTCCGCGGCTGACCGTATCGTCAGTGAACAGGTCCGCAGCCTGCTCTCTGCTGTCACTCACTCCCTAGAGCTCCTGACCCCACTCCCCGTGCTCCGACTCTCGTGGGGCCTCCCGTCTGCTACTCTCTGCCTTTTCCTTCTCGGCCTTCTGTTGCTGCCGGGCGGCCTTTTCTGCCTCTGTTCGCTTGCTTCGCCTTGGCGTCTCTCCTACCGCGCCTTCACCTGACCCGCCACGCGGCTTGGTATAGCACTAATGAAAGTGTTCAAATAGCCACTGTCCACAACCTACACTGTTTATCGTCTCTCTCCTTTAGCCGTCGCCTAAGCGTACGTTACCACCCCTACCTCGTGGAGGCGGAGTGACTCTATACGGGCGATCCCAACATGTACTGGCAAGAATGTCTTTACACAGTTACACTACCATCCACCAGCTTCGAATACTTGGATTCGCAATTTCGCTTGATCGCCTGTATGGGATTTAGGACAGTGTCCTACAACTAGAGAGTGGTTTCCGAAAACACTCTAGTTGGCTCTCAGGGGCCGTAGAAAAGAACAGTAAAACAGTATGCAAACCCCCGAAAATGCATCTCTGAACACCAGAGCTGTCTCAAATCGGATCTCGTTTAATCATCAGCCATTGCCGAACACTAATGCGATACCAGCCATAAGATAATTTTGATAAAACTTACATTATCTGCAAATCCCCATTCTTCTTTAGCAGAAATATTCGCGAAGCCACTGAGATTTACAAACACCCTAATAATCTCAATCGGGATGAAGGCTTTCCTTTTCCGTCTATATAGAAAGTGCTCATTTTTAAGCCCCACCCACCGTCATTCGACCGCGACTGCACTTGTCTATAAATTCTCGTCTTTCTCCCTCTAATCGTTAGAAGAGTTTCGCCTCTAGCGTGGTTTACACGTTGAGTTTTCGTGTTCTTTTGCTTTTCTCGTAATAAAGCCCCTGACAAAAGTGGGCAAAATGTTGAGTTCTTCTACCTCAATAATGACACGGTCCAATCCCGGAAGTCGTTTGTTACTTAATTTCTGCATTATTGTTGGTTGAGAAGTTTCGCAACTCAGAAAGAATTGCTACCGCAATGAAGGATTATTCCATCATTTGTTTTTCAGCGTGCAAGGCAACTACACCTGCTTCTAAAAGAGTATGGTGCGGTCACTCTATTTTTTTTATCAAAATTTTTACAGAAATCTAAAATTACAGAATCAAAACAACTTACTAATAAACAAATTTAAAAATAGAACTTGTTGGCCTAGCTATTAAAGACTTATTGTCTGATCTGTGTTGTGACAGCTTTGTTTCATCCACTAGTACTCCACCGATTACAACCACTATATCATCTAAATCGATCCAAACATTGTAGTGCTATAAGAAAACTATATGTCTGTATATTGCAATGGCTTAATGTTTCGACACCATAAGTATTTAGTTCGAATGCCCTGCTCTACTAGCTGTAAGTATTTATTTCTTATTTATCAATTAATTTCAAAATAATTTCTACTTGAAAAATACTATTGCCATGAAAACTCAATCAGGGTTAGGTTCATTTATCTAGTTGTCTTATGTTTAACTTGTCAAATATTTAGAATATAAATCTCAATCGTCAAATAACCTTAAATGTCACTGATCTTGACTGAATTCAAAATAATTCTTCTACTTGTAATCAGATACGACCAACGTACACTGTGTTCAATATTATTATGATGTATGACATTCTCTATCTTTTATAGTAAGTATTAACTCTTTTAATTATTGCAAGTCATAAATATTGTTCATATACTTTAGTTTTATTCTAGGCTAAACTAATAACCAACCTTATTGACTCAACTAATTGCACCTCCAGTACCACAGACCCCTCTGTAAAACCAGTCACCACACGAACACGTCCAACCGCAAGCAACTGTCCAACCAATCCACAGCTGTCCAATCTTCCAGAAAAACCTTAAATTAGTCGAAGAATCCAACCTCTGTTCAACCAAAAACTGCACCCATCGACCCACATATCACTCCTTCACAATCCTCTTTTACCAGTAAACTATTCTTGTTATATTCCAAATTAATACCATTTCCTTGCAGGCTCAACCGTCACGATGATCTGTCCTCTGCATGAAGACGAAGCACCCCAATACAGCCAATCACTCAGAATTATTCCCAAGTAGATACATCAGTCCTCCATAAATGACTCCTACACCTGCAGTATTCCGCACCAGTCGAATCCTTTGTATTTCCTTTTTTTAAAATTGTATTAACTCCAATAAAGCAGCCCAGTCCAAATCTTATACTTTTAGTTATTATAAAATGCTCTTCATCCAATTAAAATTGTTATTATCAAAGATCTTTAATTGAGACATCTGTTACTCGTACACCATTATAATTATATTTCACATTATTTAAACTTCGTAGATTTTATTTACTCACTGTTCTTATTATACCAGTACCATGATTATATATAAAACAGTCAAGTTTTCAACATTTTATTATTAGCCAAAATATTATGTGACATTTTGCAAAATTTGTTATTCTCCATTCAAAACAACTCTCTTAACTACCGTATTTTCATTATTGATGCTTACTATATTAAAATATACATTTGATACCTACATACTTTGTTATCTTTTAATATTTTAATTTGGTCTGTCGTATCTGATATCAGTAGTAAATAATTTCTATCTTTTAACATCTTACTTTATAAATTAAACTATATGAAATTTATTCTTTCCATTCTCATTTCTTTAAAATTTTATCTCTATTTAAAAAATTTAATACAAATAACCTTTTATATTCTAAACTTTTGCAAAGACTGACTACAATGCTTTACCAAATCTTTTTATCGTATTGATCATCAAACTATATCCACTCTTATGATATCATAACATAATATACGAAATAGGTATAAGCTACATGACACGACGTCTTCCGTAAATTTCTTTTTCCATTCTAAGCTGGAGTTTTCCCTTCTTTATCTTTGTATTGATTTTAAATTTTCACGCTACCTTTCTTCCTCAATCGTTGTAAATGTCTATACCATCGCACTCTCTTTGTCTCTATTGTCAGTATCTACTTCCACTCTACTGCTAGTTTATTCATTTCTCATATTTACAACCTCTGCGTCATAATTATAATTTCGTTGCTTTTAAATTGTCTTCGTTTCTTGTACTTACTCTGCTCTATATGTACTAATGCGTTTCCGCTATACTTTGTAGATCGTCGTCGTCGTCTACTTTCTTGGGTCAAGTCTCGTAAACTATTCCAGATCAACACTCCAGTTTTTCTTGGCCTGCCAACAGCCTGTTTTCCGGTTGGTTTGTATGATTGTAGTAGTGTTAGGGGTCGATTAGTATTCATGCGGTGCATATGTTCTTCTCATCTTTGTTTATATACATATTTTCGTTGATGACAGTAACTTCTAAATTATCTCTAATGTTTTGATTTCTTAGTCTATCTTCTTTGCTACATCCTTCTACTGCTCTCAGAAACGTCTGTAGATTATTCGCTTCTTTTGTCTAACCATCTGCTGATTCCATAATACTGTCTATTTTACTTTTACTTTTTCTTGGCAGCTACCACGATTAGATATGTATGTTGCTAAATACTTCTAGCTCTTGCAGTATTTCACCACGTAGTCTCCCATTTTCATATCTACTTGCAATCCCCAATTCTCATATACTTCTTTCAACTTACGGAACAAATGGTGGATATCCTGCTGGTCTTCCGCGCATATTACTTGGTCATCTGCATAATGGCATTTGAAGAAGCGATCTTTGCCTATTTGGACTCCCATTACTCTTCACCTGCTTCTCCATGTTTCCAGGTCGGCATTTAATATATTTTAAATAAAGTAGGCATCATTCTCGTGTCTATCATATGGTAACGGGAAAGCTAGAGCCGGTTTTTCCTATCTTGGGTAATATGGTTATTTTCGTTGTTATTACGGGTTTGAGTTGAGCAGCAAAGGCAGTTTTAATTGCTAATGCAACACCGTTTGTTGAGTTCGCCCATTTTTTTTGGTCCACAGTTGTAATAATATTTAAAATTGATGTAATTAAGGTTTGCGAGCGACGTTGTCTCTAGGGAAAATGAGACAGGGGAGGGAATCCTAAATTAACTGGAGCTGGCTTGTCACAAATGACATGCTACTGCTAAGGATATCATACGCGACATACTAAATATTATTTACGTCCAAAATCGGTAGGGAGCATCTTACAACTTTAACGTAGCTGTCATTTACGCCACTGCAATCCATAAGTATGATATTGAGACATTTCAATTTGCTCTTCAGTGCCGTCTAAGCACTTCATATATTAGGTTTTTTTCGTGACATACGATCTGTAGAACTTTGCAAAATTCATTTTAATTAAATTAGAAATAGACAAATATGTACAGGGTGAGTAGCTTAAAATAGTATATTGTAAACCTAGGCGGTAAAGTGATTATTTTCCAGGCTGAAAGAAGAAATGGACAGGCGAGCTTTAGCGAGCCTGGACACTTCTTGAAGCCTGGAAAATCACTTTACCGCCCATGGTTTACACATTATTTTTCATCCGACAACACCATCCTGCAATAATTTTTTCAACATAGCTCTCAACCAGGTTTATATTTTGAAATTGACAGAGCTGTCAACAATAATAAAACAATTTCCAAATCTTGGCATATCGAATAGCGTTGGTAACTGCAGCGCCATCTACCCGTAGTTAAACATAAGCTACTACAGAAATCTATCTGATGTTATATTATTATATTAAAAATATAACGAATACATTGCTAAAATTAAGTTTTATTGAGCAAATATTTTTGTAAAATGGGAATAGCTATTATTTAAAGCAAACAAGTTAATTATAAACGTGATTTTCTTTTAAATTTGGTTTGACAGATTATTGCAGCGTCCCCTACTGGAAAACGTCGAAATTTTTTTTCTTGCCTAGCCATTGGGGTTTGTTTTGCAGGGCTAGCCTTAGAAACGCACACTTTCTCGTCTCTATGGAGATGGTAAAATTCGATTTTCTAATCATGTAGGATGAAAAATAACATTTTGTTAATTTTTGCCTGAACTCAGAAATATATAAAAGTAATCATTTGTACATACCGGAGGCTTTATCCTTGACAAAAATTGGACCTAACAGATACAGAATAAATGCTCTACAAGTCAAAAATTTGCAAAGAATAAGTGCGTTATGTTGACCTTTTTAGGTCGCAAGCCGCATAAATGCCTAAATCCCAAACCTTCAAATAGACGGGACAAGCATATGTGTATGATATGTTTAAAAAGAGATAAAGAAATTTTTAGTAATTATCTGCATTGATTTATGGATGTGTAAAATATAATAATTTTTCCATTGCCTGATTTGGTTAAAACGCACCTCGTTTCGACACGAAACTTAAGACATGCCCGGCGTGAAGGTTAAGCCAGCTGAAACGCAACGATATGAACAGGGCTCCGTAGGGTTGCAAGAAATTGGTCAACGTTTTGTTTCAGTCGCAAGCGCCGCGGTTGAAATCCCTCCGGTAACGGATTGTTTTTTAATTTAAAATGTATTTAATTTATTAGACGTGAAGGTATTTTTACTCCTAACTTTTCATTTATAAAATTATTTAGTGTTACAATGTCGACAAGGGAAGTTCTGGGTAAAGCATTTTACAAATGTTTTTATATAGTTTTTTTAATATTTTTCGTGAGCTACAGAATACATTCTGCAGTTTTAGTCGATGTAGATGTATTTATTATACATTCTGAAGGTAGCACACGTAGACGATGATTTGTTTTATTATATGAATGAATGGATCCTTGCCCAATTATTAGTTCGAAGTCACGCGCTACACATTTGTTCGACAAAGTGCCTAGTTTCAGGATGAGGATTTCCATAATCAAATCGTTTGAGCATTACAAATTTGCCGAGTGTGCCTTGGACAGCCCTATGTATCAGAGAGTCAGCAATACATTAGATGCAAGTATAAACAAAGGCTTGTACTAATCGCCACGGAAAACAAAAACAAATCCCGAGTGCCAAAACCACAAAGATAAGATAAACTACTTCGCATTTGCTCTATAAAAAGGGCGTCCCTTCAGATTCCCTTGTAACTGGGACATCTGGGTTGGATTTTAATTGAATAACCCACAGCTACACGGCCTGCCGACGCTATTAATCACCGAGAACTAAATGTGGAAAAGCGTTATTAAAAATGCTTCAGCTGCACTAATATTTTTCAAATTTCCGCGTGATCTGTGTTCCTAGATTGCCGTAAATAGTTTCGTTATAATTACAGCAGCGCTCGCGCGTAATTGCTATTCTTGAATCCACACGTTCTACTTCGCTAATTGGAATTTTTAAGAAACAGCGAATGCACTACCGGCATGCGATAACGACGGAAATAAGGAAGTGAATGCGGGAAGCAGGCACGATATTTTTAGAAAATTAAATCTAAAGTCCTGTACTAACTGAGCGAAGAGCACGAGTCAGCGTAATACCCCTACATAATTTTCTAAGATGACATGGTTTCTGTCAACGTTACCCTTTTCGCCCGGCCTTCTTTCGGAGCAACTTCAATATTTTCGTCTGCTGCGGTTATCTCTGTCGTTATTTTCACCTGAAGCGACGAGCAAATCTCTTCGCAGGGTGTGTCAAGACAGTGAGGTTTAATTGCTAATCCCCCGTGAACCCTTTGGCCCTTGTGCAAGGAGGTTTGGCAATTAATAATTTATGATGTTGAAATCTGTGGCAGCAAAGCAAATCTTTTAATAATTATCATTTTTCACAATTTTTAAATGTAATGTCCTACAAAGATAATAACAGGGACTAACAATTGTGAACGAACATTACATCAGTTAATCAAACGAGCATACAGAAAATATATTGTAGTACCTTGTAAAGCCATTTCAATATTTCGTATATTAAAGTTGACGCAGCTTGCTACTTCTCCCAAATTGATATCGATTCAATCTATGATTATAGAATAAATTTTAGAAAACTTCTCTATAATGGCTGATGGTAGTATCGACGCTTTTTATATCCCATTTTTTTAAAATAAAGAACAAATTCCTCATATGTAATAGTAATTCAATTATCAATTGTTTGGTAATTGTAATTACACTACATAAAGAGGTATTTCTGTAAAAACTGAAAGAAAAATATAGAAAGAGTGAAGTGAGGTAATTTAATAGAGTGGAGTACTTACTATTTGATATTTGTTGAATGACAAGTAATGTAACGAGGAGGTATTTGTAATTGATTTTGCACAATTTATAAAAGGGCAAATGAGTTACTGAAATTTAATTTAAAAGAGAATTGAATGAAAATAGACTAAAGTATAATAAAAGGCATACGTAATAGCAAAAGAATAATAAATATTGTTCTAACATAAAACCATTTACATACATAAAGACCACTATAACATATTCAATTATAACGAAAAAGGTGCCGCAACGTGGGGCCATAACAATATAAATAAAACAAAACTATTGCGAATCAACACGAAGGATATAACGGAAGGAACAACAGACGGAAATAAAGTACTAAACGATCAACTTTTCCCGTATTTAGTCTGCATTCTAGATGAACATAGTAATGAGAAGGATGTAAAGAAAGAAGCAGATACAATAATTGTAAACGTTACTAGATAAATAGTTAAAAGGAATACTGAAGATGTACTAACCGAATCAGATTTCGAGCACAGAATTGTGGAAACAATAAAAACGACTATAAGAAGTCTACGATCGGTCGGACATACGTTGGTGAAGCCAACCACAGATTTAAAGCTACAATACAGAAGAAAACATTAACATGAAAAAGAAAGTCGACAAAAGACTATAGTGAAATATAATTAACTTGCAATCAAGTAAAAACTGCAACCCAAAACAAGAAAGGATGGAAAGAACTAATAAAATACCAGGGAAAAAGAAATAAACGGAGATTAAATCATATACCTATAACTTAACTCCGCTCAAGTAAATAGAAAAGTTAATTAATGATGGTATACATAAAACTGACAACCTTACTATTAATCTTATTTGTCAATGTCAATGTCAGTTGTACATACATATACGAGTTTTAATGGATAAATACATTAGATTCTCCCCAATTCGTCTTTGTTCAAAAAATAAGTTAAAAACATATATCAATGCTTCTACAGATTAATATTAAGGAATATAAACCATAGATACGCTACTACTTATGTTAATTAAAAAAGCATGTGTTGAAAACTTTTAAAAAGTAATACTTAACCTATCATATATTCTTATTATGATATTTAGAGGAGAGTGTAAAATATACATAGACAATACAGACATGTATGAATTACTTGCAACAATTTTATGCTTATACACACATTAATAAAAACTGAGTCTATTATACACATGCAACATTATGCTACGTTCGTAAGGATTATTGAAAAGGGAAAATACGAACATACTGCTTTTAACATATTATTCTAAAAAATATATTTGCAAAGATATACAGTAAACATGCATAACATTTTTTTTATATTAATATGTTTAGTATTATGCACGTTTAGCATCTGCTAAGCTACCATTATAGTTATGATACAAGTTTGATTATGAGCATCTTAACCAAACAAGTTTGATTGCCAAAACGAGGAGGTGAGCCGAGTTTTGCGGCAATCATACGAGTTTTGTTAGGTGCCATAAGCAAACGTGTACTGTTTAATATTTTATCTTCATGAATAAACTCTGGTTCGATGTATTTTTTTTTATATAAAACGGGTGCGGTAATGAAGCTCTTAACGATACTAACATTAATTTGGTTAAGAGTCTATAACAACACCAATGAAGACAAAAGTATATATTTAAAAATAATTATTTTTTACGGCGCAATTGAAATTCATAGAAAGTAATTTGAATTAAGAAATTATGGTATAATAGATGTAAATATCTGAAATATTATTTTGCTCATGATTATACTACTAAGAGTTGTATGACTATTTGCAAATGTTACTGTTTACTTGGAATACTTGTAATATTCTTTGCAATAACATTTTTTTCACTAAATGAATATATCAGTTTTCATTGGCAAATACGAATTTGGAACCAATTAAATACTTTAAACCTTGAAGGTAGTGATTTAATTGCTGTAAGAAACAAATTGAAAAAGACCAGGGCGAATGACAAAGTAGTGGCAGTTCCATGACCATTGTTCGTGTGAACACTCTATAACGAAGACATAAAAAAGTTGGACACACTATAGGCGTAACAGCTAACTTATGACATGAATTATTTGAGGAGATAGGATTAAAATTATTATTATCAAGGTTCATCGGGACTAACGTAGCTATCAATACCGGTTATACATATATCAGTTTCACTTCCGGTTTGCAGAATATTATATCAACTTTCTTTTTTAAAATGAAATGATAAGGCTAATTTACACTGGGAAATAATTGCGGAGAACAAGCAAAATATATAAAATATCAAGTATGCTTGTTCACAGCAATTATTTTGCATTGTCAATTTACATTGGAACTAACATTCCATAGCCCTCTGTTAATAAAGGTTTTTAAGGGTTTTTCGAAAAATATAATTATGTTAGGTATACTAATTTAATTTTGTTGAATAGAGAAAAACATTATCTACAAAACAGACTAAATTAAAATGCATCATGCTATTTGAAAATCAAAAATTTATATCATTCATCCATTCATAATCTATAGCCACTTTTACCTTTCGGTGTAGAGGACCATTCATATCTCGCGGGAAGTGCAACGGAGGAAATGCGCCGCACGCGACTTACACTACGCTCCCCCGCCTGGAAACATACCACACACACAACAACTTACATCTAACTTAACGAATGAGTTCAAATCCCGCGCCGCTACGAGAAAATTCTCGGCTACGGCCAGATTTGAACCCATGTCCACCTGGTTGCTAAGCAGACAACAAGCCCACTCAACCACCGAGGTGGCCAAATTTATATCATTTGCTGCAAAATCGGAAGTAAAATCGACTTACTGATAACAGGTGGTGTAGCCACGTTAATCCAAATGAGCTTTGCCAATATTTGTTTTTCCTATCTTCCTATTTGACCGATTAAAATTATGTAAAGCTAGATGTTAGCGAAATATGAGGTCGAGGGATTTTACTTTAAATTATTATAAACGAAAACAGTTGCTCAAAATAACATTTTTCTACGACCACTACTAAAAGTAGGTCTTTTAGCACTACCTTGTTTCACTAAAAATAACGTTTTTAGAATTTTAAACAGGAAGTGAGATTATAAAGTTATCCTAGTTACTTCTTTCGTTCAGGTAAAGTGGTTTTTAATGAATAAAGTAAAATGTGTACTATTATAATTACCTTTGATAACTAACTTTAACAGCTACCGACTGTAGAAACAGTCACCTGCGCCACACGGCCATCTCTTTACTATGACATAAATTATAACTGTCATAAATGCAAACCTTTTTTAAATCGGAATTTATGGATTAAACAGTAAATTTAAGGCCGTCGAAAAAATATTGTGTGCAAACTCGTGCTAAAAGTGTTTATGCTTGAAACATGTTATAAAACTCAGCCTTCGGCTTCGTTTCATAATTTTCAATCTCGTGCATAAACATCCACTTTTAGCACTTTTTGCACAAATAGCTATTTGCTAACGATGTAGCTTTGCATAATTGTAATAGATTGAATTCATTGTAAATGGATATATTTCTTGAATGAAATTAAATTTAATCGAAATAGCATAACATTTTATTTTGAACATAGTTTTCTAAGTAAGGAACAGTAATAAATAGTTTTAGTAACATTTGTACAGATGATGATGATATTGTAACTTTGGTAAATAATTGAGGATTCTCGGGAAGATTCTGGTCTTGCATATTCTTCACCCACAAGTTTCAATCTTAATTCTAGTAGCTGAATGCCAATCATTTGGTAGTGGTATTTTTGTATTTACATTGGGGTATTGGACATTTCTCATTGTCTTAATAATGCCCAGATTGTGCGCAACATCCATTTGAAGGTATGGTTTCAAAGAACTAGCATTGCTATGACCGGTTATTTTTATAAGCTGCTGTTCATTAGCAGGGCCGTAACTAGGTATAGGCCGAGTAGCCCTTGCCTACAGGCGCAAGCTGCAAGGCGTTAAAAAATGGCACTGAAAAAACAATGTCTTTCACACTAATAAAAGAAAAACATATTAACGATTTTAGACTAAATAATGGGAATTGCGCCCAATCTGGTCGATATTGTGCTATTTACAAAGGGAATGTTATATGTCTACCAGATTTTAACGGCGTTTGTTTTACAATTTCACCTATATCAATCAAAGCATTAAAATTATTAGCTCTTTAGCCCAAAGCATCGGTGGTCTTATTCTAACTATAATTTTGTTGCATTGTTAAAACTGACTGTAATACAGCAGTGGTGAGAAACTAACTTAAATTTTAAACAGCTGTTGGAACGGTTTCACTGATTGCACATATTACATATACATTCACTGCTTTGGGATCATCGCTGGTACAAGCGCCCATTGCAACCATCAGCAAAACACCACAAACCGATTTTGAGAGTGTACTTGTTTCACTACTATAGCATTTTTTGCTACAATCACTATCCCGCTACAATTTCTCCAATTTAAGACACTTCTGCGACCCTACACTATGGCATTTTTTATTACAAGAAGATTATGAAAATCAGCCTGATGCATGGCTCATGCTAGGTGCCGACAGAAAAATCATTATGTTGTAAATATATTGATTACTACAAAAAAGTGTGGCTGCGAGTACAGAACCTTATTCTACGTTCATGTAGTACTACTGATAATAATATATAATTACTTGTTCATATTATAACATATTGACATGTCTTTACTAGCTTTTGAGCGCACGAGATACGTGGTCTTATTCCAATTAAAATAATTTTGGCTTTATTAAAATTGAGTTGTACATAAAAAAATTACCAAAACAAACGTTTTCAACGTCTTCAATACGTACAGAAAGCACGCTGCAAGAAAAACAACTTTTGCTAGATCGAGTTATGGTTGAGGGATCTTCAAAATTATCTACAAAATAAGTAAAAGTAGTTTATGCTGTTAATAACACTAAGGGCCGGTTGCAGAAAGCAACGTTAAGTCTGGTGTTAGCTAACGCGACGTCAAAGTGAACAAAATTTGATGCGATTTTCTTCACTTTGACGCGATGTTAGCTAACACCAGACTTAACATTGCTTTCTGCAACCGGCCCTGAAATACCTAGGGCCGGTTGCAGAAAGCAATGTTAAGTCTGGTGTTAGCTAACGCGACGTCAAAGTGAACAAAAACGAATCAAATCTCAAATGCTTATGGTAACTAATACATTAGTAAACAAAATTTGATGCGATTTTGTTCACTTTGATGCGACGTTAGCTAACACCAGACTTAACATTGCTTTCTGCAACCGGCCCTGAAACACCTAGGGCCGGTTGCAGAAAGCAACGTTAAGTCTGGTGTTAGCTAACGCGACGTCAAAGTGAACAAAAACGAATCAAATCTCAAATGCTTATGGTAACTAATACATTAGTAAACAAAATTTGATGCGATTTTGTTCACTTTGACGCGACGTTAGCTAACACCAGACTTAACATTGCTTTCTGCAACCGGCCCCTAATAATGTGAACTATTTGAAATTTGGAAATCTAAAAAACCATTGCAGCCAGTGGTATTCGAACTTGAGATAACTGATAAATACATATGCTTATCGTTGCATTATAAATAACGCAGTTGCGTTCCTATTTTGAGCGAAATGCGCCCGATTGGTGCCTATGAAATGGCGACGCAGAGACGCAGGTACACCGCATGTTTATATATAGGGATCTGTAAAATGTTCTACTGACTACATAATAATATGTACTTTTTACTTAGCTGGCTTGAAAGACAAAGGAAGTATGTATTGTAGTGTCGAAAAAATCACCTTTCAATATTTCCTCAGATCTTCACGCTTCAGGGTCCTTAGATGACGAAAAACAGGTTTCCTCAATAGCGTCTGTTTGCCTGCCTGTCTGTCTGTTGCCTGAAAAACTCAAAAACTAATTGTCGGACAAAGATGATCTTTTGTATGCAGATTATATGCCTTCCTGGCATGAAACCGAGAAGATTAAGGTAAAATATATATACAAAGTGAGCACCTTAAAAAAATTAAGTTCTTTCTATTTTTGTTTTAACACGGGAACTATTACTTAAATGAAAGTAATATTTTGCAAATAGTTCAGGTTCCTTGAAGAAAAAGGAAATATTTTGGACCCAACATAGGGTGAGCACCTTAAAAAATAAATTTTTGTTTAATTTTGCTTTAAATTAGAAATAGATAAAAGTAATAATTTGCATTTAGCTCAGGCTTTACACTTGAAGAAAATGGGACTCAACACTTACAAGGTAAATGTAAAAAGAGTCAAAAAGGGGCAAGAATAAGTGCGTTGAGTTTAATATAGCCGCGGATCGAACAGATCCGAGAGATCCTGGATGGTCCAGTGTAACAGGTGGGTGGTAACAAAATCGCATTTGCAGGCGCTATAGTTCGAATGCCATCGCCGGTAATGTTTTATTTGTTATTTAGAATTGTGTTTTATAATCTTGTTTTCCGTTCTTATTTCATTTATGTTCTATTTTGTTATTTTAACGTTTCGTTGTTTGTTTTTAAAACTTTTTAATCAAAAATGTTGGATTTAAAAAGACAATAAATGTTTTTGGCACCTTGATCCGAAAATGTTCTGTTGCTCGCTATAGGAGTTTCTGTTACCGAAAATATATGTTTGGCTCGCTTGTTGGTTTCCTATGGCAGAAGGAATTTTATTGGCTGCCATTGCCAATAAAAACGGGAGGCAATGTAATTAATAACCAACCCAGTAACATCATGATTTTTATATTTAAATATTTTTGAATGCAGATGAATACAAACGATAGTTTTATTAGAAAATGTAAAAATGACAAAACATCGTATGTATAACGCTCGAGTAAAGTGACATTCCTACCGTAGAATGATTAAACTACATCCGCAGGAGGGAATGATGTACCTACTTTTCTCCCTAGTAATAAATATAGCTATTTCATATATTCTAGCAGCACAAAGTAACAAAAATCAACAAACCTACAGGATCATAAGGATCTGAGGATCTGAGGAACTGAAATGTCAATGAGCTCCTAAATAGAAAACGGGGATCAAAAGTAATTTTCGCCATACAAAACAAAGAAGTATGTCTCATTTCAGACGCAGACTTCAAAAATCAATTGTATCTAAACCTAAGAGTGTATAGAGTACACACCGAGAACCAAATCAAAGCATTAGCGTCGTCATAATGAATAATCCTGTTAATCACTATAAAGAACAAGATATTCAAGGTGAACAATTACAGCTGCCTATGACTGGTGTAAAATCCACCAAACAAAACTTAATAGCTGGTGTGGTTGACTGTACCTGAACTATAATCTTAAGAAATAAAACTACAAATCCTTCCTGTAATTATAGGTGGAGATTATAATTCCAAATAGAAGCCTGATTACTACTAAGGCCAAACATCTGAGAGAAACAATAATACCAGACTTGTCAGATTTTTTCATCTTCAGAAACATGACAGCAAACTTCATATATGTTGAAGAAAACTTTAATCTAAGCTCGAATGGTTCAGCAGTGATATTAACATTAAACAAGAGAATAATTTAAAAGAAATGAACATACCCTTGTCAATAAGACTATAAGAACTACCTGGGTGAGCTTCAAGATAGTGACAGACAAGGCAATTAACGTAGATACATATACTATTGACTATTACTAAACAGCTTCAAACTAAAGCAGAAAAAGTCCTCCAGCACTATACAAGGTGACTTTAATAGTTGTGCAAATATTTTAACTGGTAAAACTTTTAGTTTTCGAAAAAAAGCAGATTATTTTTTATATTTTGAGAGACGCGGTTAAACTTGAATAAATGTAATAATTAAAAACCAAATAATCCTGTTATTACTCGTACTATTGATATTAACGTGATTTTAACGTCATTTTTTTTTAAATACCATGAAATTAATTTCAACAACGCGGAGATTAAAATCGTATTAGACCTCTCATCAAAAATATGACGTTAACATGACAATAATACAAATATTAATAAAAACAGGCTCCTTTGCATTTTAATTATTAGATTTATTTAAACTTATATTTGGTTCTCAAACATTTTAGAAGAACTTGAACCTGATTTTTTCGAAAACTACAGGTTTCTTACTCAAACAATACGTGTTATATTCTTGTTCATGTTATCTCATTGCTGTGATATTTAATTTTGGCCCCATCGGTATACTATTATCGCTTACAACACAGTATTTTGTAAATAAATAGATTTGCATTTTGTGGCACGTTTAATTAATATATTTTCATTATTTGTAATTGAGTTCAGATCTTGCAATTTTTTATATTATTAGAATTTTTTTATCTACGTACATCTACAGCTAAAATGTTTCATAGAAAGAGAAGATACATTTTTTAAATGGGATTCATAAATTCCTCAATATCTCTTTTCGTTAGCAAAGTTGTATTAATTCTGTTATAAAAATCATATCAAATGAGATCAGTTTTTCTCAGAAACTTAGAAAAGGAGAGATACATTATTTGAACGAACTTTATATATAGGTTTTTGAGAAAGTATGTTAAATAGATTTTATGTTTTAGCAAAAAAAATCGATTTTTTATGCTTGAAATGTGGGACCCGAGCCTTAGCTTTAGATGTTGTACGCCGTAGTACTGCTGAGGAAGTCGAAATTTCTGCTATTCCGCTCAAACACTTTCATAATGACTGGGACAAAATTAGCAACAAATTAAAACTACTATTCTCCTGCTTTTATTACACTGTGGTTCTAGGAGATTAGAAAAAGCGTTAATTTGGTGCAATACATTCTTATACAAAAAGATTTTTTTTAATTTATAACTTAAGCAGAAGTTTAATCCCAATTATTCGAAAATGCTTTCATCTCACATTTTTCGTCCTAAAACAGTAGCTTTAGTTCTTCTTAGTCGGCCTCTTTAATATTTGACTCAGAGGTTGTTTTCAATATTTTAATGTAATCCAGCAACCAGCATAGATGGATGACCGGAGAATAATCAGTTAAGTGGTTTGAAACGTTGAACTTGAATAAAAATTCCATGAAAGCTTTCATACAAAACTCCATTTCAAGAATTTTTACACTTACAGAGGCATTCCTTTTCAGTGAATACGTTTCTCCAATGGCATTAAAGTGGTGCGCCGATATTAGAATCTAGAGTCAGTTGATAACAATGAAGTAACGCATTCCTCTGAGCACAGGCAATCGTCCATGTTTATTTATTCCTTTTTCACTTTGACAGTTGTTGCCGGGTATAATTTAAATTCCAGTCGTTCTAAAATAACACAAGAGCAAATATAAGCTCTTCTGAATTAAAAGGCTTATTCCCTTTATAAGAATCAAAGCTCCCTTTTTCGGAGCTTCGTATTGTCAAATTACTCGTTCGTACTCTAGCAAAGATTTAAATGTGCTATAAGCACCCATTTACTAAATTTATCAAATTAGGGAAAGAAAACAATGAATAGATTTAGTCTCAATTGATTTTTCCTTGGAAATACTTCTGCGACACATTTAAAAATACCTGGAAAATCACACCATGATGAAAGCAGGTTAGGCTCATAAAAATTCAATATGCATTCTATATTTAGCTATGATTCCAATATAAAAAATTAATTATGAAATCATAAAATGCTTTTATGCTCTTTGACACACTCCATTTATACTGCTTCAAAGGGCGATTTTATGAAACGCTTTACAAATAACCAGGCATCCAGCTAAAATCTAAAGAGTAGTTGCTCAAATTTCAGTAAATTTATTGTTATTAAACTGGAGCTAAAGGAGCCTAAGAATTCCTCCTTAATTAAAACTTTTAACGAAACGAATTCAAACAAGTTCCAGCACAAGAACTTTCTCTTTAGACTGAAATTTGTAATTCTACACTAAAATACTACTTTGATGTAGCAAGTAGTAGAATTAAGTCACATAACTTCGTAACAGAATAAAATTGGGTTGTAACTGCCATCCATTCAATAGGGTTCCTGTTGGTTTATTCTAAATTTGCCAATAAGTAACTTTATAAATTTCAACTATGCCTAATGTCTACATTAATATTCACATTTACAATGGATTTACAAATCCGACACACTGCTTTGAGACTGAGTAATTCATTTTTAGATAAAAAACTATTTAAAAAAAACAAGTCTGGTGCAACAACAAAAGCTGCAGTAACACAGATTAATCGAAATACTTTCGGTATCTACAAATTGATAACTCTTGAAAGTTACTATCCGTTAGGGATACAGAACTTTTACTTTTGACAATATAACGAATTTTTGATTGAACGTATCGTACAATAATCTATTCATACGAGACAATCAATTTCTCGTAGTTATGTACATAAATTAATTTTCCTGCTGCGAGTACTGACACTAAATTTAGGCCCAAATCAAACCAGCGTGACTGCATGAGTACATTTTAAGGCCTGCTAACTAACAGTAAAGACGAAATGAATTCGTTAAAAAAACTTAAATTTACTCATCGTTACAAAAGGGGTGTCAATGATTCGTTATACAAAAAAAGGTGCTCAGATATAAACGAGAATTCATAAACTCAAGGCTTAATAAAAATCGCACTAATCTGAAATGCGGGATAGGTAATAACCAGTACATAATTCAGTTTACAGTAACTGAAACACACATATTCATAATAAAAGGTATAAAAGAGTTATCATATCAATAAAATACAGTTAGCTTGAACATTATTGAAATGTTAATTAAGAGAGGTGCACCGAAAGATCAAACCATTAGAACTACTATCACGGTTTCTTCAAATACATAAAACAGGTAAATGTATAGTTACAATGTACAATCCAAGACAAAAGAAAGTGGAAGAGCTCTTGATAGTGATTTTAGAATTATTTGACTAGCTTAAACGAGGTTTTAAACAATTATATTTTGTATAACAATTTTGATTCATACCAACGTCTAAACAAGTTGAAAATTAAGTTAGAAATACCTAGTAACTATAAATACTATTAAAACAGTCACGTTCGCAACAGAACATATTAACTGTCCCAGTCTTTTGTCTTGAATACTGCATAAGCAAAGATGACGTTCAAGGAAGCCTGAAGGGCTTCAATGGAATACACTGGCACTCAACACAGCAGTATAGGTAATCTCGATATAAGACGAAAATAAACCCTTAGAAAAGAATTCTAATGAGAAACGCTAACATTACAAAATGCTATCATACTTATACACAATACAAAATTACTTTTAATGTTTCGGTTTTGTAGTTTTAGGCACATTATTATTTTTTTCTGTGCTCGTGACTTCGGAAATGCAAACGCAGTACCGTCATCTCCCCTCTTCTACTCTCCGTTTTGCTTCTGTAAAAAATTCTATTTTATATTTTGACATTGAGCTTCAATTTGTGGTTTGAATAGCTGCATTTCCAATTCCTTAAATAAAAAGACGTCTTCCATTTTGCTGCTGCTTTTCCAGCCAGGAAAGTTTAGAGCATAAAGTAAAATTTATTAAATGCGGTAATATTTACCAATGTATAAAACAAGGGCTGTAGTCATCTTCTTATCGATCGTTTTACATATTTCCTTACTACTTAATCTACGGCGCCGCACTGTAGTATAAATTTATGTGTGTTCATAGAGCAAAATTGCATATTCCCGAAAATATTTTACGATAAGACAATGACATTATAGTTAATAAATAGCTAGACAACTGCGATTACATTTTAAAGAAAATTTCTATACATATTGCGTACGAAACAGAAAAGAAAGCCCCCTAATTATACATTACAATAACAGGTGCGTTACGAAAGTGTGAGTGTATATAATGTAATAGTAATTTACGATATAAGTAATGTTATCAAGCTTTTTACATTACGAGAGAAAAATTTGAAGAAACGAGCGATGTTAGGAGCGAGCTTATTTAAATTCTCGAGTAATATAGAAAGCAGATAACGTTACGTATATCGTACCTAACACGGTTTTATCCTAAAATACTAATCTTTTTCAAAAAATAGGAAAAATTGTTATTAATGACACAACAGCGAGACATATATCTGCTATGGCTCAGAGCTGGGCAGTAATTAATTACTTCGTAATTAAATTACTAATTAAATTCCTTTTTGTATATTTGCCTTGAAATTGAATTACTTTTCAAAATGCGGAAATTGTAATTGGGAATTGCCATTTTTGTTAGAAAGTAGTTGAAAATTACTTTTTGAAAGAAATTAACTACTACACTCAATTACTCAATTAATTTTGTGTAATTAAATTACTCTGAAGTATTTAAATTGCTTTACAAGTATTTCAATTACCTGTGGTAATTGAAATTACTCGAGGTAACTGAATTACTTTGTGGTATTTCAATTACGTATTTCAATTACTGAATTACTGACCTCGACAAGGTGCTAAATCTCCAGAACGCAAAAATAAGATAAGGTCTTATTAAGTTACATGTTAAGCAAATCGCAATAGGGTCTTCCCGAAATAATATAAGCCTAATTTATAGTTTCCTCTGACGAGTTAAATAACAGCAACTTTTGCATTTTATACGACGCGTGCACGAGCTCTGGTAGCTGGTACGTGTATATAGATGTGATCTGTAGCTTGTAATAGTGACACTAATATTTATTGTGCAAGACGCTAAAACTATATTTGCTGTAAGTACATTACAGATTACAATACCTACGGAAACAATAAATTATAAAATAGCTTCAGTAGACGATAATGGTTCATAATAACTATTTACTCATTTTAAGTTGCTTGTTTTAAACGATGTACTAGCATAGAGTTGTACTGCCGTGCAAGTGTAACACGCGTTAAGTCCAGAAAATTACGTTTTTGAGTGAGGAATTGAACTAGACCGCCAAAATCCGATAACAACATTTAAACAGCGTAGAACACATAAATAAAATTATCCGTAAAACACATAAATAAAATTATCCATTCGTTGTCGCTTTCTTGCCTTGTAATGCTCATATGCTGCTTTGTATACTGGCACCTAGGGCATAATTTTTACGGACTGCTGCAGCATGTTAGCTTCGATTATTATTAAAAATGTGGAATAGTGTGTCATAAAAATCGTGACTTTCTTATAATTCCGCTCACCTCATCCAACATTACTTCTTTACGTTATACAAGGTGCTGCGTCGACGGACGAAACATAGAAAACCCTCATGCTAAAAACAAGGCATTCAAATATTGGCTTCTTAATGATTTTACACAAAACTCCATTTAGTTTTTCAAAAGAACAGTTCATAGTGACCGAATTTAAGTAATTTCAGATATTTTATTGCCCTAAACTTAAAATCAATAGGTATTATTAAAGATGTTGATAAGAATTTGAAATTTTAAGTAAAAATATGAAAGCAACCTGAGCAATTTAATTCTCGAGCGTTTACAGAAATTTTATGAAATACGTATTTTTACCCGTTTATTGTACGGTGTGTTAAAAAACAAATTACGTAAAGGTTGGCCAAGGAATATAAAAGTAATGTCAACAGCAAGCTTTAGAATTCATTAACTGTCATCACTGTTGTTGCTGTCATAAGTTTATATTATACGCTGATATCGTGATTGAAAATTCAAAAAACTGCTGTCTCTAAAGCTTGTGTCGACATTAGTTTTATTTATCATGGCCAACCCTTATGTAATTTCTTTTTGAACACATGGTCAAGGTCTCTTGAATGTAAAAATGACTTCATTGTTACGTGCTTGAGCAAATGTTTTTTTGTTTTTGTATACGATGTACAAATTCTTATTTCAATCAGCCGTTTTTAATTAGGTTTATCAGTCATCTGTCAACTTTCAATAGTCCCTGATCAACACTAATTTGATATTACTTCGACACGAAGTGTACGAAGTATTGAAATTCCCTCATATCGAAAACCACTCTGAGTCAAATATCTCTAAAATTCGAGCCAACCGTCTAATGAACCCACTATATCAAATCTCCGTCTCGGCGGTGCGGATCTTTTGGTGAAGATTCCAGCCCACTAGATCAATCCCCCGTATTGGGGGGTGCCTAAACGTGCTGTGCGGGGGATGTATGTTCGTATGTGTACACGATTCCGGTCGCCAGGAACCTTCCTCAAGTCTTGGATCGTTTTCATATGATAGGTCCTCCGAAAATGAAGGCAACATCAACTTTTGAGCTATGGTCGACGGCAAAAAAATTTATTTATTTTTTTTTTTTTTTTTGATAAATAACTGGTTCATAGCATTTCATTGTATTAGCGAAACGGAGTGATGCTGAGTATCGAAGTATTCTTGGAAAGCACGGAAGGGCGCTTTTCTTGGGTGGGGGGTACCGTATATTTTTTGTTTTAAGATTTCAAAAGTTACCTAACACATTTTTTATAGCTATTTGCATTACTAGGAAGGAAAAGGTATCGTACCTAATCAATTGTAATCATGCAAGGGAGGAAATGACGTTTTAGTTGACATATAACACTTTTACATTTTTTTATGAAACTACCCCTTGTATTCAGCTGCCTTCAAAAATAATTAAATATGAAAGCCAGAAGGCTAGTTGATTGATTATTAATCACATTGCCTCCTGTCTGCAATGGCAACGCCAGTCAATGTATTATATTCCCTCCCACTGCTATTGGAAACCGACCAGGGAACCAAACGTATATTTTCGGGAAACCCTTAACAGGCGACATAAAATGTCACTTTTGTATAAAGGGGTAAAAAAAGTATTTTCCCGCTGCTGATGATGTAAGTCAGTGATACAGCCTTAGTAACAAAACGTGTAAGTCGGTGATTATATTTGTTTGCTGCTTTCCCTTGTCAACGGAACTTAATATTACTATTAAGTTCCTAGGGTAATAAAATTAGCAACGCAAACGCAATATGTAGACGTTTTGTTTATAATTGCAAGTGTTTATGTGGCATGTGACACTCACAGGTAACACGACTCACTATAATTAATCCTGGTGACAGGTGACAAACCAAACGATTTTTTCAAAAACCTAAAAAATTTTCGATAACCAGCGGGAAAAATATAATAATATAACTCGAAATGTATGGCCTATTAACATTTTCTGCAGGTAACAAGCCTCGGCTTCGCCTTGGCTTGTACTTGCCTACCTCAAATGTTAATAGGCTCTTACATTCCTTGTTAGTTAAATAGCTATTTCGAACAGAGCCAACCAAAAAATGCTTAAGCTGCACCAATTAGATCACCACGTAGTGTTCTTCTACAAAAACTAAATAGAAATTTGCTGTCAAACAATTAAGAAATCCAATGTTCCACCCTGTATACTTAGATAAGTTACATATTTTCGTCATTCAGCCTCATGTTAGGCGTATTTAATAGTAGATTGTTCTACAAGTGAGAGTTTTTCAACGTTTAATTTACGAGCGAGCAATGCAAAGCGAGTGGATTAATTTATCTCGAACATGGAAAAATCATTTTTATAACATATTTAGCGTGCTATTTTTTCTAATATCATTACAAAATCTACCCAACATGAAATTCGACATTTCTTCATATTAAAAAAAAATTATTCGGCAGTGAAGAACGTCGAAATCATCAAATAAAATAAGAGAAATCGGCAGTGAAGTAATCCATTGTTTTACAACTTTTTGTAGGCGGCTGGGCGATAGGTAAACGTCAGTCAACGTCAACGTAACCTATAAAAGTTGGTTAAAATGTTGTAATTTTGCGATTTCTCAATTTAAAAAAACAATGTACCCCTCGGCACTGGAAGTTCCATTCTATCCCTCATGTGGTTTATTTGGCCCTATGGGCCTCGGCAATTCAATCCACAATCGTGATACAAAGCTCAACTTCAGTGATAACCTATGTGGAAACTAATATAAAAAAAATATATAAATTTGAACTTCCAAGTCACTATACCTTCTTACTGAAGAAACTTTGTACTAAGGTATATTAGGTTTAATCGGTGTATTGTAACCTAAGGAATCTATGCCAAATCGGTGTCCAATCTTTTTCGGACACCCTGTATACTTGAATTTTTTTATTTACTTACTTACATCTTACATCAAAACAAAAACAAAAATTTTGGTTTTGCTGAACAGTGCATGTAGCTACAAGATTTAATTATCAAAAAACCTCCAAGAGTGATAAAGTATGTAGGTTACTATAGTTAAAAAAACATGAAAATTAAGCATTTTTAGATTGCGATTACGAATTGGCACGACACTAATGATAGTTGCAACTTGCAAGAAAGTTCTACTAAATACAACTATATGACAATAGTTTTTATTGAAAGTAATTGCAAAAGTAATTGATGTACAGTTACAATTACTAAGTAATTGGCAATTGAATTACTATTTTCTGCAAGTAATTGAATCTCTGGTAATTAAATTACTGCATTGGGCGGTAATTGGTAATTAGTAATTAATTACTTTTTAAAAGTAATTTGCCCAGCTCTGCTATGGCTGTGGTGATATCACTCAATACTGTATTGTTGGTAGCACTGTCAGATTATGTAAAATTCGAGATTAGCAGGTTAAGTTTTGCGTCAGTCTGTGTGAAATAACAAACAAAACCTAACCTACTCACATCGAATTTAACATAGACTGACATTGTCACTAACAAGACACGTCAGTACTGCCAACATGTGATTAAATGCTAATGAAATATCGGTATGTTATTCTTCTTAATAACACTAGTGCTGTTAAATGCATCTTAAAGCAACTCGTTCCTAAGGAGTTATTACCATATACAGTGTGTAAAAAAAGTCTGGAATATAGCAAATATTTCAGAAACTACCGGAGATGAATTTTTCAAAATTGCCAGACTTATATAGGTAAAAACGGCACATCTAGGAAGGACAAAACCGTTTCTGTAACTGTACAGGGTGAGTCAGAAAAAATACCAACTTTTGTATTTTAAATTGGACACCCTGTATATTAACGAGGAATCAAATAGTCCTTCAAAAGACAAATTCAACGATATAGGGTTTGACGGATTTATCTCTCAAAATGACAAATGTGGGGTGACCTAAAGAATAAGGTTTACAACAATAGATCGGTTAATATTGAAGCTTTAAAGGATCATATTAAAAATGAGATACGTCAAATTTGATGGGATACTTTTGACAACGTCTTACGAGAATTTAAAGACAGTATCCTTTTCTAGAGCAGGCTTACCGAACTTGATATTCGTTCATGCTTTTCAGTAGACGATTATAAATTATTTTTGTTCGTATTTTGTACAGATGGGACGGAAGACATATATTACCTTTGGGTTGTTTCAAACTTCGAAAATCTTATCTCGTAGGATAGAAATATTGAGCGATTAAAAGCTATTTTATCGTCTTTTACCATAACCTCCTTCGTGACCTTTAACGCTTACATAACTTCTTCTTCGTCTATTTTCGGATGTTCATCCGATCTTACAATCTTTATAAAGATCCTTGGTGTCATGTAGTTATATATAACATTCTTCTTATGTTTGTTATTAATTTATTAATTCTTCTTTGCATGGACATATCAGAAATGAACGCAGAATAAAAGCCCATAAAATGAGTCAATGAGTTAACACAGTTTCTGAAATAATTATGAAAATTGTAAAATTGCAAAATTACAAAAATCATGTCACTCTGGATTGAATTTGCTTAGCAACAATATCTTTCTGAAAACCGGCTCTTCTAGGTCGAATAATAGTATATTATGATTAGTGTATAAGTACGCCTTTAAAGCATGTGCGACGAGTTTAACAGCACGACGCAAAGCGGGGTGCTTTTAACGTAGCAAGTGTTTTAATGGCACTTATACACGTGTATCATACGCTATTTTTCTACGATCGTAACAGAAATATAAAAATTTAGTTCGGTGACCCTTTTTCCGTCACATTGTGTTAGATATTCTAGGTTATGTTGACATTCAAATTTATGGCAAAGCGTGTTTTAATATAGTATTAAAACACGCCACCAATGGCAACGTGCAAAAAAGACGTAATTCGGGGGCGCTAATATTAAGAGTGCTATAAACGTCACTTTTACCACTAGAAACTGCAAAAAGTTGTCATTTTGACACGATCTCAGAAAAAAGGGTTTTTTAATAAAACTTCAAAATGCCCAGTTCAAACAAATTTAAATTTTTTGGGGAACTCTCACCTTCAGGATGCTGCAGTTCTTTTGTGCACTTATTTCTAGGACACTCTGTATACCACGGGCTCTAGTGAAACAGTTAAGCAACGTTAGCCACAATCGACACTCTGATAGATGTACAGTCGATAGTTGTAATGAGATCTCTAACCGCCGTGCCTTGGTGAGCAGTTAAGCCGTCGGTCCCGGTTTTTTTATCTTAGTGACAATCACTAGGTTAAGTCACAGGCGCTAGTGCAACTTAAAAGCTCTAACAACATCTGCATATGACAAGCCACGCGACATTTTTTATTCGTTTCTTATTCAACCCTTTTCATGTTGTCTGCTTTTCGTTATAAGTTTCTTGGTATATTAATCCAGTTTTTAGATCCCTTCACGTTTTTCACTTCTTTAATGCCTTGTTTATCTCATTTCTTAAATAATTAACAGTTGACAGAAGGTTTCTTGGACGTCTATATAATAAGAAATTATGTAATTTACGATTATGTATTTTTGTCTGGGCCATTGTAGCAATTGCTGCTCTTAGCTTTACAAAAGCGGTTCATCCCATGATGTAAGTTAAAAATAGTTTGAAATAAGCTCAAGTTAATACTTTCTAGTGTTGGTGAATAGTTAGTATACCGGGTGGATAAAAAAAGTCCTCTGTTTGAGGCCCGATAACTCATGTTATAGTAGAGATACGTATTTGAGATTTTCGGAGCTACTAAAGGTTAATGGAAAATTATGTACGGAACATTTAAATCATTTATTTCAAAAAATAACAAAACCATAACTTTCTAAAAATTGCTTTGAAAAAAATTCTTTTACAAGCTTACTTATTTAACTAGTGTAAATCTAGGTATAGAAACTACTTCAAATTATTTAAAAATATGCTGTATTGGCTCCCCATTTTGCATCTGCGCTGCTCTTAACCTTTTCTTAAATTACAAAATTGATTTTCTAATTAAATCTAAAGATATTTCGTCGCAATATTTTTCTATCTTTTCACGCAATTCGTCCAGTATTTCAAATAGTGTTCTATACCGGAAATAAACCAGTTCTTGACGTGCGTCCTAGCTACAGTAATCCAATGGAGTTACATCAAGTGAATTTGGTGTCCCTTCATCAGCTACTAGATTTAGTATGTTTAAACCCAAACATAAGATTCCGTGTAAAAAGCATTGTCAAAAACCAATCTTTTGAAGTTTCCTGTTCTGGCATTTTTCAACAAACTTGTATGAGACTTCCATATTTTTCAATGTTTCTTCGACAATGATCCTGAGATTCACTTCATTAGCTGTACGGTGGCCAACTTGGAGACGTTTTTTGTATCCACCGGTATTGTGACTGTTAGTTCTAGCTTATAGAAAGCAGTAAATTCAATAATAAAAGGAAATGGAGTATGCTTTTCAAAATAAAAAAAGCGCTTGAAGTTTAACGGAAATGACTATAAATACTAAGTCAAATTAACTACGTACATCATTACTATATGATTTCGTATTCCAAAAATAGTAGTGTGAGTATACCATACAAGGTTTTATATCCTATATAATATACAGTCTTTAATTTCGGCTAGTACCATTTTATTGACTTTTCGATTGAAAAAAATTGTTAGCACTAACTATTTGATAGGGCAATAAAATTGTTTCTGTTGCTGGGAAATGATGTTACGTCATTTAATATCCGATTTCAGTAATTAATCTAATCTGAGATATGATATCACAGAATTTCGAAAATAAATAAAAGTCATTCCGCCATGTCTGTAATATTTTATGAGTAAATATCCAGAAACTGTACTTGGTAATGAAAAATATGTCAAGGTTCGTGTTCTAAATAACGCTAATAATGTACGCAAATGGGAAATGTATTGACTGTTTCACAAGCGTGCGGAAATTAAAAACATGCTGCTTAAACTCTAATACATTTCTACATTGCGCCGAAACACATTTTTAAGTCCGCCATAGTTCAAACGCATTCCAACTTTTACATGACACCCATTGAAGGCCATTAATTAGAACACCGAACACCATCAAACCTACTTTTCGTGCTCAACTTACAAAATTAAAAGAGAGCTTCGCCGTAAATCATGTTAATTAAAACCGACGCTAAAATATTGTTGTCTAGAGAATTAATGAATTTGTAAAATATTTCCTAAGAATTTCGGACGTGTCTCCGCAAAATCTCAAACTGCGAAATTTATTTGCGCCGAGTTGGAAGCTGCAGCTTTTCAGGCTTGGCGAGCGATATTCAACAATCTAAAACATATGCCACATTAACACGGCCGCTATCTGGGATCTTATTTTATTTTCCTCGTCCTGTTGCAGGAAATCGACCAGAAATGCGAAATCATTATCGCGGCCATAAAATGTCACTCTGGCTCAATCTGATACCTCAGCTTCACAGGCCTAGCGAGGGAGATGAGACTTCGATGAGGCACCACCACTTTCAAGAAGAGGGAGATCAATACTACGATGGTAAGATTTCTTTGCTAGCGATTTCTTTCATGTTAGTTAATGTAATTTCCTGAAAGGAATAAGTAACAAAAGATTCAAGCTTTTGCAAGGAATTTTTAGGTACATGTTTAGGTACATTTTTATTTACTTCTTCACCACCACAAATATAATCTGTAATCTCATCTTAAATTCAGTAACAGTTGTACATATGTATACTGCAACGTAAAATTTCAAAATTAATGATAAATACTTTCATTATTGCAGTAGTAAACACATTCACGTGTAACAATGAAATAAAGAAGTTAGAAGACTACCGCCAAACTAAGTCCTGTAGTAAATCGTTACGTAACCATGTTAATCATATGCTTAAAACAGAGAAAAAGGCATATTTTCAGTTTTCTGCTAAAAATTGTAGTTCTAGAGAAATGTGGAATAAACTAAGAAATCTAAGCATTGGCACAAAAACAAAAATTGAAATTCCACCACATTTAGCTAATTCTAACGCAATAAATAACTTTTGTTTAAACTCTGTTCCCGATACTGCCAGTATCGATTCTGATACGATAATGCAGTTTTATAGAACTAATAAATTAATTCCAAGTGAAATTGAATTTCAATTTGAAGTAGTGGATACTGAAAGTATACTTAAAATTATTGATCATATTAAAAGCAATGCTACTGGCCATGAGGGTGTAAATATTGAAATTATAAACTCTGCCTACCTATACTGCTCCCCTACTTGACTAATGTGATTAATTATGCGTTGCTTACAAATACTTTTCCGGGCAGTTGGAAGAAGGCGGTAGTATTTCCATTACCTAAAACATCAAATCCGGAAGAATTTAAAGATCTTAGGCCAATTAGTATACTGCCTGTTATGTCAGAGGTTCTTGAAAAAGTAATGAATTCGCAACTGCGAGAATATCTAAATGAAAATAAAATACTGCCAGACATTCAATCTGGTTCCAGGCCTAATCGAAGTTGTTCGACAGCCTTGCTATATACCGTGTGTCCACAGGAGTACGCACCATAGAGGTAAGATAATGCTAATAGAATATAAATATCAACCAGTGCTGTGACCACCGTCCCTTTTCCTGTACAATTTATAACAATATTGTTTCATACAGTGGCGAGTCAGAAGCCAGAAAACAACGTTTTAACGTGCCGGCGATCACAGCATTAGCCGATATTTCTATTCTATTAGGTTATCCCTATGGTGCGTCCTCCTGTGGACACACGGTATACGTAGTAGATGAATTGTTAACTGCGTCTGAGCAAGGCAAAGTGTCGATCGTCACACTACTTGATTATAGTAAGGCTTTCGATACAATTAATCGCCAAATGTTGCTTTATATTCTCCATTACATTGGTTTGTCTACTTCTGCTGTCTCGCTATTAAAAAGTTACCTAACAGGGCGTATGCAATGTGTGAAAACTTTTGGCAGTGCATCCGACTTCTTACCAGTTGTAAAAGGAGTTCCTCAAGGATCTATTTTAGGACCCTTAATGTTTATAATATATACATAAAATTTTTGGAAATCTATTAAAACCTGCAAAATAAAAATGTTTGCAAACGATTCGCAACTGCTACATTCGTTTACTCTTGACAATTATAAAGAAAGTGTAAGTGATATTAACAACGACCTCAATGCAATAATCCTGGTATGACAACAGCACTCTCTAATTATTAATCCTCAAAAATCGGTTGTACTTTTGTTTGGGGAAAAGATGTTGTTTCAATGTTATCTGATAAAATTAGTGTGACTATTGATGATATTCCTATACCCATTAAGCAAGAAGCTAAGAACTTAGGTCTCATCATGGACAATACGTTCAGATATGAAAACATGTCAATAGCTCTATTAAAAAAAGCGTTTAAGCTCTAAAATTAATTTATCCTCATAGACACGATTTATCGACAGAAACTTAATACGTGATTTGTAACTGACTGGTTTTATCTAATTTTTCCTACTGCAGCGAAACTTATGGTTCGTCCATTACCCAGAATGTTGCTAATAAAATACAAAGAGTTCAAAATTCGTGTTGACGCTTAATATACGGAATAAAAAAACATGACCATATTTCTCACAAATTAACAGATTTGCGATGGTTAAATATGCAAAATATGCGTCATTTACAAGTTGCTACTCTTTGTCACACAGCATAATCACATATTTCTTTTAATTTAGATGTATATTAGCATTTTTTATGAATTATATATTCTCGATTACTCCAGGGTTTAATGGAAGATCAAAGGTGGTCATCTACCTATTTGAATTAAACCCTTACGATATCTCAATTGTATGATACTTCAGTTATTTGTTTTGTATATACAGTGAGCGCCAAAAAGCATTGATCAGTTTCAATTTGTAATAACAATTTCTTTGCTTAAATTACACAGTTAATCAGAACTATTTCTTAAAGACTAAGAATGGGAGATTCACTTATGAAAAATGCTGTGGGTTAAATGACTCCCCTCTTGTTGAATGCACTCTTTTAAACGGTGGCCGAAATCTCTCATCACACGTTGCCGCATATCCTGCAGTACAGCTTCAATATTTTCCCGAATAAACATTTTAAGCTTTTCCAGATTTCTTATCTTTCTTGTAAATACTCTGCTCTTCAAGTAATCCCAAAGAAAAAATCAGGAGTGGTTATGTCCTGCGATCTCGAGGGCTAATGAAGGTCACCATAGCAAGAAATCAGTTTATTTGGAAACGATTGTCGTAGGAGATTCGTATTAATTCTTGCGGTGTAATTTGTAATTTGTAGCACCGTCCTGTTGAAACCAATATCCGTTAACTATCTCCTCCTCTATTTACAATAAAAAGATCTTTAAAGCATGTAATGTCTTTGAGATGTAACCGTTACCGTTTCACCAATTTCCTCGAAAAAATGAGCCCCGACAATCTTTGACGGTGAAACAGCACACCAAACTGTCACTTTCGGAGGATGTCAAACATTGAAACAAAACTCCCAAGTTTCCGATTTATGAAGAAATTATTATTGATTCCATAGGTGAAGTGTATGGGTTTTTATTAGGTATTGAAACTGACCAATGCTTTTTGGCGCTCACTGTAGTTCTGTAACTATTGAAAAATAAATGCATTATTATTATTATTATAAGTAGGAGAATCAGTCTGAAAGTCCCTGCAATAAAATAAAATGGATTTCAGTTTAAAAACATTTATTTTTTTTCAATTCTTCGATACTGCTTGGCTTTATCAAACTGGTGATTGTCTTCTAAATTGAGGCACGCTTGCATGCAATTTCTAACATTAGATATGATATAAAATCATTTAGACCTACATTTACTGTATATCTTGAGGATGTCTTTGAAATACTTAACAAATCTTTGAAAGTATGTTGTTCGTAACAGTAGTCATCTCAATTCCTTTTGGTAATTCAGCTGCCATTTTGAACCATTCTTCCAACTTTTCTTCAGTAACCGTAGAAATTGGGCTCCTTATTTTTGCAGACGTTGGAAATATGCCTCCTAATTGTAGAAAATCCAGTTTTAAAATTAAGAAACTTGTGTGAATTTAAACAACCTTTAATCTAAAACAAAGTTGAGCTTCGTACAATCGGCTCTTCAATAGCAATATTTTATTCAAATTTGGCGCTCATTTAGGGGTTTGTTAAACACCTGCTCTTCTTCTTTCAGCCGTTCCCTACTCGTTGAATATATGCATCCCCTATGCTTTTTCAATGTTGTCGGTGTTGTGCTACTAGATACCAATTGAAACCAGCTGTCCTTTTCATATCGTCAAACCATCTTGCTTGTGGTCTCCCTACTCTTCGATTCTATGTCCATGGCCTCCATCTGAGCAGTCTACCACTCCAATCATTCTCGTTTCTAGCGATATGGCCAGCCCAGCTCCACTTCAATGCGGCTATTCTCCTAGTTACATCTTCTACCTTTGTTTTTTCATGTATCCAAATATTGGTCTTTCGGTCTCTCAGAGTAATACCCAATATTTTTTGTTTTATGGCTCTTTGATTCACCTTTAATTTGTTAAGGGTGGGCTTGGTGAATACCCATGTTTCAGAGCCGTGGGTAGTTATCGGTAATATGCACTGATTGTACATTTGTGTTTTAAGGGCGAGCGGAATATCTAATTTGAGTACATCTTTTACCTTCGCGTATGCTGCCCACGTTAATCTAATTCTTTCAGTAGCTTCTAGTTCCTGGTTGGCTTTCCCCGTTGTTATTGTCTGCCCTAGGTATTTATACGTTCTTACTCGTTCTGTTTGTTTCGCATTTTGATTATTCCTTCTATGTCTTGTTCACTTGTTATATACTTTGTTTTATGAATGTTCATGTCTAATCCTATGCTCTAAGTTGCTCTGTAGATGTTCATAACCATACTTTCAAGTTCGTTGTTTGTTTTTTCGAACACTATAATGTCATCGGCGAACCTTAGGTGTGTTAGTTTTTCCCCATTGATGTTGTAAATATAAAATCGCTAACAGAAGTAAATATAGTAGTAAATTTCGTATAACTTTTTCAAATAACTTTTTCTACAGCCGTGATTTTAAAATGTTTCCAAGGGTCATATGCGGCGTGCTTTATGTTGTCTATAAAACACGCCATTCCATTTAAAGCACGGAGTACTTTAAGAGTTTATAAAACCTTATTTGTGAAGATTAAAGGTACAGTTATTATATCGGACCGATTTGTATGCGGAGCCCCGAGTGCCCGATTGGAGAGGGGCGGAGCCCGATGGCCCCTTGGAGAGGGGCGGAGCCCCGAGGGCACCCTTGGAGAGGGGTGGAGCTCCAAGAGCCCCCTTGGAGAGGGGCCGAGCCCTGAGGGCCCCCTTGGAGAGGGGCCGAGCTCCGAGGGCCCGATTGGAGAGGGGCGGAGCCCGATGAACCCCTTGGAGAGGGGCGGAGCCCCGAGGGCACCTTTGGAGAGGGGTGGAGCTCCAAGAGCCCCCTTGGAGAGGGGCCGAGCCCCGAGGGCCCCCTTGGAGAGGAGCGGAATCCCGAGGGCCCCCTTGGAGAGGGTGGAGCCCCGAGGGCCGCTTTGGAAAGGGGCGAAGCCCCAAGGGAATTTAAGCTTACAAACTCCTCGGCAATAGAAAAAATATTGAAATCCCCTGTAAAACACTAGTTGCCTTAATAGCTATTTCAGTAATCATTCTGATACTGCCACTTAAGTTATCTCTTTTTGGTAATATGTAACTGATTGAAGTACAATTATGAGTACTGAGAATAGATTATTATCGACGTAAAGTTAGTTAAGAAATTGATAAGCTTATAATTTCATATTTTTGCTTGTAAACATAAGAACTACCTAACTAGAGTGTCTCCTTTTCACGAGTGTGTATTATTATTAGATATATAAATTAAAATAATAGGAAAATTTATTGTTGTGAACGAATACATTTTCTAATTTTGTAAATATGGCAGTTATTGCTTATCCTGAATACATTCTTTTTTAAATAGAATACGTTATAAGATTTTCAGTAATTTAGCCTGACACGGTGAGCATAAAATGTATACAGTATTTATAATTGTTACATCTGAATCTAGTTAGTAGAACAAAGTTAAATAATAAAACAATTTATTTAATGTGGAAAATAAATTAATTTATTGAAGTTACGTCAATATTACTAAAACTACAGCTATACATACATTACAGATATTGTTCAAAATGATTTTGTGTATTGTTTATTGTCTTTAAGAATACTTTCTGAAGTGCAACTTATGAATTCTTCAATATTCCTTAATAATTTGCTAAAAGCGAGTGGAAAGTTTTTGGATATTATGTCGTTAATGTATTTCCAAGATAACGATGAGACGATGTTAATTGGGGTATCTGGGTTTCCATGTACGTCCATTGTTTTCATGATTTTTATGAAGCACTATACGAACAACTTAATTCTCTCCCGCATAAAGGCAAGATCATTGTAATGGTGAATCGGAAACGAGCCAGTGCCAGGAATAAAACAAATATATATTGAAGAATACTCGTACAATTTTGTTCTCAAAACAACTTACGAATCAACAATACCTTCTTCCCTCACCCTCCATAACACAAATTAATTTGGTCCAATACCAGAGGTCAAGCCTAGCTAAGTCTTAAGTGTTAAAACATTGTCTTCTGCTAACGCTAAACCGCCACAGTATATACATAAATAAAATCTAGAACAATTAGAAGACGAGGATACGAAATACCTGTATAAAAGAAGGCTATCTCACAAGACAACTGAGAATAAAATAAATAACTTTAACAGAGTTGGGAGGAGTTAAAAGAAAATATCATTAAAAGTGCAACAGAAGCCCTTGGAACTATGAAAATTAATGTTAAAAACTCTAAAACGAGCGACACCCCTTGGTTTAATAACACCGTCAGATAACTTGCCGAAACAAAACGAAACGTCTTTCTAAATTACAAAAGCTGCCCAAGAAGTATAGGAAATATTTAACAAATAAGAAATTATACAAAAGCAGCAACGACATTAAATAGGATTGCTAAGTATATCAAAGTATGGAATATGACTTACATGGTGTTCAATGAAAAATATGGCGAATGTTAAGAAGCTGCCAAATCCCTATTCACGAATACTATCACATAAATACTATAAAGAAACAAACATGGGAAAGCTATTTTAGAACACTATTCTGAAAAACCAAAACAGAAAGTAATCTATGGGTAACTACAGAAAATATAGAAATCTCATTAGTAGAAATTGAAACAGCTATAAAAAAAATAAAAATTGTAAAACCAGCGAATAGACAATATCAGTAACGAATTGGTGAAAACGGTAGCCAAATATTAGTAAGAAATATCCGTAGTACATTTCTAAAGCTCCTATCAGGTAGAACTATCCCTAGCGAATGGAAAAGAAGCATTACCGTCACGATCTTTAAGAAGTAACACAAAGCAAACTTTGCTGAGTAATAATTAAAACTGCTAACTACTATCATCCGCAACAAACTATGCAACACCATTAAATCAGTAAAGAGCAACAAGGTTTTAGAAATAATAGATCAACTGTTGACACACTATTTATCATCAGACATAGAATTCCAAACGCCAGCTTACTTATGTTTCGAACAAAGGCGTTCGATTGAATACAATTAAGATATGTGTTAACTAATACAGGGCAGAAACACTAGAGTACAAAGCAACTATTCTGAAGCACTATCTGTGACCGGCGGAATAAGGCAAGGCGATTCCTTGAACCCATTATTATTCACCGCTGTAATGAACAAAATTATAGACACCGTAAAACCAAAAAGTGGGTACATAATGGGAACGGATAACGTAAATGTATAATACTAATAGCTGACGATGCTCTTCTTATAGCTGAAGATGAATGTAACCTGCAAAAAACGTTGCACACATTCAGTCAAACCTGCCAACAATACAACATGACAATATCAACCGACAAACAAAATGTATGACGATCAGCAAAGAATCGCTAAGATTCAAACTGAAAGTTGAAGGCAACATCATAGAGCAGGTAATGAATTTCAAATACTAAGAATAGAAATATTCAGAAATATAAAAAAAATACAAGCACAGACCACAAAATTCTCCATAATATCTGGATGTCTACGAGACATTACATGACGCAACAAACACATGAACCTCGAAAGCAAACTGAGGGTATATAAAACTTACCCAATATGAGCACATGGAATAGAAACCAGAGCAGATACAAAATTACAAAACGCCTAAACCGTACTGCTGAAATGCGAACACTGAGACTAATTCTAGAACAGCATTACGCGATAGAGAAAGAAACAGACATCTGCGAAAGATGCAATATTACACAATGCAATGTACACACCACATTGTGAAATGGTCAAAACAAAGAAGACAACAATGGAACAACCACGTGGAAAGAATGGAACACCGCCACCTGGCAAAAAATGATAAACCGTAATGGAAACGAAGTCCAGGAAAACCACGGAAACGATGAATGCAGAGTTGGTTGTCATCATCAACAGAATCATCATCTAGTATTCGAATAAAACTATACATACATATATACAAAATAAGAAGAAGAGAAAGGTATATAGTTTAATATACATATTTTCATTTTTATTTTACTGCTTCTCTCTAGTTTTCATGCTAATGTGTTATTTATTGAGAAGAATGTTTGGTTTGCTTCGCCCACCCTATTTTTATCTCTTTATGATTCGTCCCACCGTTTGATATTGCTGATCCTAAATATGTATAACTATATACTTCCTATATTGTTTTGTTATCAATATTTATTTCCCACATAAGTGTTCTTTCTCTGCTGATCTTCATCACTTTGCTTTTATTGATGTTAGTTTCAAGAGTTGTTTCTTCCAATTCCTCTTTACATATACTAACTGCATTTTGTAGTCCCCTATCAGTATTCGCTATTAATAATTATTGTTGAATCGACTGCATTTATCTATTTCCAATTTGTGTTTTTATCATGCGTTACTTTTTTCACTACATCGTTAATTACTATTTATTATGAAAAGAGCTCAGACTATCCCCTTTTTGCCTCACCTCTTTGTGCATGTGGCAGCTATCTAGTGTTTCTCCGTTAATTCTACCATTACCCTCTATGTTATTATATAGTTCTTTAATTGCGTTATATAGTTTCGGGCTTATCTTATGTCTGTCTTCTTGAGATATTGTCAATGCCAGCCATTGTGTCTAAGAGTGCTAAGCTTAACTTATTTTCTTTTTCCCGACTTTTATCTATTAGAGTATGTAAGATATGTACAATACCATGCGTCTGTCTGGCAGATCGACAGGCTGCTTTCTCGTCTTTAATTCTTCCTTCGCCTTATTCCCTTAATTTCCTTTTTTAGTATTTCTGAGTAGATTCTTAGTACCATTGGAAGCATAAAAAAAGTGAACGACTACAATAATTTCCAAAGAATAATTTTGCATTCCGGTTCTCAACTTGAAATGCCAGATGTTTCGATCAAACTCAATATATTAACATGCTTGGCGCATACTACCTTTTATCAAAATGCTAATAAAATTAAAATATCCAATAAAATGTATACAAAACTCACAGGAGCCGTTCACTATTTTATGCTCTTAATGGTAATACCTAAAATAAACACCGTATTCTTTTGTTGTGTAAAATAACATTGATATATTATATCCCCATTCTGTTGGTGTTTCTTCTATTCATTCCACTAGTAATCACTTAGTTTTTGCGTCTTTGCGTTCTCATTGAAAGAATTTATGGTTTTGTTTGTTACCCAGAAATATTTTTGAATCTCTCTGTAATAACGTCTTACTTCCGAGCCGTATTCATTCCAAACTGTACACTCTATTTATTTTACTTCTTTTCTTCATTCGCTTATTTTCGTTGTATACTACTATGTATCTTGTTGTTCGTTTGCATGTATTTTTCCAATGCTTTTTTTTACTTCACCTAGCTGCTTCCTTGATGGTTTCGTTCCACCGTTTCGTTCTTTTAAAACGCGTTGCTATTTAATTTAATCCAAATACTTCTATTGCAATTTCCAGTATTATTTTGTAAGGCATACCAGTTTTCGTTTAGATTTTCTTGTCCTACAGTTTTTAAAACCAGTGTATTTTCTTCGTATTTTTCTTTCAATCATCTTTTTAATTCCTTTTCAGTATCTAGCTCATCTGTATGCTCCAATATTTTTTACCTCATGTCTAGCAGTTTTACTGATTGCAAGGTAATCAATTTCATCGCATTTCATGTGGTAATGTACTACATTTCTACATGCAAAATCGTTTACTAATCTGGTACTTTGCACCATAGCAACCATTACAACATAGCAACGACGATTCCTATTACGTTTTGCAATACTAAAATATATTGTTGATGACACTGTAAGTCGATGTCAAATTCGATGTTGGCAGGTTAGGTTAGGTTTTGCGTCAGTTTTGACACGGTCTGACACAAAACCTAACCTGCTAACTTCGAATATGACATAGACTTACAGTACCACTTACAGTACACTTCAATACTACCAAATTCATAATATCAACTAGAGTTGCTTGTTGTACTCTAGTACATAAAACGATTTATGCGCAGCTTGGTTATGTTTCGACATTTAGTGTCACTTTTATATAAAAATCTAATATTTCACATTTCTACATAAAATGCAATCAAATAGTATACGAAACGGGTTAGAACTGAACTGAACTCGTATGGCTGTTAAGTACTCGCTGGCGCTTATACTCAAGCCAACCAGACTTTTTGAATAAAACTTCATTTTTCTAAACTTGTTGCGTTATATTTCGTCTAACTTTTCATGCTTGTGTATATTTTTGTGTGGAAATATCGCATTTCCGATTACCACTTAATATATACTTCATATATACTTCTTCAGCTGTATCTCACCATGAATCCTCGGCCTATATGTCTATTAATGTTCTGGAATTTCAGTTCTCCATTTTAATTTTTCCTTATTAATCTCAGCTATTTCCAGCAGTTTTTTATGAAATTCTGTCCATACATCTGATTTTGATGAGTAGATTATTCTACAGTTTATCGATTCATACAAAACTAGACTACCTACTTTATTATTCATAAATTTAGTATTTGGTATTCTTTAAAAGTTCTTTGTAAAAATTGTAATTTTTATCTAGATTTCGAATGTTTTCATTATGGCAAAAAGAATTTGCTAGATAGATTAAATAAATAATATCTCCTACTTCAAACAGTTAAAAAAATACAATTGAAAATTAATTAAAAATGTCACTGCCACCTAAGGTTTCTACTTTAAAAGCTGCCTTAAAACCTGTTGCGGGAATAGAAAATTGTATCAAATTTGCCTATTCCGTCTTAAATATTAATTTTTAAACTTTACTTTATTTTATATATTTATTAATGCGGTGTCCCTCTTTCCATCAGTTTCGGGGTTTGTAAACTGCAGCGGATCATTAGTGAGGGTATGTAAACTGCAGCGGATCTGGATCTTCCTGGCGTCAATGTTGTGGTTGTGCCCACCATCTTCTCTTGAAATAGCAGGATCGGCTTCGTTGTAGAGGATATACATCTTTGCTGTGCAAACTCGCACCGTGCAACACCACTTTTCTTCACCCGAAGACTTCAAAGTTTCTTTTTTATAAAACTTGCAGCCGTCTACTAAGAGCAGTTTTCTGCCGCGTTCGCTCTCAACAACCATTACTTTATTCATTTTAGCGTAGAAACGTTCGGTTTCGTTGCTGAATGAATAGTGAGAATTTCTTGCAACAGTTCGTCTATTTATTAACACATCTTCAAAATGGAATTCCATCATTAGGCGCTCATTAGATCATGGTAATTACAACGGCGCCCGTCATTGATATGAACCCGCTGCAGTTTACATACTTTTTGGAGACGCTACCTGGCTATTACATGCTAATGAGGATTAAGCCGCTGCAGTTTACGTACTTCCATCAGTTTGTGAAACATTTATCTAATAATTATTACAATAAAACATTTATAGAGCTAACGTACCTTACTGGATATCGATCAGGATCTTTCAGCTTTTAACCGTTTTGCTAAACACTGAATTAGAAATAATGTCCTGTAGGCTTATCAAAGTTGCAATTTTCTCTCTCAATGAACGTTGCTAGGCAGTTCACAGCTTTGTAGCTTCGAAAAAACAGTTTATACAGCACTACGTGGTTGACACTTGAGTTGTAACACTTCAAGAGTGTTGCAAGACTACCTTTTCTTTTGACTGGACTACTGCAGTTGTTATATTTCAGCATCTTCTGCATTTCTCGCATTTTGTTTGAAACGTGATATCTTTGAAAGAAATATTTGTGTTTGTAAAATATTTCTTCTAAGTTTTTAGCACTTCTGTTTCATTGCATATTGATCACTCATTCCTTGCAGTTAGAACCATCTTGCCTCATTATATTGAAACTAAAATCTTTCAACCTTTTTACTAATTTTAACACGGATGTAACAAACATGTAACCTCGAGCTGTTTCCATGATGAAATATTTGATTTATGCGTAGTTACAGGGGTGAGACCTGCAATTGTTTTATCAATTTTATCGAAAAAGTGGCGTTCAAAACGTCGATAACGCAATTTTTACCGTGATTCACAACACAAAATTAAAATTTGAAAGTATTTATTTACGCTTTTTTAATTGAATCATGTACTTAACAGAAACGGCAAAATAAAATTTTACTACAACCTAGAATTCATCACCAATAACTACACGGTCTAAACTGCCAGCTCCAGTGAGGAGTTCTAGCTTCAACTCTGCTTTGTTGAAGTTCAGGCAATAATTGAACTTATTGTAAATAATATTATGTACGTAATGTTGTCTTTTTCAGATACGAAATTTAGATTTTATTTGAAACAGTTTTCTGCTTATTAAGACATCTTAAAAAATTGGGTTCTGTTACATATAGAGTCTATTTCATCGATTCGACCGAATAAACACCTGATACACAGACCTAACTTAGTTAAATTTATTTGCAGGGTCCGTACGGGAACAGACGAATCAGAAACCGAGCCTGGTCCACATTATAGCGCCGCCACCGGCCCCGACAACGCCGAGGGCCATGTTAGCGACGACCACAACCACGCAGCTGCCACCAAAATCCGACACTGCGCTCCAGGCGACGACCACCGAATGCCCTCCAAACCACACGACCATAACACCCATCAATAAGATATCCTCGAACAGCAACAACTTGTTAAAGAAGCTCGCAACTAGCCATTACCAAAGTTACACTACGGCCTTAACGGTAACCATAGCTGTGGGCTGCTTCCTGCTGCTGCTGAACATACTCATCTTCGCCGGCATCTACCACCAGCGCGACCGCACCAGGAACAAGCAGAAGAAGAAGGAAGAGCTCGCCGAGGCGGGCAGCTGCAGCAGCTCCTCGGGGGAGAACTACGAGAGCAAAAGCGCCATGTACGAGGCCCACCAAATCGGCTACGAGTCGTGCAAAAGCTCGCACGAGCTTTCGCGTGCCACCAGCTTCGAGCACAAACCCTCGAACTTCATCGGCGAGTACAGCTACGAGAAGCAGTCGCTGGACACCCAAATGCCTGAGCTTCCCTTGCAGGAATTCAAGTCGTCCCCTCCGCCGGGGGTTAAGAGGGCGGAAGGGCTTCCCCTGAACCCGCCGAGTTACTCCCCGGAAGGGCAGTCCCAACAAAACGTCACCAGCCCGAGCATTCCGGAACCGCCGCCGCCGCCCAAGAACCAGCCGCCTAATACTGGCAATCAGGTGGGCATCCTGAGGCCCCACGGGGCCCCCACGACGCCAGGCACCATGAAGAAACGTGTTCAGATACAGGAAATATCTGTTTGAGTGTACGTTTTTCTCGAGACCTTTATTGTGATTGTTTACGTATCCAATGTGATTTGAACTTCTGCGCGAAGAACCTGTTCGTGTTGTCCTCGCAACTAATCAAAATCATATCTGACTGAATTGATCTAGGAATTGCACTGTGATTGTCATAACCTGCTGTCATACATGTTTATTGTTAAATGCTCCATCCACACTCAATTGGATTTAAACTACCACACTGTGGACGATTTGACCGTTGCGTTGTAATGGGCCAGGTAATTTTACATTTTACTTCCATATTACAACAAAATGACCTTATATTGTCAGAAAGCAAACCAATAAATTGAACGAATTTGCGTTTTATTTAAAGATTTTATGCAGTGTTCTACTACACCGACTTTTTTATCAATTTTTTAAGTGAACAATTCCCTCGTCTTAGTTTATCCATCAATTAGCTGTAATACTCTTCAGTAATGTAGTTGCACTTGCTGCGATCTCATAAGCGTCGGTGGTTGGATTTTAAACCAATTTCAGTCTAAATTTGTGGAAGCTTGAAAATTGATATACCCATTAACCAACAAATTGTATCTAGAACATGGGACAAAATGCTAATGACTAACGCATATGCACTGACGCATATTGATCGATCATTTAAAACCTGACGTAACCAATCGTTGAGAATTTAATATATCTAAATTAAGTACGCAAACATTCAATCAGAAGTAGAGAAATTACGATCAGCTAAGGAATATCATTCTGCAAGCGGCGATAAATCAGTATCCTTCATGCATGCCGTTATGGTATCGATAAAATGCCACAAAGAAGTATCAGATATTATCAGCATTTTTATTTTTCTCAGTTGAAACTTTCGAAGAAAAAACTATACACAAAAAATATCCACATGTCCACCCATAGACAAATAGTTTTCGTTATTATGGTTAAAAGATGAGTATCTACACCTTACAACACAGAGTTTTATAATAGCGATTTAAGCTCCCTTTATTCGAACAAGGAACTACGAGAATTATATATAAGAAACCCCTCTCTCATGTTACAGGTATTTTCCGGTTAAATGACTAATAGAACATGTGACACCAGGGTATCCGGTACATTCCAATCCTTGGTACTTAGCTTATAATAACAAAGCTGTAAAAGTATCCCACCCACAGTTAGCATTAAAGTACAGTGTCATAGATAAATATATCCATTTTAAAAGTACTTCCCGGAAAGCGTATTAGACATAAAGATATTGAAACAGAATTATAGTCACTGATAAAACTGTAGATTATAACAGTCCTGATATAACACCCATCCAGAATGAAAATAAAAAATCTGCCATTATTTATCTATTGATATAGACATAAAAAACGGAAACCGAAGAGTTACTAAGTATCAAAATTTAGTAATTGAAATTGAACGAGTTTTAATAGTTCCGATAATTTTATCACACTTTGGGGTTAGAACTCAAAGGCTTCTAAAAAATCTTAGCAAAATAAATCTCTAACTGAGAGACACTACCGAACGAATAATTGATAACACAAGTTAAGTACTTACTATTACTTAACGGCGGCAATTCAAAAGAAAACTTTTTCTATCCAAGCCAATATTTCGGAAAGCTTTATTCCTTTTTCAAAGCATAATTGTCAATACAGAACATAAACAGGCATATCTTGTTTGGTACATCAAGTTCAAAGTTAAAAACAATACCGAAAGTGATCCGATTAAATAACAGATAATTGATTCATCAATTACGAACAGATTGAAAATGTTAACATATTCATATATAATGATTAACATCTAAGCACGCACAATTTTTCAATCTGTTACTAATTAAAGGTTCCATTAACTATGATTTAATCAGACTACTTTAAGTATTACTTTTTTACCTTTACCCTGATGTACCATACAAGATATGCCTGTGTATGTTTTGTATTGCCAAATATGAAGTACTAACCTAACTTTTCTAGCCTTGAGAAAGGAAAAATATTGGCTTAGATAGAAACAAATTTCTTTTTTATTGCTGCCCTAACAAACGTATCCCAATTATGACTTACTATACTGTTAAGTCCTTATCGCTACCTTTTAAAACTTATGCAAAATGTACTATCATTTTTAAACGTGTGACAGAATTAACTGAATGTTCTTCTCGTCACATTTTTGTAAAAACCGGATATATATATATATATATATATATATATATCTTCGTAAAAAACCATTACCACTATTATTAAATAGTATTATTTACTTCTAGATTTTCGATAAACTAACGATAGACTGTCTAAACATGCTGATTAAATCACAATTGCCACAGTTAGCAATAGAAAATTAATCTGTCACATCCTAGATTTCATTTCAAACATTTTCGTGTTTGTTCATATATCGGGAAAAGCTGAATTGCGTTAGAAAACATTTCGGTAATTCTGTCAATTCTATAAACACCTGATACATAGAACAGTGTTTATGTATACAATACGTTTAACTTGAGCAGTACACCTGTTCGTATTGTCCTGGCAACTAATCAAAATCATATCTGAGTGAATTAATCTAGGATTGGCACGATGATTGCTGTCATACATGTTTATTGTTTAATGCCCCATCCACACTCAATGGGTTTTAAACTGCCATACGGTGGATGATTTTACTGTTGTCGATTAAACGTTGAATGAACCGGCTAATTGACATTTTACTTCCATATTACAGCAAAGTACCTTTATATTATCAGAAATACGCTTCAATAAATTCAACCTTTTTGCGATTTGTTTAAATTGCAATTACACGCTCATTGTTTTTTATTGTTCCGCGGATTAGTATTTAAAATTTAGCTGTTAATCACAGAATTGCAGTAGACAACATTTTAATCTGTGAAAATCTATAAGCTGTTAAGCACAGCTTCTAAATGTCGGTCTAGGACGTTTAGGCGCGATTCTTTAGGCGCGCATCTTTAGGCGCGCACTTTTAGGCGCGAGCGCTTTAGACGCGGACGCTATTAGGTGCCTGAACATTTAGGCGCCGCAACTTTAGGCGCCACATGAAAGAAATTCACATTATTCTTGATTTTAAAACTTGTTAGGTAATTATTGCAGTATTTAATGTTGAAAAAAAATGCAAACCTTCATAAACAATATGTATTTGGCGCTTTTACGAGCCTTCTTCAGTGTTAAAGTTTTACAAATTTACAGATATAATTTAAATTGTATCGATTATGAAAAATGAGTTATTTACATTTTGTATATGGGTAGTTTAACGTGATGGAATTATACACACCATATAATTTCACTACGTTAACCTATCCATATACAAAATGTAAATAACTTTTTGTTCATAATCGATAAAATGTCAATTCAATATGTAAATTTCTACATCTTTACACTGAATACTAAACACACTGAAGAAAGCTCGTAAAAAGCTGAATATATATTGTTTATGAAGGTGTGAATTTTTCTTCAACATTAATGACTGCAATAATTACCTAACAAAAAATTTTAAAATCAAGAATAATGTGAATTTCTTTCATGTGACGCCTAACTGTCCCCGCGCCGAAAGTTGCGGCGCCTAAACGTCCAGGCGCCTAATAGCGTCCGCGTCTAAAAGCTTCGCGCCTAAAAGCTCGGGCCTAATAATGCGCGCCTAAGGGTGCGCGCCTAAACGTCCCTTTCCGTCTAAATGTTGCTTTTGAATCGATTACAGTAGTATTTCTAAATTCTACTTTGTGTTTCCAATGTACAGTCGTGTTCAAATAAATCTGGGACAATGTTTTTTTCATATGCAGGTTCAATTAAGAATTGAAGAATATCTCCATGGATTTCCTGCTATCAGAAAGAGTTACATCAAACTTTATCAGGTAATGAAATCTGTAACTCTTTCTGATAAGAGAAAATCCATGGAGATATTCTTAAATTCTTAACTCAACCTGCATGTGAAAAAAACACTGTGCCAGATTTATTTGAACACGACTGTACATTACCATGACAGGCGATATTTTAATGGTACCAATAACAAAGCATTTTTTTTTTGTTACACACATATTGAAAAGTCAGTTGTTCTGTATCTGTAAAACATTTTCGATGCTTCTTGTTAAAATGAAATTACCATACTTTAAGAGTTTGTGCTTTATTAATTTGTGTTTTTTGCAGTTGACAGAACGCACTTTCAACATCCACAAAACTGAAAAGTATAGTAATTGAAATAGCTTTTATTTAAAGTTTGTGTCGTATTGCTACTTTTTCGAAAATTAAGAGTCGTCACACTTAAAAATTAAGCAAAATATAATTGCACTGTTACATATAGAATAGTAATTATTCTGAACTATAAATATTGGATATTGAATACATGCTGAGCGAGTAATATAAAATCTGTAACATTTTCAGCCTACTGGCTGGTTGGTGAGAGCTTTTCCCTTCGCTATGTATTTTTGTTTTATTTTTGCAGAGCTAGTAGAGTCCGTATCCTGTACTATTTGTTTAATATAAAACCAATCCAAAAATTTAACGAGGCCAATTGCGTTTTTTGGTAAACCATATAGCAAAACATATCAGTTTGACGTTTCATTTATGAATTGTTATTACAAAAACCAATCAAAAAATATAGTCAACATGCACAGCAGCAGTAGAAAGTTATATTTGGGTTAATATCATTCAATAATCTGTATATTTCTCCAAATCCATACATGATAAGCACCAGAAATATATATTTGACTTCTGGCCTTTGGTCTTTAACGCCCCTTCGGTATATTTACAATATTTAATTTTTTCAAACTCAGATATTAATTGACTACAGTATTTTTTTCATACAAAAAAATAGAACTGACAACGGTACATGTTGTTATTTAAGTATTTTGAAGGTTTCGTTTCTGTTCATTAATGATTCAAACTAATTGTTGCTTTAAAATTTTACTTTTTTAATAAAGTATGGCAATTTTCTTAGTGTTTAGCTTAAATGGCTTGGAGGTAATGTAACGTTACATTACAGCCCATTAAAAGGAAGTATGTTGAATAATAATTTCACTAAGACTTAATTATGTTTGATTGGAATTTGTTTTGAAAAACACAAAATTACAATATTTTCAAACTGTATTATCTTATTTCACACATTAGAGGCTCTTAGTACCTTATACAGACTTATAAAAACCGAAACTGTTGTGTTTACAAACATATATGTAAAACTGATTAGGTAACCAATTCTCCATTCGTTCTGCAATTGCAAATGCTGATAATGAGTAGCTTTGTTTCCAATTATCGGTCTTCATGGCAATTACGTTATCGCTTTTTATCCAAAACAAATCCCGAATAATTTGTTCCATTTACAAAAGTCCCAGAAAACATTATAAATATGTGAAACTGAAATTCCCAAAAGCAATTTAAATCTCAAGTAGCTCTTAATCTAGGCGAGCCAAATGCCCGACCCACAGCGTCTAGAGATGCATTCTTTAATTCTTTAATTTCTTATAACGCTACTTTCTGAACTTAAATATGCAAAATGGAATGCCGCATTTAAGTGATGTGGGCGGCAGAATAATTCAGCAGGCAGTGGCGGAACACCAGTATAAAAACGCATGTAACCGTTTACAGAATTTTACAGACTTTCAGACATCGCCAGAAAATAAGTTTGCATTAATTATTCCATACCCAAAAACCGTTTCGCATTAATTCACAGCTTTTTTGTATTTTATAAGCATTCCTTTTTATATTGCCTGTATTTAATTTTTTTAGTAATTTATCAATAGGAAAAATTGTAGAAATTTTAATTCTATACTTAAAACTTACATTTCGTTATAATTATGGCATTGAAAAGGCTCACCAATAGTCAACTAATTTTACTTATCGTTTGCTATTTAATGGCCTGTAATTAAATTAACTTATTTTAATCATGGCATTGTATTAAAATTATTATAATTACGTATATCGGTTTGAACATTGCTACTGGAAAGCTTGATTTAATTGTACTATTGCTTATCGCAGAAGAAAATGTCTTTTGCCATTTAAATTTGATATTAGACGTCGTTTATGCCACTTTAATATTTAAAAAATTTAAAGAGTAAAGACAGTTTTATTTGTTCGGTACATCAAACGCAATTATATCGATTATTTTCAAATTCAAGAAACAATCAAAATGTGAGTCTCTTGTCAACAAAACTGTCAATCAAGAAATATAAGCTAAGAATTACACAAATAATATCCCTAAAAAACAAAAATAGAGTCGAAAGGATTACCGGATTTATTTCTGTCTTACGAGCCAATTATATATAGTATGATCAAAAATTATTTTCATCTAGTATGGCCATGGAATAGTTCCTAATTTATTAATGCAACTATAAATCATTAAATCAAATATGTCAAGTTTGGCATTTAAATGTAAATCTAGTTGCACTTATAAATTAGGAAGTATTCCATAGCCATACTAGATGAGAATAATTTTTGATCATACTTTATTTGATACTATAGTGTTTGATTAACTTATCTGTATTATCAGTTTAAGAAATTATTTAGTCAAAACCTAATGTTTGCATGCTATTCGGTTACTGGAAGCCGGTACGCAATATGACATTTATTGTTATTTATTGGTTATTAGATTGCAAAATAATGAGTACTCGAACATTTCTTATATGTTTTATGCAATTTTATAGCCACGAATTGCTGTGATTGTTGCCCTCTTCCTGGCTTTCAGACATAATAATTACGCAACATACTGTTGTGCATTCATTTAAAGTAATCTGTGAAAATTGTAGATGTAGCTGAGATCTTAAACTGCCAATTGCGATTTTGTAGATAATATTCTAAAAGGTTAAGCAGGCGAATGATTAAAATCTTAGAGAATTGGTTTTCCACCATAAATCAAAGCCAACTGTATTTAGCTGTTTCACAAAATCGTTTGTTCTGATAATACTAGCCGCCACTTGTCAGAAAATTAATATAAATGTTTTCCATATAATTTGTTTATAAAATTTGAGTACCATTAATTTAACTTTAATTGAGAAACCAACCTCAGCAATACTAGTTGAAACAGAATTCTAAAAGTAGAAGGTCCACTATTCCCGAATAATACTTCAGCCTTGTTCATTATTACTTACAACCAGTCAAACAAAATTGGTTTACTGTGTACATCAGTATAGGCTTTTAATATTCAACACTTGATAATTCCAATATAAAGAGCTTATCGACGTAATTACTTCAGCATATTCATCCTTTATCCATAATTAACGTCGCCGGCTTATGAATATCAATACTGGTGTCGGTTCTTAATTGGCGGAAATGGACGTACACAATCGACAAGTGTCGAAGCTAAATTAGTTTAGTTAACATTTGTACATGCGAATGCAGCTAAATTTTGATGCTTTTTTTGTGTTCAGCTGCTGTTGTTGCGCCGGTTTGTCGAAAAATCTCAATAAATAATTACAATTGGTCGAATCAATTCTCCATTAGTTAATGCATCGGATTGAATGTGGATGGTGTGCATTATTTAAAGTACTCCGACTAATGCTGTATTGGTTGCAACGTTACACTTGTTTTCTCATACCATATTTTACACTGTGCATTGCAGTGGATAGTGTATATCCTGAAAATCGGTACAATAATCGAAGGAATTTATTTACACAATTAGTGAGAGTTATGACAAAGCATAATGGCACGCGTGCTGAGACAGAAATTTTAACTTGCATAATATAATTTTAAAGTGCTACATTCCAAATGAGGTGTATTACATTGTTATAAGGTGATTAAGTAACCTGTTTGCGCTGCTGATAACTGCGCGATAACTGAAACAGACGGTCGCCTGCTGGGGTCGGACAATCAATTTTGACTGTTTGAGTCAAAAGTGCTGCACATAGGGTATTTTTGTTAAATTTTTATAAGCGGTTTGGTTAACCATGGGGGCAGCGTCGCGCGGTTGTCAGCAGTGTGCGCCAAAACTGTTGTGCCAAAAGATATGCTGGATGTCCAATAAATAAGGTTAAAGTAAGTAATAATTATTTTACTGCATATTTATAGCGGTAAATATGCGATTTTAAAGTACTGCCATAATCCTTAAAGTAAACTGCACTAAGTTGTATATGACGACTATTGCTACATAATTTAGTATATCTCTGTATAAACTAACACCCTACAGTAATCGCATTTTTACACACAAATATTAATAACGATATTGATGAAAGTAAAAATGATAAAGGTTTGAGAATTTTATAAATTAAAGAGTATGCTGTTTATTGTACGAATACATCCTTTATCGATGTGACGACTAAATTGTTTCAATAATAAATGCGTTAATATATTTGTAGACGTTCCTTATTAGATTTCCCAGTTCTAATTGGTCTTAAAAAACTTTTATTTTCGTAGCTTAGTTAGTGTTCATTAGGTTTATATTAATGATGGCTGATACAAATCCGAAAATTCAAAAATAATTGCCAACAATTTTGTTGGCATTAAAATTCTACTAAAATCACATCAACTGAAACATAAAACTTACCTTCACATTTTGACCAACAACTCGAATTACATTTCATATCTTGTCGTAAGTCAGTTAGGTAAGTTTCGTCCCAAATCGCATAAATCTTTAGATCCTATAGCCGATTTAGTAGAGTATGTTGCGATAGTTTCTGGAAATAGAGACAATTGAACACCGGGCAATGACTAAATTCTTATCTAGCGAGCAAGGTCATTTTACTGAACTAACTGAAAGATTGAAAACACTTTATCAAGATGCCCCCATCAGAATCTGCAGTGCGTTTAAGCGTGGCAGAAACAGCTTAAACGATACAAAGAAAACTGGAGAAGTTAATGATGGACGATAGACGAATTACTGTTGAAACTAGTGATGGGCTTATTCGAATGAAAAATAACCGGTTATCCGGTTATTGAAATAACCTCTGTAACTCGGTTTTCGTTCCAAGTATTCGAATGAAAAATAACCTCATCCTGATACGTACACGTGCCTTTTCTCAGCGACCTGCGAGTGATCGAAATTCTGTAAATAATACGTCATTCATAACTCATAACCATAATAAGCAAGGCAGATTGTACTGAAAACACCATTTGGGCGTCTCGCGGTCGATCCGTCGTCATACGAAATGAACATAAATCAATTTTTTGCCGCCTTGAACCCGGCCGATCGATAAACATAAACGTTTTACCACTGTTTTTTATTGTGCTTAGCAAGCAGTATCGCATATTTCTTTCTTTCTACACTTTTTAATAACTACCTCTTAATTTCCAATACATAACACATAATGTACATATTATGTTTTGGTTATAGATCGGAAGAATGTAGGACTAATCGAGCTAATACAGAATAGCGAGTCGTAAAACTCATACAAATACAACAATATATTATTAATTATTATTATATTATTATAAATCGCCAGCAATCGAAAACAATAAAGGTTTATCCAGATATATTTCATTCATATCCACAATTACTTATTGCACAAACTCCTTAAAAATCAAATAAAAATCATTTATATAATTATTATAATTAACGATTAACTGAGTTCCTCTGCTATCTGCAAGTTACGATGCCGATGCAGATGACGCTGAACCGCGTAACCGGCAAACCGGCGAAATCGAAACGAATCGAGAGCCTAAATTTATTCGAATGATTATTCAAATAATCATTCGGTTATTAATATCATTCGAATGCAAATAATTATGTTATGAAAATTGTCCGGTTATGCCCATCACTAGTTGAAACGTTAGCCAAGACTAAAAATGGGCTATAAATCGATCAAATCGATACTGCATGACTTTTTGCATATTAATATGGTATCAACCTAATGGGTGCCTCACATTAGAGATGGGCGAGTGAGTGAATTTTCGCTCACGTCACTCACGTTTCACGCTTGCTTTAAACAGTCACGTTCACGCACGTTCACGCTCACATTCACTCACGTTCACGGCGTGACACGCCACTCACGACGTGACACGCAACTTTTACTTATTTCAAAATAAAAATTCAGATAGAAGAGAATGTTCAAATTTAAAACCAATGAAAAAACCCTAAAGAGAACTAAAAATATGCTTTGCACCTGACATAATTTACGTGATATGTTGCAATCAGAATAATTGAAATAAAAAGAAAAAAATTGACTACAATAACTTCGACAAGGGATAAATACTGATTTCTCGCAAATATATTTCTTGCAGCTGTCTTCAAAGACATTACTTTTAATACCAAAAGCTGTCATTGGAATTGACGTTTCCCTTATTGGTATGAGTAGGCAACACTTTTAATTCGTAGGTTTGAAAGTACTTTTATTCGCAATCACATTGTAATTTGTCAATTTCATGACATGACAAGAGCTGGGAACTAGATGATTACTTGAAACTAGCCAGGAAATTATTACATACCCCGAAAAATATTACATACCTGAAGAGTGGGGTGTTTCCATGGTAATAAAACATTGAGTGGGTTGTTTTCATGGTAACAAAAATATTAGCTACATCAAGATATCTATTATTCAGAATTTAATTGTAGTTTTTTTAAATTAGATGATTGCAAATAAAATAGTATACATACCACGGTAGAAAGTTTCATCTCTGTCTCGAGATAAAGTTAACCTCGACGCTACGCGTCTCGGTAAACTACCTAATCTCTCGACAGTAATGAAACACTTCCCACCTCGGTATGTAATATACTATTACGTACAAGGATCAACATTTTCAGCGTTGAGGCGAGTATACAAAAAAGCATTACTTTTATTAGAATAATAAGTTCATCTACACAAGTACACAATAAATTGGTTTAAAATTAAAACTTAATCAACATTTTCAGTGTTAAGTCGAGTATACAAAACAAAACATTAGGTACTTTTGTAAAAATAGGTTCATCTACACATCTACACAATACATTTTTGGTTTAATAATAAAACATAATTCACATTTTCAGCGTTAGCCGAGTATAAAAAACAAACCATTACTTTTATTAGAATAATAAGTTCATCTACACATCTACACATTAAAATGTTGATTTAAAAATAATATTTAATCAAAATTTTCAGCGTTAAGTCGAATTCTGCGCTCTTTTAAAATTCTCGCAGCTTTAGAAAATACTCTTTCGCTTGTAGCGGCACTTGCCGGTATGTTTAAAAAAAATTTTTTTAACAGTGGGGTATTTACACTGTTTTTCCAAAATCCTAAAATGTCATCTACATTTCCGAATTTTAATTTAGCATACTAATTTACTTCTGTTTCGACATCATCCTAATTACATGTGTCATCGTCAGAGCTATCTCTAAGTGTAGAAAGATAAGAATCTGATGCTGATGTACCAGTTTTGAGTCGTTTGCTATGTATGTCATCATTATCATCTATAGTTTTATTTGCATTATAATCTTCTCTTTTATGTGAAGGTATGAACTTTAAATATTTATAATTAGGGTCCAAAAATAAAACCACATAATGTAACTTGTTTGGCACAATTTGTGATTTAATGAATTTAAAAGTTGCTGCCCCCTGCAGCTTTTTATTCGTTCCTAAATATTTAACGTGAAATTAACGTGAAACGTGAATCACGCCTTGGAAAATTTCACTCACGTTCACGTCACGATTTTCAAATATTAGTCACGTTCACGACGTGACACGCCGTGACACGACGTGACACGACTGTTTTCACGTCACGCGCCCATCCCTACCTCACATGTTGACACCCTTGCACAATCATATTCGGGTAAACATTTGCCGTGAGCTGACGCAGCTTCTGACAACTTTATGACATAATCATAACTGAGGACGAAAGTTAGGGTCGCCACTATGGCCATATTACCAAACAAACCAGGTCGAATTGCGGCATTCCAACTTTCCCTCTCCCAAGAAGTTCAAAACGAAACCGTCGGCAGGAAAAGTAAGTACTCGGTTTTGTAGGATTCAATCTGCTTTTTTGCTTATGCTCCAAAGTGTGTGCCCCCTACCCACACACCAAAGGAAGCCCCGTATGCAGGCGGAACAACGGCGATCCAGGGGAGCACAGACGGGCGCTTATATATCCCAGTGTTCTTAAGACCGCACTCTTGCTTTCCCATAGCGGAGCTGTACCAGCTTGTTGAGCAGAAATAGAAGGATCGAAGGGGCAAACATGGGGCCGCCGTTAGAGGTGTCGGGCCAAGAGCGGTCCTGGTCTAGTATCCGAGGCTAGGGGGAGTGGTGGAGCTGTCGCTAGAGGTGTCGGCCCAGTAGTCTGTACTAGTATCCAAGACGAGTCGAGCGAGCCCAGGAGCGAACCTGGTCCTAATTCCGAGATGCGCCAGGCCGTCATTTGAGATGTCGGGCAGGCTAGCCGATGATTAGTACCCGAGAAAAACAACTCCGAGCAGACCACACGAAGTTTTCCCAGTAAAACTTCGGACGTTGAGTACTACGTTGTCCTATTGCTGCGCAAGCGTGGGTGAGAATGCCGCAATCAGATATTTTGCAACTGCAGAATTTCATGGCAGCAGAATGATGTGTGTCGTAGAGGATCCGCTCCCAGCAGTTACTCGTCTGATTAATACGAGTACGCTTCATCACAGGAAGCGTTTACAGGCGGGACAAGGGCGACCCAGAAGAGTACTAACGGGCAGTTACACAGCCCAGTGCTTTCAAGACCGTACCTTTACCTTCTCCTTACTGAGCTATTACAACGTGTTGAACAGAAAGGGACGGATCGAAGGGGTAAAGGTGAGGCCGCCTTTGGAATGTCAGCCCTGGAGCAATATTGTCCTAGTATCCGAGGCGCGTGAGAGGTCAAAGCTGTCATTTGAGGTGTCGGTCGGTCACATGTATCCGGTTGTACTACTATCCGAAACGAGTCGGGCACTCGATTGAGGGGCAGGGCTAGGAGCGAATCTAGCCCACGTTTCGAGACGTATCACGGCTGCCGTTAGAGGTGTCGGCCTGGTTACACTATGCTACTACCAAGGCGTGCTTCCCCGGCGCAGACCACAAGAGTTGATTCCTTAAAACTGCCGCAGACCACCCTGTCCCACAATTGCGGAGTCTTGTGAATTACGAGGATGTATAGCCGCAGCAGCAGGACTTTCAAAAAGAGGCGTGTACGTTACAGCAGAAATGCTAAGCGGTTGTGCAGAAATGTGTGGTAGAGTGTTTACTCTCGAACGGTTACTCGCCAACGGTTACACGAATACTACGGGTAGTTAGCGCAAGACCCGGGTGCCTTGGTACATAGAATTTCGATGACCAATATATAGGTACTCGGCTGACTGAGTGAACACGGATTCGTAGGTCAGCGACCTTGGCTTCGGCCAGGGTTTCGGCGGATGAACACGCATTAACAAAGTTCCGGTGGGTGACCCGGACAGTCACCAAGAGTGCAGAATAGACCGTCGGAACAATATCCGGTTTGCTGGACAACCCTGAGCGCAATGTTTCCAGTGGCGTCCTAAACGTGCGAACGAACTATTATTATGCTTCATTGTCGGTACGTCCTAGTTCGACAAGCAGACCATTGTGTGCTTCTTCCTTATCGACTTTCTTGACAATGGTAGTACCGTTAACGACGTTCTGAACAAATTGTGGAACCACATCAAAATCAAATGCCTTGGACGGCTACGACAATGCGCCTTCACACACATGAGTTGCAGAGGCATCAAAAACGGCTGAACTGGATTTTGAAATCCTTCCATGTTCTGGCTATTTGCTGAATCTCGTAGCCTCCATTTTTTTCGTGTTCGGAAAATTAAAATCTCACAATACTAGAATGCATTTTACAGACAATAACTTCATAAAAACTGAGTTAAGCATGTGATTAAGAAGTCAAAGTGCTTAAATCTATAAGGAGGGTGATTATAAAGCTAAAGAATTGATGGTCAAGTTTTTTGATTTGGTAAAAATTGCAGTAATATTATTTGTTATTTTTCAGTAATCATTTTGGGTCGCCAACTATTTATATGGTATAGCTTGAGTCGCCGTTTTTTCGTTGGCGTTACTAAGGTTGCCTACGATTCTCTTTCAATTTGTAATTCTTAAAATCCTTGAGTTAGGAATATTTATTAATTTTCGAGAAATTGCCAATATATAAGTTATATCATTTGCAGTTTCCATTTTGATATATTGCTTTATATATTGCTACTAGTACTGTGCAATAGATTTTTCCGAAGGTTTACTTAAATGCAGATTAAATCCTTCAAAATATTCAACATGTCTATGTTGGTGCGCAATTGCTGGAATTCGACTAGTTATTACAGGATTACACTGTATTTTAGAAGCAGAATTAGCTGTGGCCACCCCTTTTGGTATTTTTCCTTACGACATAGGCTATTCTTGGAGCCATCGTCAGAATATCTGCAAGTTGTCCCGAGTGTTTGTTAGGCTACGCTTATCTCACCGAGCACCTAGAACCATCCAATGTGTTTTCCGTCGTGTAGCTTAACTTTACACCTGAAAAAAGGTACGCTCAACCAGTTCTTGAATTTTTTACAGCACCTCCATTGCGTTTGCGGGAACCTCATGGACGCTGGGGAACCCTTCGAGATTGTACCATGTCAGATATTTGTGTCCCCCTTGTAACCGAACTGTTTTATGGCAAGCAGACTCCCAGATTCTGAAATATATCATTTGACTTCTCGATCTTAATTCAGAAAGTGTTTTACTAACAGCTTGCGGGTCTGAATGAATGCCCATTGCTAGTTTGTTTAATATTATTATATTGGCTTCGTTAATTTTTGTTGCTCTTGAATAGCAGAAGTGTTCGACAGCCACCGGTAGTGTGTGACAATTCTGACGCAATAGGCCTACTGCGATAATTCAGTTTATTAGTGTAAAGAACATCCGAAGTGGGTATTCGATCTTCGGTGCCTCATTATCGAGATTGAAATTATTAGCGGGTGAAACGTGAGCCATGGAAGAGCATTGTCTAGAAGTCAATTCAGCTATTTACTCATTATTTAGTTTATTTCTTACATTCTTGCCAACAAAACAATGCACAGTCGTGTTCAAGTAAATCTGTGACAATTTGTTTTTCAAATGTAGGTTGGTTTAAAAATTTAACAATATTGTCATAGATTTCATGGTATCAGCAAAAGTGATAGATACCATTTACTTGTCAAGGTTTAAAAGTAATTATATTTAATATATAATTTCTAATTCAACCTACATTTGAATTTATGTCCCAGATTTATTTGAACACAATTGACCATACATAAATCACTTTTACAACAAATAAAATCAATGTAAAACTTTGATTAAAATCAACGTCATGTTTCACAACAATCTAACAGAGATTAAGTGACAACACCACAATAATACAATAAAATATACATACTGCAGGTGTATGTATACCTCTTAAAACTCAAATTTAAAAGAGTGTAAGCATTTGCCTGTTGCATTCGTGGAGACTGTACTTTTGAACATTTTGCGTTCACATAATACAATTTCTGTTACTTTAAACTGAATATACATATTGTATTTAAAAATTGGGTTGCAGCATTTTCTACTTTTTAATTATTTTTTTATGGGAAGTGGGTCTTCTGGTTTGGACCATCTCGAACCAGTAGCGCTTCCTCATAAACAATCCCATTTTACTCAGGATACAGCTGGCAAAACCTAAACACTCCTAGATAATTCCAAAACAACGGTTTTTGTTTCGTAAATATTTAGTGTAATTTTATATAATTTTTCGTAGAGAAATTCCACATGTAGCAAGGAAGATACATAGAGAAGGACTGTGTCTTGATTAGCAGAATTGAATCATTAGTAGTTTTCGAGAACGGTTTTTTTCCTTTCTTCGTAGTCCATAAATATTACTGTTTTTTGTTAACGTTCTTTCTATTAAATACGTTTTAAATTATTTCAAAATAAAAAATTAAAAGTAAACCTTAGTTCATGCTCTGGCTTTAAGAAGTAACATTCTCAATTTTAATATTACATTTTTGAGTTTTTCACCTTTTCCGTCAATTTCTAATGTGATGAAATTATTTTAAAAATCAGAATGGTCTTTCTCTCTCTTTTTCTCTCTTTCTTTAGTAAACTTTATATAGAAAAGCGTCATAACCATCATGCATGTGCATCGTTGCGTTGCGCTATAGTTGCCACACTATTTCTTTCCATTTCTTCTTTCTAAACATTCACTGGATCTGCGAGTTGTGTCCATCGACGAGAAACGATGTATTATGCCGAGTTCGTTTATCGTTCAGTTTAGAGACGATATTTCCTTTGCAATATTTTATTTAAGGAATACTAATTTTTGCAGTAACTTTGTACTTTGAACATATTTACCTTCTTTGTAAAAGTGTTCATTTAATCGACTAATCTAGTGTAATAAATTAAAATCTACAGAGTACTAACTTTAAAATGAAGCGTTTTAAGTAGCTAAGTTGTTCACGTATCCGCATTGATTGAATCTCAAGAGGAATAGATCTTGGCCTCCTACACTTGTCAGTAACTGCTACTTTCCAGTTATTGGGTTCAAGTATGAAGTATGAAAGGTCAACGGTAAAGGTGTTTCAATTCTTGAAAGTAGTGGGCTGCTAGAGGGGCTTTGCCGCTTTTCTCCCTTTTCCATCCAACAGGGTTAGATAATAGAAGGGTGGAGAACAGGCAAACCACCCATAAACCTGAATTTGAGCAGGTGGCCACGGGAATTGAACCTAAGACCTTTAGAATGCTAAGGGAATATATTTGCCATCCATCTACGAAGCTGCATCTTCTTCAATATTAGTTTCCCAAAGGATTCTTCGTCTTCCAACCTATCGTTTGCCATCTAATCTCTAGATAAATATCTTTTTAAATTCTTTTTTCATTCATCCGTTCTACGTACACTGCCAAACTTTACAATTTGATTAAAGTGGAGACGTTTTATTAGTTTCTTCGAAACGTTCGTGATTTTTACTGTTTCTCCACTAATCAATCTCATTTATATCCTGTTTAGGTTTTTTTCGGCCTTCCACGATAATGTACATGTTTGGCTTCCATAGCAAAAGTCTGGTCATATTGTTTTATACTCGTACAATCTTAATGCGGTTTCTGTGTGGGCATTAGCCATGTTGGGTAGTAACAGACTTTGTCTGCGTTGTTAATTCTGCTCTGTGCCTCCTTAAGTTTACCATATTTAGTTTAATACAGTAGCATCTAGATAAATAAAATCAGTAATGACTTCAAATTTCTAATTTACTACTGTTTAAGTTTTGGTTTCTTCGCCAGCTGGTTCTCAACTGCACATTAACTTTTAGGCCCACTGCTGATACATGTTCTTCTTCGATGTGGATTTTTTCATTGATGATAGACTTTAACTTTATATTAATATCGTCCCCACTATTTTAATGGACTTACAAATTGTTTTTGTCCTATTAGGTACTCCACTGCCAAGTTGAAAAGTATGGTGTCCAAAGCGTTTCTTTTTACTACCCCTTTAGATTGCTCTGTATTTTCACTTCCTTTTTATCAGACTAAATTTACCCTTAAATGGATGTAGTCCTCTGCTGTAATCTTCTTCGATTTTCCATTGTTTGCTATCTGACCAGGTCTTTCCGGCTATTTTCGCTATACCATCATTCAATCTAGCAGGTGATCGATTTATACTGCATCTGCCTATTCTGAAGCGCAGCCTGCTAATTTTACAGACCATCTCTCATGTATTCTTCTTACAATATGCCCATCTCAACTCCATCTCAATTCATCTGTTTGCTTAACCACATCTTTTAGACCTCCCTTTCTTTCGAATACGTCGTTCCTTACATTGCCTTTCAATGCTATACACAACGAACCAGATGCCTCTGCTGTTTTCTTACCATATTTCCTGCCATTTTGCAAGTGTTATTTGTCGTATCTCTTTTTTGCAATCTATTTTAACGATTGGGGCTTTTATTTCCATTAGTAATTAGTATATCTATTGGCACAATTCTTGGAAGCAATTTTGCTGATTCTGGTGATAGTACCCTCTACCCTTTCCATATCCTAAGCACTACTTTTAATTGTTTTCATTTGCATTGCTTTTTACCAGTTGAATTAGTTATTCTATTTTTCGTTTGTATGCTTTTAAGGTTTTTTTCTTTTGCAAAAACCATTCTTATCTCAAATCTCGATATATTTTTGTTATTATTCTTATATTGTTACGAATAGGTCTTTATAAATACCTACCTGTACGATTTTCTCTTAATTTATTAATTTTCAGATTTTAACCGCTTTTGTCCACATCATCTCTGTTTTTTTAATATGATAGCGATATTTAAATATAAAGGCTTTAGTTTCCCAGTTTTTTAATACGAAAGTGCTATCTTCGTAATCTTGTTTTTAGTCTGTAATATGTTATCACCTCATTAAACAATTATTCTTCTGCTTTTGCACTTAGTATGAGTACATTTCGCTGATAAAATGCGGATCGAAGAATGCGGAAAACCCATCGCAATTTCACCATGCTTCCATATTGATTCTAAGTTATCGCTTCCTAATGCTTTAGTGTTTGATTAAAGGAGTAAATATTTAATTATTGATCGTTTTATTCGCTACTACGTCTGCAAGGCGGATAATGCACGCTTATCAAAATTCGTTTTGGTATTTGACCTTCAACTACCAATTAAACTGTATTAATTGTCTCGCCGTGCATGTTTTTATTTTATTCTATTTAGAATTTTACACGCATTTCTTTAAATTAAAAACTATATATTAAGAGGGCAAAAATTAGATATGCAGCAATTCCCAGCAGGAACACGTACGTTTAAAATACGTCGAAAAGACGTGATATAGTTGAAAAGACGTTATTCGTTGAAAATTAAACTTTGCATTTTAGTCAAACAGTTAACGTCATTTCCTCAACTTGAATTAGACGTTGACTTTTAGTAGTTTTTATTAGTGTTTACGTAATTATCTCGTTCATTAAACGTGTTGGTTATGACGTTAATTAAGCGTGTTTATATGACGTCGATATGTCATTGACTTTAAGAGCTTTGTAGACCAGTACTTAATTAAAACGTAGATAGTAAGTTTATAAAAACATCTAACATTTTCCATATTGCTTTAAAATAGCATTAATATAAAATACTTTTTATCTACGACAGTGTGTAAAATTTTAGTTGGCAGTTTTAAGTTTGTAAAACGACTGTTTAATAACATGTTTTCATTAGTTTACGTTGTCAGTAGTAACCTGTTTAAAAAAGTTTATTAGGAATGTTGTCAGTAGCAACGTGTTTAAAAAAACACGCAAAATTACGACCGGTTGCTGGTAATCCTAATTTACATTTTTTTTATATTTACCGTGTTTTATAGATTCTATCGTAGATAAAATATTGTACGATACACATGCGTAAAGCATCTTTAGTCTCTACCCCACTCGTGTCTAAAGAGTAGCTTTACGCACTTGTTGTTGTAACAACGTTATAATAACGTTTCTGAATTACGTGTCTATGCTGTTGATTTTAAGTGCTTTTTGGACCAGCAGTTAAAGTGAAATGCAGACATGGCGTTTATAAAAACATGAATATCTAACATTTTCCACATTATGTTAAAATAACGTTAATAATAACGTTAACTCTTAATGATATGGCTTCTATACAACAAAGCGATAATTCCGTTTTGATGTAGTTGATTTTAAGTGCATTTTAGACCAGCAGTTAATGTTAAACGTTCATATGACATTCACAAACACACGTAAGTTGTAAATTGTGTGCTCAGCGCGCTCATCACGCTTAAGGTCTGCTCACATGATAGTGCCGTCCAATTGAAACGCCATTTGTGTCGCTGATAAAATCTGAAAATCTGTGAGGTAGAACGTTGTTTATTTATTATTCCAGTTTAACATAAAACTAGCAGACTATTTTGCATTAGAAGAATGTATGGTAGGTAGAATGTCTTATGTTTCACTAAGCTTAATTTCTTTCCCATTTGATATAAAACGGCTGTCGACTTTGTGTGGAACTACACAGTGTTGAAGCAGCTACTCGATATGTTTTGAGATTTCGTTTATCAACTGAAGTCGCCGTTTTATTCTATTGCGCTGGCACAATACAGGTTATTCAGAAAAAAAAGTAAGTTTCTTCTGTCTTTAATACTTGATGTAAGTAAAATGTCAATTTTGTATCAAACAAAACGTTTCAATGTAAAAGACAAGTGGAACTGCGGTCAAAACCGAACGTGATCATAACGTTAGTACTTAACTAAAAAATGGTGTTAAGAACATTTCGTTTTAACGTATAAAGTAAGTACAGTTTCTGTCGAAAAGGCAACGACGTTACAACGTTAACATATGGTGAAAATTGTGGAATAACATGACGTTCAAAAAACGTCGGCTTGACAACCAAACGCAAAAACATTCTAAATAGTCGGCAAAAATGTTGAAAACTTACTTGCTTTGGATCGTATTATAACGCCAACAGATAAAGGTCTTGTTTGGTCATGACCTACACCTTAAAAGACCGTCATAGGCTGACGTAGAATCAACCACATAATGTTGAAAAACTGATTTATTTTCGCAACACTTCAAGGGTACACTGGATTCGAAACGGCGATCTGTACATTTAATTACCAAAAATCAACATATGTAGTGTGCCTAACAAAATTTAAATTTGATATTTATGCAGTACTACGCTAACTTTGGCAACTTTTATACTAAACAATTTTCTGAAGATTGCAGAAATATGAAATGGAAATTGTCATTTTTTAACTTCGTCTAAGTATACCCTCCATTATCTATAATTTTATCTAATTTTGTTGCTTTTGAGGAGTACTTAGACTTGATACCACAAGTACCAACGATCTTCTTCTTTCAGTGCCTCTCGTGACCGAGGTTGGCGATCATCAATGCAACCTTTACTTTGTCAACAGCTGTCCAACGATATCTGGTGTTTATATTTATCTAACAGACGTTCTCTTTTTATATTGTATTTAGATAATACCTACTTGTTATTCATATAGTACTGATATGACGCACCTTGCTTTCCCTTGGAAGTTAGTTAACATTTTAGTAATTGTGCTATATTGCACTATAAAATAACAGTTCAATGAAAATTGTTTATTTCGGTAATTCAAAAACAACATGATATGTCAACGCTGTGTTGATATTTTGGCGATACTAAATACTTATTTCTAAAGCTGAAAAAACTAAATCGACATAATAATGGGCAGCGTTTTAACTAGTTCAATCCCTTTGAATAAGAATGGTTGAGGGGTAGGCAGTATACATTAACTCCATAAAAAATAAACTGTTGCTTTGAGACTTTTGGTATTTTGTTCTGCATAAATCCAGTAGTACTACTACATAAAAACTAGCCTATATACGTGCTAAATATGTAATCACTCTATATAATTACTATTTTTTAATGTGCCGTAAAAGCTACAGTGCATTGTTAAGCTAGTTATTTGGGTTATGCGAATCGCCTTTGCATCGGAGGAAATCGAAAATAAATACCCACGCGTCGAGAAATGCTTATCAAGGAATTATGGCAGTAATATTCGACTTTCTGGAATTCAGCAATAGCCAGACAATGATAAGACAATGGGCATTCATTACAACTTCCCCTGACATTGGCACAGAACACCCACTTACGGACGGCACCAAAGTTACGTGCTTGGTTTTAATGATGTGTAGTGTGGGACGCCTTTTACAGTTATCCCATCTGTATTCCACGCAAACTGTTGCCTTTTCCTTTACAGCGTTAACATAGTTTGTTCTGCCCCGAGTTAAACTGAAACAATCAGTAAGAAAGGACAAAAATACCGACAATTGTTGCACATCGGACGCCCATCGCTGCTTTGGAAATATTTCAGGCTCAAGTCGATGCTGTTTACACACAAACGGGATTAAACAACACGTGTTCAGAATTAACATCCCTTGTTTAGGAAGCGCAGTTCATGTAGCGATGCATTACACAGAACCACACCCTAATCAGGCTCAGCCATTCCTGCATAATTGCACAGAATCTATTTCGGGCAGACATTTTAATTTGAAATGGAAATTTCTGCAGCTGTGATTTTAAATTCTAAATATTCTAAACAGTACTACAGATGTATTACGAATTCACTGCTAATGTTATGGAGTCATATGTTACTAAGCAAAATACTGTCAGCCATGCTTTGCTATATATTTAAAGTCATATGGATGGTAATAAATATAACATAATTTCTGTAGAAAAAAGGATATTCAATAAGAAGAAGAAGATACGAATATGAAGAACAAATGCCATACAACTTAAATAAATATTTTTAGGTGCACTATTATGTCACGGCCAATTGACCTACTGAAATTTTTCATGTTTGTGAATCATATAGCAATATAAGAATACTAAACTTTTTTTAGTGTTAAGTGTAATACTTGGATGTGCACATTATTTTACTTGGAACAGTGCTTTTACCTATATAGTTCTCTAGCTCTTCTCATTTTAGATGTACAATACCCATCATTAGTTATCATGGATCTTACATATATACATCGATCAATCACTTCACAGTAAGCAATAGGTCTAATCTTAAGTCTGTTTACGTTACCTATCAATTACCTTTCAATTAAGCTTCAAGGTGTAGATGCCAAACGTCAACAAAGCAAATAGAACCCTATCCGCAAGCGATATAGAAAGTGCAGAACTAATTGTCAACCAGTTTCAACTAGCATTGACTACAGAACCTTATGGTCCTCTTCCATAAATTACAACGCTATGAACATTCGGTCGTATAACATTAGAAGCTGTTGTAGTGAAGCCATAAATCGCAATAACTCGTTGTCAACAGTTAGCGTAAGAATTCCAAAGAAAGGAAACTCGCCCATAAAATTAAACAGTGCGTGCAATAAAAATTCTTGAAGTGCGAGCAGTTAGCTTAAGTGCCATTTGAAAACTTTCGAGCTAAAGGGGTAAAAACGACTAATGTCAAAAAGTGATTTGTACGACGGAATACAAAAGAGAGAAACTCTGTAAACGTCCACGAGTTCCTGCAAACAAAAGCGAAAAGGAATGCTCAAATCTGACGAACACTTTCCTAAATAAGAAGCGAAAGTGGACGAACAATACGGCAGTAAAACTGCAGCTTCAAAAATCGAAAGTGAATGTCCAGTGGGTGCATCATAAAACTCCAACCCTTGTGCGCGCTAGTGAAAGTGTGTCGACCCTTTTGCCCAATAGATACAATACCATTGTTGTCACTAGAATAGAAAATCCTTTTTGTATATTGTGTAAATTATGTAACATGGGTATATAAACCAGAGCGATGGGGTTGAACAGATCATTGCGTACTAGGTCTTAGCCCAACAACCACTCTGGTCGTCTGGCACATGTTGGGTCAGATTCCCACATGTTTAATATTAATCTCATACATACTGAAGCATTCATTTTGGGATGTTTCAGGAGCTAAGTGTCAGATCCACAAACGTTCACATGTATGCTGATTAAAAAGACCTATTCGATCCACACTTGTAATAGCATAGTAGCAAATCCGTAACCAGTTAATTTATGTCTGTAATCCGTTGCGTGAATAAAGAATATTAAAAGTGGTGGAGTTATTCGTGTGTGTAATTTCTAACAAACACCTTAACGCATCCACTTTACTGTAGATTTGACCGAGAGCTGAGTTAATCAGATATTATTCTGTCTGTAATTCTCTAGGTCCCAATAAATTACCAGCATTCATCCACAACTATAACTAAACTATTGGCTCACCTAATGTCAGCGTTACCATCGGATTGGGTATCGGCATAGGCTACTAGAGTTTTTAGAAAAAGAGATCAATTAAACTACTCGAATTATAGACCAATTGGCATTATTCATCACCTAAGAAAGTACTGTTAGGAGTGCCGCAAGGTTCCATTTTCAAACCTATACTATTTCTGCCATATACAATCGACTTGTGGTACTGTATAGATTCTTCCCACACTTCATTTCAACAATATTTTTGCAGTTGAAAAATGGTGTCGTGACTGGTTTATTTGATTATTAGACAGAGAGGTGATCCATCACGCTAATAGTGGAGGTGTCTTGATACGAAGCAATAAAACACAGTAGTCTTTTCCACGTACATTTATTAAAGGCGACATGTTTCATCTTCAGGCCAAAATTATCATTGGTAATAAAACGTGTTCCAATTGTAGGTTAAAATTAAATTGAGGTTAGGTTTAAGTGTTGAAGGCGAGGTAGCAATAAAAATGCACAAAGAACACTACATTGGAGAAGAAAAATTAATTAAATAACCAGCAAACTACGTTATAAAGATTATTATACTCGTTACTACATCAAACGCAAAATTCAAACAAGTAAAATAGGTCCATCCTCTGAAAGAGTTGGCACTTGATTCTTAGAGAGCATTTCTGTGTAGTTCTTTTAGGAAACAACCATCCATATCATGACTACCGTTTTGAAAATAGTAAGTTTGATATTGGAACACATAATTCAAATACAGAGACAATGAGTTCACAGTTGGAAATACTCTGATCGAACGGCACATACGGAAGCTGTACACGTGGATCTCACCAAATAGATTGACTAGGAATCAACTTGATTAAATTTTAATTACATCAAGATGGCGTAGTGCTATTCTTAGTTCCATGACTACCTGGTGCGGACTGTTATAGCGACCACATACCGCTATGTTGTGTTTTTCGGATAAAATTAAAGACCTGTCGAAGAAAGCAATAGAAACCAAAATTACCTCATATTGGAGACCCAACCGTCATATCTAACAAGATAGAAAAAATGGTAGATACAATAAAGAATATACCGAGTGATCCGAATGAGTTGTGGCTCAAAATTAGATCCATCATTTTAGAAGTTGTCAGAACACTTACCCATAATCGAGAAAATATAGATCTAGAACCATAGATCAGTGAAAACGCTCTTAAAATCATAGAATCTAGAAGACACATTAAGATGTTAGGATTACATACATAATCAAATATAATAAATTATCTGTACTTACGCAAAGGCAGTGTAGCAGTGACAAAAATCAGTTTTGAATAATATCTGCTCTGACTAAAACATGCTGATTCAGTAAATAGAAAATAAGTGTTCTTAACAATGAAAGAGAACCTGGAACTTGGGCAGTAATTCACAGTAACAACACTTTAATAACTTATATTGACAATATTCTGAAAACACGGTGAATAGACTGTAAAAACCTCTGTGCAGGTAAAAACTATCATTATGAACCAGTTATAATGTTCGATGAAGATCAGCAGGGTATATCAAGGTTGGCACCGAATCAATCACCCGGTATGGATTTAATTATTGCCTAAATTATTGGGCTACTTCCCGGAAACTGTATTAAGATAATTCATAAAATATGTCAGCACATATAGCGGACAACTCGAAGCCGGACAACTCGGCGCCGCCATCTCGGCGCGAGGCCATCTCGGCGCCGAATTCAAATTTGCAAACTACATTGTGCACTACGTAAAAAAATTATTATCAAAAATGAATAAATAAAGTGATCGCCAAAAAACTGTCATCAACTGAAAAAAAATATTGAGAATTTCTTGGAAAATCAAATACTGACGACCAGAGGCGGTTGCAAAGTGATTACAAATGAGCCAAACAAAAGTTGTCACATGACTTCCGTTATCAGTAAAATTTTAGTTTTTTTTTTAAATAACTACGAAGCATGCATTTACTAGTCAAGATAGAGACAAATCTTACGAAAAAAAGTTTTCTGGCCTTGAGATTGTTCAGTCAGCTAAAACTACCACACAATAAAAAATCTCATTGAAATCTTGCTTAAATTCCGAAAAATAGCACTTTTTGGATTTACACAATTTTGAAAAACGCCATTTTCTAAGTAAAGTGGTTTTTATATGACAAATATTTAATAATGTTTATTTTCTAAATCAAAACATTTTATTTTTAACATTTTTTTATTATGAAATAAAAAACCTTTTTGAAAAATGTTTGTTTTTCCATAGCCGTCTTTGTTAAAAGTAAAATTCTTTGATATGGGATCTAAACATAAAAGATAATGTGAGAGATCAAGTTCGCAGAGGATTTTGAAATTTGGTATAGGAACCTAGATGTTGATTCTAAACAACTTCTCTTAATAACTTGTTGTCGTATTTGCTACATAAAAGACACGCTACTCTACAGTAATAGTTATTTACCTAACAAGTTCGTAATTTTCCCGAATGAACACTTTGTTCTTCCCGAAGGAGTTAGGTACAATGTTTTTTGTAACGAATAACTAAAAATATTTAAAAAAATTAAAATAGTTATTTATGTACCTAGAGCGAAAAATGATGCATTAGGCGTGAGTTCGAAAGTTTCGGGCCGAGCGAAGCGAGGTCCGAAAAAACTCGAACGAACGCCTAATGCATTTTTCGCTCGTGTTGCATACAAAATTTTTCCTACGACTGTAAAATTTTCGAAAATAGGTTTAAAATGGTGTTTTTTGCCATTTCTAAAATTTCCAGCGACGTGCAAATTTTTACATCAGAATTGGAATTTTATCGCCCATTTCTTATTTTTCTTGACACTTAAACACCGACAATACACGTCGAAAAATTATTTTTCCTACGACTGCTTCTAAAATCAAGCTTTCCGCCTTGTTGACGTACGTCAAAAATTGATTGTTTTGAATCAGTTCATCGCGGCAGCCGTCATACGTAAGTATATAATCGTGAACCGTAATACATAGCAACATACATAAATTTTATATAAGCTTTCATGATTATATACCTAAGTCGGCTAGTGGTCAGCTATTTGAAAACGTCAAAGTTGACAGCTGTCACTGTGAATTTGATTTAAACCTTTTTTCGCGATTTAAAGATACTTGTGCTTTATTTTGTGTATTGTCGGTGTTTAAGTGTCAGGAAAAATAAGAAATGGGCGATAAAATATCCAATTCTGATGTAAAAATTTGCACGTCGCTGGAAATTTTAGAAATGGCAAAAAACAGCAGTTTAAACCTATTTTCGAAAATTTTACAGTCGTAGGAAAAATTTTGTATGCAACACGAGCGAAAAATGCATTAGGCGTTCGTTCGAGTTTTTTCGGACCTCGCTTCGCTCGGCCCGAAACTTTCGAACTCACGCCTAATGCATAATTTTTCGCTCTAGGTACATAAATAACTAATATAGGGCCGGTTGCAGAAAGCAATTAGTGTTTTACTGATTTACTGAGTTGACAGCACAAATCACTAAACTTTTATACCTATCCTACGCACCTGTTAGTTTTTGTCGACATTTACAGCGCCTCTGGTGTTTGCAGCCGCAATTAAACCAACGACGGACAATCCTCTATATAATAAAAGAGAACGATCCAGACGTGTGTGTCCCGAGGGCCCCCTTGGAGAGGGGCAGAACCCCGAGGGCCCCCTTAGAGATGGGCGTAGCCCCGAGGGCCGCCTTGGAGAGGGGCGAAGCCCAAGGGCCCCCTTGGAGAGGGGCGGAGCCCCGAGGGCCCCCTTGGAGAAGAGCGGGGCCCTGACGGAACCCTTGGAGAGGGGCGGAGCCCCAACGGCCCGCTTGAAAATGGGCGGAGCCCCGAGGGCCCCCTTGGAGAGGGGCGAAGCCCTGAAGGTCCCCTTAGAGATTGGCGGAGCCCCAAGGGCCGCTTTGGAGAGGAGCAAAGCCCCTACTGCTTCCTTGAAGAGGAGCAGATCCCCGAGGGCTCCCTTGGAGAAGAGCGGAGCTCTGAAGGACCCCTTGGAGAGGGGCGGAGACCCGAGGGCCCGCTTGAAAATGAGCGGAGCCCCGAGGGTCCCCTTGGAGAGGGGCCGAGCCCCGAGGGCCGCTTGGAGAGGGGCGAAGCTCCAAGGGCCCCTTTGAAGATGGGCGGAACCCCAAGAGCCCCCTTGGAGATGGGCCAACGTAATAGGCCTAAAAATGGTGGTAAATTGAATAGAATAGACCGCGCAATAGCGCGCGCAGCCCTGTTTGTTATAAAAATTTACAAAAAACACAATTCCCCTAGTTTTTTTTTGAAAAGTAAAAAACACCGCAGTGCGGGAATGACCGGGAAATATGAATTTTGAAGTCATGAGTACAAAAAATAGTTTTTTTGAAAACTTTCAAGGCACACTTGAGTTTTCAAAACTGAAATGCTGTTAGAAATTCGCCTTTAACCTAGCAGGGCTGAATCCCAAAAAATGAAAATTTAAATCGAGAATTTTTTACCTTTTACAAGAGTCTTTCCACCTATCCGGGGACACACTGTATATACAGGGTGATTTTTAAGTTGATTCTTTCCTTTTTCCAGGATATAAAGCTAAAAAAAGTAAGCCATTCACCACTTTTGCGAAATAATCAAACTAACGGAGGTACAAGGTGTTAAAGTTTCAAAGTATGAACTAAAATTACTTAACGAAAATTAAACTAAACTTAATCTAACGTAAATGATCAAAATTATCAGCATTCGCTTCTACACACACATTCCGCTTATAAAAGCGATGCGGCAGCGGCATTTTGACGACACTCCCAGTAAATAATAAGCATATTCACTCATTCATTATTTTCATAAACATGAGCCATTATTGCAGCAATAACATTAAGAAAATTACAATGGAAGACTAGTTGACAGATCATTGCTTGACAACAGAGATAAACAAAAATAAAATTGTCCAGCCGCCTTTGCGCCAAAGTTTAGTTTTTAATTTGAAACTTTAACACCCTGTACCTCCTTTAGTTTTGATATTTTGGAAAAGTGGTAAATAACAAAAATACTTATTTTTTTAGCTTTATTTACTGGTAAACGGAAAGAATCAACTTAAAAAAATATTGGTAATGTTTACATTTCACTTTATACAGGATGACAGCTTGTCCGAAAACCTATTTAGACCGTATTAGATATATTAAGTGATTTTTACTTAGTTAAAAATGGCGTTTTTCGAAGTTGTGTAAATCCAAAAAGTACAATTTTTCGGAAATTAAGCAAGATTTCTATACGATTTCTATTATGTGTTAGTTTTAGCTAACTCAACAATGTCAAGGCCAGAAAACAACTTTGTTTCCTAAATGTTGTCCTTATCTTGGGTAGTAAATGCATTTTTCGTAATTATTTTTAAAAAATGTTGAATTTTACTGATAACGGAAGTCACGTGACAACTTTTGTTTGGCCCATTTGTAATCACTTTGCAATTACCTCTGGTCGTTAGTGTTTGATTTTCCAAGTAATTATAAATTTTTTTTTCGTTTGATGCCAGCTTTTTGGCGACCACTTTATATATTATTTGTTTATAATAATTTTTTTACGTAGTGCACACTGTAGTTTGCTAATTTAAATTCGGCGCCGAGATGGCCTCGCGCCGAGTTGGCTGGCGCCGAGATGGCTCCGCGCCGAGTTGTCCCGGCGCCGAGCTGGCCCCGCGCCGAGATGGCGGCGCCGAAGTGGCGGCGCCGAGATGGCGGCGCCGAGTTGTCCTAGACCCCGGACAACTATAGCGCCTAACGAATGGACACAAAAAAGTCGACCACTAACTGCGACTCGGCACTTATTGGATCCAAGGTGTGTGCACCCTACCCACACCAAGGGGAGCTCAGTAGGCACAGAGACAGAAGGGCACCCCAGGAAAGCACAGACGCGCGCTTACACAGCGCAGTGTTCTCAAGTCCGTACTCTTGCCTTCCCGTGGCGGAGCTGTTCCAGCTTGTTGGGCAGAAAAAGACTGATTGAAGGGGAAAAAGCGCGGTCGCCGTTGCAAGGTATCGGACCAGGAGCAGTCCTGGTCTAGTATCCAAGGCGAGGAGGCCAAGAACGTCGCCATCCATCGGAAAGAGTGGAAACGAATCGCGAATGAAGCAAGTAAACCAGCGGCACCAACAGCAACGTATTAGTGTATTGAGGAGGAGGCCGTTCTCGCAGGCCTCCTCCTCATTCGCCAGCTTAGGATTAAAGAAGAAGAAGAAGAAGACAAGGAAGAGATTTCGAACTGCCGATAAAGCTGTAGGCCCGGTTATCTGTAACAGTATCCGAAACGAGTCGGGACATTTGACTGAGGAGTAGGACCAGGAGCGATCCTGGTCCACGTTGTTTGAGGTGTCGGGAAAGTTCACCGATGACTAGTATCCAAGACAAGCTACCCCAAGCAGACCGCATGAACTTTTCCCAGAAAAATTGTATGAAAAAGGCGAGGCTTGACATATTGCTGCGCAGCTATGGGTGAGGATGCCGAAAAATGTTGCAACTGCAAACATGAATGGCAGCAAGTATGTGTGGTAGAGAGTCCGCTTTCGACAGTTACTCGTCTGATTAATATGAGTACACGTGATGAAGGGAAGTCTCATATACTGGGCGAATATGCACAAGGACGACCCAGGAGAGCACGAACAGGACTTATAAGGGATGAACTCGTGCGATCTGCCCCGGGGAAGCTTGTCTCGGATACTAGGATAGTGTAACCAGTCGTGACGGTCATGAGGCGCTCAGAGCACGGACCAGGTTTGCTGCTGGCACTGCCCCTCAATTGACTGCCCTACTTGCCTCAGATACTAGTACATCCGGTTACCTGTGGCCGACACCTCAAACGGCGGCCCCGCGTTTACCTTTTTTTACAAGGTACAGGTAGCCACAATTGCACAGGTGAATGCTATATTGAGCACGCAGTAATATAGATGAAATAAACAGCGGACAGGTGAAGGTGGCCCGCTATTAATTTATTGTTTCTACATGGAGAAAATTGCGTTAACCTAGCCTTTCCTTATGGAAAAAGCTCAAACTGGTGTACATTAGGCGAGCACTTCCGTAAACGCACACATAAATACCGTAACGGTTTCAATACCAAATTTAAGAGCTACTATTCTAGCTACGATCGGGGAAGTACATAAACTAGTATAACTTGCAGAATATTCACCAGAAAGCGATCAGAACGTAATACAGTTGTCTAACAATACCGACATTATGGCAAAACGAGTCTACGGCTGAAGTAGCTAGATTTGAGAAGTACCACCTCTTAAAGGTTTACTTGGTGTTATATAAAAGAGCAATCACCAAACTGAAACCCAAACTTGGGCCAGAGCTGGACCACGAAAAGGTTCTCTGGAGGAAGGTAGAAGTTCTGAAGCCTGACATGAGACAATACTAGCATTTGAAGAAGGTGGTTTGGGCGGCAAAGCGCTGAAACCTGATGATAAAGGCCGAACCAGAGTCGAGGAAAACTCTCAAGTCGACGTATTCAAATTTAGGGTAATGCAAAACGGGTTTCACCCAAAGTGATTAATGGAATCCGGCGGTACTTAATTAGCGACAACGAAACCTTCAACAGGTTTAAACAGTGTAGAAGTAGTAAATATTCAGCGATAACCCACAAGCTTTTACGACAAAAATTATCACTTTAACCGCTATCACATTGCGTCAAAAACTTCATATGTAATCTAGACTGGCCGCAACTTACATCCTATGTGTTTGCGCGTTTTCTGTTTTTTCAACCATAACGACAATAACGACGGCTTCCTATAAGTAAGTAACAATCGTGAAAATCGAAAGCAGTCTTTCATCCCAAAGTGGTATTCGGGACTGAAGAGCAAATAGCTGAATTTTCCGACAGATGCTTGACGTTTAGCGGTAACATCCGCGCTCACGAGAAAATATCATTGGCATGGGCTTGAAAATTTATTGTAGCTAATAGTTCCTGTTTAATATTTATAAATGTTTGTGGATTCTAGTTCATTAATCAAACAATAATCCAACCGCAACGGTAAGTTAGAATACTTGTTCTTCTGCTGTATCTCCATTATGTGGCACTGTTTTTTTATTATTTAAACTTGTTAATCATGTACTTTTTAGGTGATTTTTATCACGTATCGTTTACATTTATCATTTTTAGCGCTTGCTGTAGTTCCACATTTGAACAGCCATTTACAAAAGTAGAACGCCTAACATAATGTGTAGATAACGGAACTAACCTTGTCTGAGGAAATTAACTAAGCGCAAAGTTAAAGTGATTAAAAATAATTAGAAAATACAATAACTATAGTTGCGATAATTCAAAGGTCAATTAGTGTTGTGTACCGAAGTTCCATTTCTGAATAGCCGAACAGCACTTATTGGAGCAAAAATGCATTTTTGTAATGAAATTATTTCAATAACAAGTTACCAGACTTATCAAAGTTTTGATGAGCAATACATCATGTTTTCAGCTATAATTTACCAAGGGCAGTGATAATCACCCGCAATAATTTTGACAAATAACAACCCGAAAGTGCTTGCATAGAAATAACCCGAGGCGAAGCCGAGGGTTATTTCTTAAAGGCAACGCACTTGAGGGATATTATTTGTCAAAATTATAAGGATTTATCACTGGCCGCGGTGAACTCGGAAAGATAAGTTCTTAAATAAATTAGCCATTTTCTGACAAATTAATTTGACACTTCCTTATAATAATAGTATGTTGGTGGCACTGTAAGTCTATGTCAAATTTGAGGTTATCAGGTTAGCTTTTGCGTCAGTTTTGACACAGACTGACGGAAAAGCTAACCTGCTAACCTCGAATTTGACTTAGATTTACAGTGCCACCAACTTGTGATAGGATACTACTGAAATTTAATTAGGTAGTTTCCATAGTGATTGAAAATCACCCTAGGGTCGTTATCAGCTATAATTTACCAAGGGCAGTGATAATCACCCGCAATAATTTTGACAAATAACAACCCGAAAGTGCTTGCCTAGAAATAACCCGAGGCGAAGCCGAGGGTTATTTCTTAAAGGCAACGCACTTGAGGGATATTATTTGTCAAAATTATAAGGATTTATCACTGGCCACGGTGAATTCGGAAAGATAAGTTCTTAAATAAATTAGCCATTTTCTGACAAATTAATTTGACACTTCATTATAATAATATTATGTTGGTGGCACTGTAAGTCTATGTCAAATTTGAGGTTATCAGGTTATCTTTTGCGTCAGTTTTGACACAGACTGACGGAAAAGCTAACCTTCTAACCTCGAATTTGACTTAGATTTACAGTGCCACCAACTTGTGATAGGATACTACTGAAATTTAATTAGGTAGTTTCCATAGTGATTGAAAATCACCCTAGGGTCGTTTTCACTTCAAGTGTGGTCTGATTTGTCAAACTGAGTCACGTGATTAAAAATAATCAAATTGGATTGGTCTGCAATATATGTAAGAACTTATCAATAGTAATATAACAAGGGCGAGACATACTTACCGGTAATTTTGCACACGCCAAGGGTCAAGTGTTGCTTGCAATGAAAACTGTCCCGAGGGCTTGCCCGAGGGCAGTTTTCTAAGGGCAACCAGCACGATGACTCTTGGCACGGGCAAAATTATATGTAAGTGTGTCGCCCGCGTTTATATTTTGAAGATTATTACACAAAACCGGTATACGAATTATGATTTAAAATTGATCTAATAAAGCCAAAAAATTAAAATTGCTTGTTTCCTGCATTTCTATTTCTAATTATGACACCATCCACGGGGTCGATAATCATCCCTAGGGAGCTTATCGCTTGGTAAGCAGCCCACGGGCGCTTATCAGAAAATCAGTTCGGGATTGGTCGATTTTCAAAAAATGCATGGTTCTCATTGGCTGATATTAGTCATGTGACAGTTGTGTGTAATAATCACTTCAAGTGTGGTCTGATTTGTCAAACTGAGTCACGTGATTAAAAATAATCAAATTAAATTGGTCTGCAATATATGTAAGAACTTATCAAAGAAAATAAAACATCCTTATTTCGTTGTTATTAGTTTCGATAAATGTAGATGTATAGGATAAACCTGTATTAAATGCAATGATGTCTCTCAGTAACTACCATATTTATCATGTGAAATACAAAAGACCCTGAAAGTGACAATCAACATAAAACTACGAATATTTTGTAAACAATATATTTGAAATCCTCATTTCATAATCATTTATAACAAAGCTAAATATCTTACTTTCTATAAAGAATATAAGAAGTACCATATAAACAGCTAAGAGTCTTTTTTGCTGAAAAACGTTTTAAGGTCACTTTCAATACAGAAACACTTAATTTTTCTTAAATCGCTTGAAGGTCCAGCAAAAATCGCTTAGACAACTGACAGTTGTAAACCATAAATTATAACACCAAATCATACCCTATGCAGCTGGTAAAATAACCGTTAGCTCTGAATAATAGAACGGTACAGTGGTTGTACTTCAGTTGCAGAGTAAAGGACCAATCACAATAATTACAATAATTAAGATTGGGAGCCAGGCTCTGTCAAGTGACTACCTGTGAGGTATTAACGCTAATCGTTTAAGAACAACACAAAAAGTATCAAGAAAACGAAACTATATATCACATCCAAATAATAACTCAAGTTACAAGTTACTTAGTCGATTTTATATAGTATGTGAGAATTTTCAACTAATCGTTTCGAATGCAATCATCATTATTCGTTTGCTATTACACACTTGCTACAAAACAGTTGTTTAAACCAAGTCAAATTTACAATTAATTACGTTGTTCTGTACAACCCAATAAGCGACCGGTTAATTCAAATAACCCTACAGGCTAAACCTACGAAACTTCAGATACTACAAGTATACATGCCTACTCCAGACGCACCAGATAATGAAATAGAAGAAATGTACAGAACCATTGAACAAATCATACGCGACACGCCGAACAAAGAAATCTTGGTAATAACAGGGGATTTTAATGCGAAAGTAGGTAACACACAGAATGACAATCACCTGCACAGAACAATAGGGAAGTATGATTTGGGAAAGAGGAACGAAAGAGGAGAGCGACTAATTCAATTCGCTGTAGACAATGATTTCACCATAATGAATACAACTTTCCAACATCATCCACGAAGACTCTCCACGTGGACCTCACCCAACAAGCAGTATAAAAATCAAATAGATTACGTGATGATAAAAACGAGATGGAGGACATCGATCAATAACGTGAAGGCGAAACCAAGCCTCCAATGTGGGTCAGATCATAAACTACCACAGGGTGACTTCAAGATCAAACTCCACACAACAACAAAACCTAGAATAATAAGAAAACCGTTAAAACCCGAAGCAGAAGAACAATTTCAACAAGAATCACAAGCCAGCAAAAAACCAGACACCTCTAAAGACTCAAATCAAATCTGACAGGAAACAAAAACATGGATCACGAAAGCAGCAGAGAGGTGCACACAAGACGACAGAAGTGTAAAACAAAAACATTGGATGACGAAGAAAACTATACGAAAGATAGAAGAAAGGAGAGAAGTCGCCAAATCAAACTTACCCATGGAGCAAAAAAAAAACGTGAAACTGAGAGAAATAAATCTGCAAATCAAACAATTATGCAGGCGAGACAAAAATAATCACATACACAGAATATGCGAGGAAATAGAAAAACACGCAAACAGCAGCGATCCACATGAACTATATAAGAAAATGAAATATCTAGCACACACAAAGTATACAGGATTCGAGTGGCAACTTAGTTAGAAATGCAGAGGGAATAGCAGAAGTTTGGAAACAATACTGCTGTAATCTATTCAATGACCCTACGGTACATACAATACACAAAACGGACGAAATACAACATGAGCCGAATATACTAAGAATAATAATAATAATAATAATTGTTTTTATTTGAAAATAAACAGATATATAAAAAACCATATACAAATTAAAATATTTTCACGAAATTGAAAAATATATTTAAAAATTAGGAAGTAGGAAAGCGCCCGGCGCAGATGGCATAACCGCGGAAATCATCAAAGCTACAGGGGAAATCGGAATCGACACAATACACGCAATATGCCAAAAGATATGGCACTCAGGAAACTGGCCACAGGAGTGGTGTGAATCAATATTTATACCCATACACAAAAAAGGACCACACACGAACTGTAATAACTACAGGACGATTGCACTGGTACCACACGTCAGCAATGTACTACTCAACATAATTAACGAACGTCTAAAGTCATATCTCCTCCAACAGATACCAGACGAACAAACAGGTTTTATGCCTGGAAAAGGCACACGCGAACAGATCTTAAACACACGACAACTCATTGAAAAAGGACGCGAATTCAACATAAAGATGTACCTATGCTTTGTTGACTATCACAAGGCGTTTTTCTCAGTAAAATGGGATAAGCTCTGGATAATACTAAGCGAAATGGGAACACCCCCTCACTTAATTCAACTCATCCAAAATCTGTATGAGAACAATAGCGCTACAGTAAGAGTCAATAACGTAGACTCAGAAGCCTTCACAACTAAGGCAGGAGTGAAACAAGGGTGTATCCTATCTCCCTTACTTTTTAACATATACACAGAACACGTAATGCGCATAGTAATGAATGAATGGGAAGGCGGAATAACCATTGGGGGCAGACGTATAAGTAATCTCAGATACGCGGATGACACCCTCATTATAACACCAAGTGAAGAAGAACTGGAAATGATCATGAATAGGCTAATAGACGCCAGCAGAACCTACGGCCTAAGAATCAACGAATGTAAGACAAAAGTGATGATTATAGACAGAGCAAATCCTAACCAACAGCAGATCCAAAGAATTTCGGGATACGAAGTGGTGGAGAAATTCCAATACCTCGGATCAACGATAACAAATACAGGACAATGCGAACCGGAAATTCGAAGGCGATTGGCAATAGCACGTACTGCAACCACACGGCTTACCAAAATCTGGAAAGACACAAGCATAACTGAGAACACCAAACAAAGATTAATACAAACGCTAATCTTTCCCATAGAACGTACGCCGCCGAGACTTGGACAGTTAAAAAAGCAGATAAGAACAGAATCATTGCTTTTGAGATGTGGGCGTACCGACGCATGCTATACATACCATGGACTGCACACCGCACAAACCAATCAATCATAGAAGAACTCGGCATAAAGAAAAGACTGATTGCGACCATATCCCAGTCATACCTCAGATACTTTGGACATCCCGCAAGACGTGATATTGCCATGGAAACCTTAGTAATTCAAGGGAAAATGGAAGGACGCCGTCCGAGGGGCAGGGCGCCAATGAGATGGATAAACCAAATGAAGACGATAACAGGACAAACGTTACAAGAAGCTACCCATTCAGCTCAAGATAGAAATCTCTGGAAAACGACCATCAACTCAACTACCTAACTCATGATGCCACCATACCCCTACGAGGGGTGAACGGACTGAGGAGAGAGAGACGTTGTTCTGCCAGAGCAGACATTAACACAATTAAAGATTATAAAACCTTAAGCATTAAGTATTGCCTATATATATAACAAGTAAGCACATAATTTTATTATATCTACTACAGATTTATTTATTGTCTGACTTTCCACGTTGGTTTGTAGTATTACATTTGCTTTAAGGGTTACAGTTTTCTTAATTTTTTTTAAAGAATCCACAAAGGAAATAGAAAGATTAAAACCAGTTACGAATAAACACAGTAAAATAAGTGAAGAAACTATAAAGTTAATCGAGAAACGTAGAAATATGAGGAAAAACAATAGCTGGAGTACGGTAGAATACACAGAACTAAATAAGATAATAAGAAAAGAAATTAAGAACGACGTGTATAAATATAACGAAAGGTTAACACAAAAAACAATAGAAGAAAATGGCAGCATGAAAGTTTTAAGATCTAAGTTATCAATAGGAACGAAACATATATTCAAACTCAAGAAAACAAACGGTGAAGAAACAACAAACAAGAAGGAAATTACCGAAATAACAGAAAAATTCTACACCTCATTATATACTTCACAAATACATAAAGTAAACCATAAAGATAAGAAAGGCCGCAAAATAATAAACGCCGGATCCAAAGATATCCCAAACATTAAGAAGTTTGAGATTGAAAAAGCATTAGAGCAAATGAAGAACCGTAAAGCTCCAGGGGAAGATGGAATCATCAGCGAACAAATAAAAAATGCCGGAGAACCGTTATTAAACATATTAGAAATATTGTTCAACAAATGCCTCGAAGAAGATAAGATCCCAGAGGCTTGGAATAATGCAGAAGTGATCCTACTGCACAAGAAGGGCGACAAAAGTGACATAAAAAATTATAGACCAATTAGTCTCCTGTCACATCTCTATAAATTATTTATGAGAGTCATAACCAATAGGCTAAGTAAAAAACTGGACGCTTATCAGCCAGTCGAACAGGCGGGCTTTAGGAAAGCCTACGGAACAAACGAACATCTGCAAAGCATGAAACTCTTAATTCAGAAGTGTAATGAATATAACATAACATTAGCACTAGCTTTTGTAGACTACGAAAAGGCTTTCGATACTATTGAAATGGAATACATATTAACAGCCTTAGACGATTGCCGTATCGATACAAGATATTCAACACTACTAAAAAATATATATAAAAACACCACCTCAGTTATAAAACTAGAGCATAAATCAGAAAAAATAAACATCAACAAAGGCGTAAGACAAGGAGATATATTATTACCGAAATTATTCACCCTAGGCCTTGAGAATATATTCAAACAAATAGACTGGACCGGTATGGGAATAAATGTAAACGGCACTGATTTTACTCATTTAAGATATGCTGACGATATAGTATTGATAGCGAAAGATGAAACAGAGTTAACAATTATGCTGAAACAACTTCATCAGAAATCTAAGCAAATAGGACTACAAATGAATATGAATAAAACAAAAATTATGACAAACACTTTGCAGCAAGCACATATAACAATAAATGGACAACATATCGAAAAAGTAAATTCTTATATATACCTAGGACATACGCTTAAACTAGGAAAAGAAAATCAAGAAGCTGAGATAGACAGGAGAATAAGCCTTGGATGGAAAGCATTCGGAAAGCTGTCGAGCATTCTTAAATCAAAAGGTTTTCCAATTAAACTAAAAGCCAAAATTTTTGACACATGCGTATTGCCAGTTCTTACGTATGGAGTAGAAACCATGACATTCACAAACAGAATTATGGACAAACTATTGAAAACGCAAAGAGCAATGGAACGAAGGATGCTAAATATAACGTTACGGGACAGAAAAAGAAATGAATGGGTTCGACACGTAACGAAAGTAACAGACATAGTAGAAAGAACAGCACGTCAAAAATGGAGCTGGGCTGGGCATATAACAAGAACAACAGATGAGAGATGGACAAACAGACTATTATATTGGAGGCCACGTCTAGGTAAACGAAGTAGAGGACGTCCGATGAAGAGATGGTCCGATGATATTGTAAATGTAGCAGGGAAGAACTGGATAAAACTAGCACGAGATAGGGAAATATGGAAAAAGAAGGGGGAGGACTATATCCAAAAATGGAGGGAAGCAGTCTGAGGAAGAAGAAGAAGAAGAAGAAGCACATAATATTCACCATGGACGTCTTCTTCAAAAGTCAACACTCCAAGCTGAATGTAGACCAAACGCTGTAATCCTCACCAACCCCGAGAACCAGCCCCAGGCAAAGCGCTTACAATAAATGCAGAATTAAGGCGAAACCAGAACCTCTGGGTGCCCCAATAAACGTAGAAACACCGAAAGCAAACGAAAACGTATAACAGCACAGAAGAATGTACAAAAAGGTCGACAAACATAGAAAAAGGTCGATCCAAGTTGTTAGAAGATAATAAATCAGATTGATAAATCTGCAAGAAAAAATTCTTTAAGTACATTAACGCTATGCCATGAAATTAACTTACCCCCTAGTTAATGATCGCGCTTATAAGTGAAATTGTAAACATTAAGTGCTTATTGCATTGTCAGCACATTTAGTACAGCTAATTTCGGCAAGAAAATGTACTTACAAAATTATCTATACCGTTTTGTTCAGAAATATTTTTCGGTAGCCTCCTAGCCTTTGTTTTTCTACCAATAATTAACTAGGAAAACGAAGCACTCTAAATATTTGTGATGGTAAAAATAATCCTACATGCCACTTTATTAGACTTGTCATAGAAAAAGGTTATGTTTTACTTCCCACATAGAAAGGTTGCCGCAAAAGGCGCAAAAAAATGGATGAATTAAATTTATGACGCTACAAATGTAAAGCCTTTAAATTAGTCTTTCACATTAATAATATATAGGTAAAAATAAATTAATATAAGAATAAAAGAATTTTACTATTCGAAAGTGAATGCAATGTAAGAAGTCTCCCTTTAGTCTAAAGAAATTCTATTGTAATGCAATTATAGTATAATTTATCCATACCCACGTTGCAAGTGATTTCTAAATTCAATGTTTGCATTATATCTACTAAATATAGTATTCATAGCCGACCAGATTACCCATAGCCAGACACCTTCATAACTGCTGCAAGCTTGTCTTTTGTGGCTCGATTGAGGTTGTAGGTGTCCCCGCTGGGAACTAATTTTATTTGACTCTCTGAGACCTAGCAAAGATGACGTGTTCAAATGACGTTTAGCCTTCCCAAAATAAAAAAACTGAAACTCTACAGAAGCAGCCTCCCTGCTCGAGTAGTAGTACAAGATTGGAGAGCTGAAATGTTAGCCTTTCTTACGATCTAAGATCAGCGGCGTGCGCTTGAAATTGTACGCCGAAAAAAATGAATATGACATACTGTGAGTAATAGTACTCATCAAAATAAGTTCCGAGCTCCAAGAAGAATGAAGCATAGCGCTCCTAAACTAGCGAATTTCAACTTTAGGTTCATTTTCCTCGAAAACTACTGCTCTCAGCGATTCAAAAAGAGCCCCAAATTTATGTCATAAGGTCGAACGTATTAATATTTAACCAGAATTCACTAAAATGTTGACTGTAAAAAAGTTAGGATAAAGAACATCTTCCCACCCTTGCATAAACTACCCCTTCTAAACCTTAAATCAATTTTTTCAAGGTCATGTACATACAACATACAAAATAGCATAGATATGCCAAATTACACCAAACTTTGTTTTATTTTTATTAATGTAATTAAATATTGTCCTTGTTTATTTATTACCCTTCTCAGAGCTATAACTGCGTTAAAACGCATTTCCCAAACTATATTTAGAGAAACGTGTTATCTTCTTTTGAAGAGTACTATCACTGTTTTCCTTTAATACCCTGTATATTCAACTATTTTTGTTGCAAATATGTGATGACTTGGCCTCGAAAAAGTCTATAACTAGAAGTGCAAACATTTTAATATTAACATTTGGCAGACTGATGCAGATTTTTAACGAAACGAGTTTAGAGCGTTCAAGATAATTAGAAAACCAATCACAAATACAATTGCTACTGGAGAATGTTATCTACTGAATAAATATTGATCTAGATTACATGGTTCCGTGAGGCGTATATTTCTAGTTGCGATTCTAATCAGTCGAGCACCTCAGAAACAATATCTACTTGACTAATTTGGCAAAACATTGTTCACAAAAGTAACGTTTCATGATTTTGCCTCAATGCTGCTGTTTTTCCCTTTGTAGCAGTAGCCGCGAACACTTTCGTATTAAAGACACGCTGCGAATCCAATTAACGTAATTGTTATGAAGATTAATTAAACTGCACCTACACTAGCATTAAGCTGCAAGATACTTATCTATTATTTAATGCAGCTTGTTGCCTATTTGATTCATCTGCTTGCCGTCGTATCACTTAATTGTATTCATGGACTTGAAACTACATAATCACAAAATCTTTAGTTTGACGATCAAACCTCAAACACTTCGATATTCTTCCAAATACATCAATATATGCAGAGTTCTGACTTAGAAGCTAAATATCGTTTACCACCTCTTGGTTTACACCCGCTAATAACCCATTGGCAGGTGGGAAAAACGGGGTCGCTGATTATCAATATGATATAAGTATTATTGCGTAACAATAACTTAGAAATTTTATGAAGCGTATCAATGTAGATAAAGTTTACTAGCGACTCATTCGGTATAGAATGCGTGCAGTGCTAACCGACTGTGTCGAACTAACATATTTGTATCCAGTTTGATTTGTAGATATCCCTTATCAGGCTTGTAGAAAATGCGGCATAAGGGTATGTTGTGAATTATTTACTAACTATATCTTTTTAACTACTCAGTAATTATTCTGTTTTAAACATTACTAATGTCAACTACAGCTGTTATAGTTCACTTGGCATTATTAATAAAAATATAGATCTTATAAAGTGTTATTTCATAATTTCAAACTAGAAAGAACTTTCTCTATTGATATCGTGTTCCAAACAAAACTCATTCGCAGCATGGCGTGATTAAATTGAAGTTTGCCATAACTTCATAGATACCCATTGAAGCAAATGAACTACCATAAGTCAGAGAGAACTAAATTACATCTTGACCTTGACGTATTTTCCTAAAAATATACAAAACACTTAACAAAAAGAAATTTTATTGACCGTTATGATTATTACACTCGCTGTTATGTATCTTATTTTCCGTTTTGCTTGATACAATTAAACTTAATGCAGTGTGAACTTTTACCTGTCACAGTGGCAGATGTTTTCATAAACAAAATGGGATCTGACATTCACCTACAGACTTAAGTTAAGACATGACTTTTCAAGTCATACCCTAAATGAGTTTTTTTTTTTTGAACACACGATATAATGCTACAAAGTATAAATTCATTGACCAAGTCTTTTACTAGGACATAGATACGTATTTATATTAGAATATCTACAAACTCTAAAAAATAAAATGTTTATGCATCAGTAGAGTTTTATATAGTTTATCTTCACTTTTTTCAATATATTACCCAGAATAGTTTAAAGTTTTAGAGTATTTAGTAATAATGTGTAAACTATATACAAATGAAAATATACTTGTTATGTACATCAATATTTTGTAACAAATTGTGATGAGATAATTAAAAATAATCGTAATCTAGATTTCATCTCCAGCTGATTAGATTATCTAATTTTTGGAATAAATTTCAAATTATTCCTTTCCAGAACAGGTGGTTGTGCATAAAATGGAAATAAGTGTTAATTGCAACAACTACATTGTTAATAATTAATATTTACAAGTATTTTTTAAACTGAGTCTCAATATATAACTCGTATATATCAAATGTGCAAACACTACTTAATTAATCACAGTTCAATGTTCATTTCCAAATCTATCTCTTACAAAATGCTACTTTATAAATTTTTTTATTGTCATTTACTAGTGGCACTTAACATTTTTAGTACGTCAGCTCACAATATATCATCTAGAGATGACAAGATTGTAAGTACTACTTAGGTTCTGGTTTATTTCCATTTGCATTCAAAAATATTATAACTATTCGAATATATAATTTTTTTATTGCAATGAAATATAATTCAAATACTTAATATTTAAAAGGCAAAAGTATTTGGATAGCGTCTTCCTGAATTAACATCACAAGCTCATAAAACAATTGAAAGATTCTGAACTGAGTATTATTGAAAATGTGTGACCAACTGGCTCAATTGGATGTTTTAGTTGTGAGGTTAAGTATTAATAATAAAAGTTAGGTAACTTGATGGCCATTGAACCATTAATAACATTTATAAATTTATGGCACCAGTTTGTAGTCATTCGGTTACGTCGAATTCTTATCACCAGAGATAAAAAGAGGTAGAGAGATGTTTGTTTACAAGAAAGGATCAAGGATCTGAAGTTATTACTCAGCAACAAACGCAAAATTAACCTACCGGTGTTTTAAACGATTAAAAATGTTCATAAAAAGCGTGAACATGAATCTATCACTTACTGTAACAATTACAAACCAGTAATAGTATTTAACATTACAAGCCAGGTAAAACAGGTTTTACTGGCGATAGGATTGGGATGACTGGCGAGCCGTTAGGCGAGCCTGTCATATCCTTGAGCCAGTAAAAATGGTTACCTGGCGTGTATTGTTGAATGTTTTATTTGTTCCTCACTTGTAAATAACTAGAAATTTATCATTTATGCAAAATGTCAAACTGACAAGCAACTAAATTAATCAATATGACACATACTAAGGAAGACAACTCTGGCTTTGCACGCTATCATTTATATATGAGCACGCTTGTAAAATATAACTGGCTAGCCAGTAAAAAATTTACTGGCTAGCCAGTTAAGAAACATTTTCAAGGTGAATACAGTGACTTGATAAATTGATGTTTACAAGAAGGTACAAATAAAATACTTTATTCGCAATCACATTGTAATGTGTCAATTTCATGACATGACAACAGCTGGGAACTGGATGATTACTTGAAACTAGCCAGGAAATTATTACATACTTACCCCGAAAAATATTACATACCTGAAGAGTGGGGTGTTTCCATGGTAACAAAACATTGAGTGGGTTGTTTTCATGGTAACAAAAATATTAGCTACATCAAGATATCTATTATTCAGAATTCAATTGTAGTTATTTTTAAAATTAGATGATTGCAAATAAAATAGTATACATACCACGGTGGAAAGTTTCATCCCTGTCTCGAGATAAAGTTAACCTCGACGCTGCGCGTCTCGGTAAACTACCTAATCTCTCGACAGTAATGAAACACTTCCCACCTCGATATGTAATATACTATAACGTTATTAAAACTAGTAATTTTACTAATCCTCCACACTTCTTTTATGACCGTATTTTTCAAACTCTGTACCGCTTTGTTTTTCAAAGTTTTATATGTTCGATCATTGTTTAACTGCCAAGTTCTATACTAAACTGCTCAACAATTGAAGTAGCCCAGCAACAAAAATTATGCTACCATGTTTATCTTAAAACAAACCGGCATTGGAATGTAGCTGTCAAGTATAGTATTTGTTGATACAAGCTTCTGTTAGAAATAAAATAAGATTGCTACATCATTAGGCTATAAAACTTAATATTTATCACTTTAATCGTAAAGGTATTTTTTACTTATAATTTATTTACATTGTTTTAATGCTGTCTGTGTTTTTATAGTATGCCCAAACGATGTCAAGAAGTATATCGAGTAAGAGGAGGTCCCACTCGATACTAATTTAAAAATTGCGTTTAAAAAAAATTTAAAAACATGTTTTTCTGTTACTTCATTGTTTTATAATTAATTTTGTTAAAGACTCCAAATTACTGTTAATTAAACTATATTAAAACATATTAACATATACTATTTCGTTCTTTCATTTGAAATTATTTTGCTGCTGTATGCTAATTTTTTATTGTTAAGCAGTTTATTTAAATTAATTCGAGAGTTTATTTTTTATTTGTCTTCAAAATAATATACGCTTAGATACTATTGAATCATTAGACCAGGTTTACCCATTAGAAACCCAGCTTTACTTTTTTATTTCGGTAGTACTGAAGTTTGCTTTCGATCTCAAGCGCAAGCACATTTTTTGTCGCAAACTGTCAATGAATCGCCACCCACCTAAACTTATATGAAAAGTCTCAAATAAACTACATAAAGTTTGAGGACAACAACCGCTTGAGCGTTAAAAAATGTTGGAAAATTAAGAAAAGTCGAGTATGTCGCCCAGGATGGGTGTAAACATGTTAACTCGAGAGTTGTACAACCTATTAGACTGGCTTCTTAGTCACTTTGTGTGGGATATTAATACACAGAATTATGCTTAGTGTCATAACTTTTCAGGAGTCTATCACTAGTTTCCAAATCCTATGCATTTACAGTAGGGTTAAACTGAAAGCGGAAGCGAGAGGTAATGCGATCGATATCAAGAATGATTTCCAAACTCTTGCTCTTGCTGTCGGTTAAAAAAATATAACAGCGGACAACAAATACTTTTTAGTTATTTAAGATGCAAGTGTAAAAAGTCCTGCTGCGAGGTACGAGCGAGTTTTTTAAAAGTTGTAAGTGCAATGAAGATAATTTTTACTAGTGTGTCTTACAACGTTTTATCTACGATCATAACATTTTACGAAAGTACGCATTCCATTTTGTATTTTTTAAATTTACGTGGTATAAAATTTTTACAACATTAGTATAATAAAAGTTAACTTTTTACACTAAAATCAGTGTAGACAGTAGGCACTTTTTCCATGATCGCAGATAGAAGTATTTTATAATACGTATTTAAACGGAAACGAACTAACACGGTTAATGATTAATAATTAAATAATTAGAAACGTAATACAATATTACATGTATGTATTATCTGTAACCTCATTTTACATTGCGGTGTAGAGGTTCGTGCTCTATGCGCTTGCATCTGGTGGTACAATGCTCAACTTGCTCCGGATTCGGGTTACAAAGTTGGAGCATTCCTTTTGTGCTTGCAAACAACCATTGTATCGTGTGGGTCTTAGTTATGTGTTGGCCTTGTTGCTGTATCTCCTAGGTCTGTGGTTCTGAGTAGAGCACAGTTAATTTGGTGCCCAACTGTGAATGGTCTCACCGAGCCCGATTCCAAGCTCCAAGACTGTGGAAAATTTCCGAGCCTCGCGGGATTCGAATAGCGGACTTGTTTAATGCTCTAGCACTTTCCCAACTTCGCTACGCGGCTTCTTATAATATTACACATTAAACCTAAATCTGATCTTCCAGTCCACATTTAGCCCAGGAAATTATTATGAACATATCTCTAGCCATTCTTCTATGCCAAAACACTCTTAATCCTTTGGTGATCTTTTCAGTGCAAAACATTCATCCCTTTCCAAATTTCAAATTTGTGAAGTTTCTTTTTCAAGAAGAGACTTGAATTCCAGATTATCATTATGCTGGGTTTTCTTATTTATTTAAACATGTTCTTGTCCTGCAACGTATGCACTTTTGTCTTCAGCAGGTGCTTTATAATATATGGTTTTGAATATTTTCAAACAGGGAATAGCGATAATCCTTGAGTTGTATTCTCCAAGTCGTTAAATTACACAATAAATCCAGTTACTCTTCTTCTTCTCCTTACCCTTATTATAGGCCAGTGGCCTGTTTTTAGCTACACCGTTACTCTCATTATAACATTACATCAATTTATCTTTTCCGGCCAAGTAAGCTGTTAGTATAATTTTATCTTGCTTTTCCGAAAGCTCTGCTATCATATCAATTTTGTCCAATAGCATATTAGATGCCGCGATTACAAGAGGAATAGTCACAAAGTGTTGTCCACAACTTTTTGATTTGTTAAGCAATTTTAGGGGTTCTGTCAAGCAAGTGTGCTTTCAAACATGTCATGGTACTGTTACATCTAATTTTGATATTCAAAGGCCGTTTTGCACAAAATCTACTTGAACCGTGTGGCAGCACTTTTTCAATATGATCTGAAGTTGCTCTGATTTTCATATTGTAAAAGAAGCAAACCTACCTTCGTTACATTCAATTTCTTCCTCGCAATTGGCGTGATCCTCTCCAAACTTTTTTTATGAAGTGTTCTTCGTCTGAATTATATTCATTATCCTCACTGTTGTTGTCCACATTTCTGCTCTTCAATAAATGTAGCACAATTATGTGAGCGAAACACCGGAAATGTTAAGTTTGTGAATCAAATTCAGTTTCAGCTTTATTCATCAAAACCTTCAGTTCTGACGTTAAAGCAGTGTTCG
>OW679198.1:97738752-97994712 GCA_940337035.1 Agriotes lineatus | reverse complement strand
TTTAACACCAAATTGACTTAACTAATCTCCTATTACAATTTTTTAAACTAACTTTTATGTTATCCAGCAGTCACATGTCTGGAAGCTCTGATGTAAATACTTTTAGGCCTATCACTGAAAAAGGGTGTTTATATTTCTACCAGGCCCTTGAACAGGTTGATTTTACTTACTTATATAGCGACCTGTCAATTTGTGACAAATTTTCAAAATGTATTAACAGAATCGCGACAATTCTAAATAAATGTTTCCCTATTAAACAGATCACAACTAGAAAGCAAGATGCTAGTATAGCTTGGTTTACACCAGAATTAAAATTGATGCGTAATCATCTTAATCACCTACAAGAGCTGTATACCATGACTGGCACACATGACACGCGACTAGCTTATAATCGTTATCGCAGTATATATCGCCTGGCGCTAAAAAAAGCGAAAGTTAGCGCCAACGACAAGGTAATATCAAACTCTTGCAATAAGTCTAAAACAATTTGGAATATTATTAATGCCAATAACAGTACTGCACATAAATCAAAAACAACGAGATTGTCGCCTGATGAATGGAATCGTTATTTTAGAGATGTCCCTGATAACTTGCTATTGCAGAATAATAATCAAACAGGAGACCCTTTATCCTTATTTTATTTTAATACACCAGTTACTCTCAAATTTTCCTTATCTGAAACCACATTCAACGAAGTCAGAAATGCCATAGCATCATTATCTAATAGTAAAACCAAAGATATTTACGGATTTAACGTGTATCTGCTAAAAATAAATATTGAAAAATCTACAGCCAGCAGTTATTTTTTCGAAAATAATAGTGAACCCGATTATTCCGATTTGGACCCAAGTTTTTCTCCCGGTGAAGAAGCTCACCATATTTCTAGTTCCGATAGCGAAATAGTGAAATTAGATAAAAAACAAAATGACGATTCAATATCTGACCGAAGTCATTCTTTACCAAACGATAGCAGTTTAGCAAAAAACGACGATAATCCAGAAGAGCATGTGGCTAACCCTAGACCCAAAAAAAGGAGAAAACGAAAGATGGCCCAGACAAGAATAGAAATGAAGAACAACAAATACAAGAATAAAAATATATAATACACAAAGGAATTATAAAAGAAGCAAAAGGTTTTCTGAACAGATTCGCCTGGAGGCTGTAGAATTCAGGCGTCCGTTACGTTATTTTGCTGGTTCCATCCCTTATGTTAAGCGCAGAACTGAGACAGCAGTTTCCGCTTTAAGACAGCTTAGTCATGCCACTTAACGGGATGATAATTCGTCACTGTGTGAGATGCAGCCTCACATCCCTTAATTATTTATAGGCTTGGACCCACAGCGACGCAGTAAGTGAATCTAACAAGTAAATGCAGACTGGTTTATTACAAAAATAATTGTTCTATATATACAAACAAATTTGCTTAGATCATAGTAATATACAAAGTTCATTTCTAATAACAGGTGCAATGTATTATATTCAGTAGGTTAATTTACTAGTCTTGCAAAACAATACTCAGCGGTTTTGCTTCCGTGATATGATATGGACTCCATGAACTCGAGCGTCTTTTATGCTGAGCTGCGATTGTAGGCATTTAAACCTTGTCACGGCCTTGCGTAATTGTGTACGCGAAGCCGTGTAAAAATGCTGAGCGGCGACTGCGAGGTGTTTAAACTTGACTGTGAGTAGGTCGCCGCGCTTGCATAATGCAATATTGCGTTTTGGTGGCTTTTAACTTTTAGAATGTTTCGTACAATTTAAATGAATAATTATAAATTTATATCTGGTTAATCTGTTAAAGACAAGATTAAACATATTGCCAATTTTAAGCCACAAAAAAGCAAAATTATATTGTTTCTTCGAGATTGAGCGTTTTGAGAGGATATTCTTCTGCCTGGGTTGTGCGGGTGGTGGCTTCCTTCGTGTTATTCGTTGCCGAATGTAGTAGATAGCTCCTAGTAGGGCAGCGGTTCCCAAAAGGCTGCCTGTGACCCCAATAGACAGGTGAGAATGATGTCGGATGGCTTTCCAGGTGAAGTTTTTTATATGCTCCTGGAAATCTAACTGCGATGCTTGTAGGTCTTCGAAGTGGTCTGACTGAGTTAGTACAGGTTCCTCTGCGATTTCTGAAAATGAGTTTGTTGTGATTGGGTTGGTAATATTGATACTGATAGCCTTGGAGTATCCAGCCAGGATCTTGTATTTTCTGTTGTGCCTTGGGGTTAATGTATTCCTCGCAGTTTGGATGATGCAATCCGATGAAATTTGAATGACACCTGTAGTGTTGACGGTGACTTCTTCCCTGTTTCCACTACAAGTGATTGCTATGCGGGTTGGTTTACTGACTACAAATAGCCAGGTGTTTTCCATGTACAATTGTTTCCAAATAATGGACTGGATGCGATGTCTTCGTAGGAGACATTGACTGGTTTCTACTCGGTGATATATATCGTCAATGATGCAGTTTGGGTTGTTTTCAATTCCTTTAACTACCGTTGGACTGCAAACATAGGTAGTGGGAGAAATTTGTAGCTCTTCTTTGAATTCTTCATCTGTTTCGTGGAAGTACATTTGTAGGTTGTAATCCACAGCGAAGATTCCTTTCGGCACATCGATCATCCAGTAGGATCCATTGCTGATTTGGAGAGGAATTGGTGTCACTTTAATTAAGGAGTATTCCGTTTTTTCCACTATGATGAAATACCCTTGGACGTTGATGTAGATGTCGTCATGCCCAATGTCAACCTTTAGAATTGGCGTTGGTAATATCTCCAAATTTGGTGAAAGTTTACTGGTTGCATTAGCGAGGATCTGTTTAATTTGAGCAGGTGTTATTAGCTCGTACAGATTACCTTGCTGAAAGTGAACGTTTAAGATGTGAATATGGTAGTTGCACAGTTCACTAATTACATTTGTGGCGACTTGGTACACACTGATGATGTGAATATTTAGTCGGTTGGAGTCGGTTGCTTTATACCATTTGTCCATGTTGTTAATGGCCCGGATTCCTTGGTTTAATTTTTCTTGGAAATGTTCCAGCTTCTTGTCGATTCGTTCTTCGGTTTCATTAAACCTGGAAAGTGCTGATAGCAAGAATTTGGATTGTTGACTGTCCATTTTTATTAGTTCCTGTTGATTCTTGTCTAGCCTGTCTATATCTTGATAGACTTCATCGTTGACTCCAAAAATTGATGTTAATACTGTGCCAAGGACTCCTCTTTTTTCTCGTCTTGTTATTATTTCTTCCATACCATCTCTAATCCATTCCATTTGCTTTTTCTGTTCCAGAAGATGATGCACCAGTGTCTTGCATAATGTGTCTTCGGACAGTTCTTTTGCAGAGTCGCAGAGATTGTCGAATTTGTCTACCATGTCTGTGACTGTTTCGAAGTCTTCTTCGATCTTCCCCCTCTCGAACTGGATTTCGATCCGGAATGTTCCTCTCTCAATCTTCCCGTGTCCAATGTGTTCTACATAGTACCCGCTGTCTGGTTTTTGGATATTAAATTCTGCTTTACTTAATGTATTGGTGGTAAGAAGGGTAAAGATGAGTAACAGCAGTTTCCATTTGGACGCGACAGATTTCCTTGGTGCTGGGGATGATCGTGTCTGGATAATGTTAGTTGAAATTTTATCTTCTGCCTCTGGTTCCTGCGATTCCTCGGTAGTTGCTGGTAATGGAATGATGCTGCCTATGGATCGTTTTAGCTGATGTCCTCCTGATTTCTGGAGCGTCACTACTCGTACTGATCCATCGGCTGCTGGATGAGTTGCAGTGACTCTTGCTAAAGGCCACTTACTAGGATTGATACTATCTTCTTTGATTAACACTAAATCTCCAACTTTAGTGTTCTCCAATGGTTTCTTCCATTTGTTTCGTTGCTGTAATCCATGAAGGTAGTCCGAGCTCCATGATTTCCAAAAATCTTGCTTGATCTTTTGGATTATCCTCCAACGATTCGATAGATTTGAAGATATTGGAGTGTTGATTGGGTCTGGTGGCGATATGATTTCCCTCCCTATATATTTTCTTCGGATATATGAGAGAGTGAGTTGGGTGCCACCGTGCAGCGTGCGTAGATGCGCCTCTTGGATTATTAGTTTGGAAATATGACTGGAGTACGGGAGTATGATTGGGTGTTTTTCATTGAAGGACAAGGTGGAATTTTCTAATCTTCCTCCAACACGGATTATTCCATGCTGATCGATGAAGGGATTGAGGTTGGCAAGCTTGTTACTGGAACTCACATATTTGTTCTGCCGGAGTTGAGATCCTGTTGCCCTCAAAATAGGATCACTTCCTTGGATGACCTTAACGAGTAGGAGGATGGTGTCGTCCATTTCCTTCACTGATAGGCATCCTGATTGAGTGGGAAGTCGCTTACACTTGTTGATGAATCTTCGGCAATGTGACATGACTCGTACCATTCTTGTTAGAGAAGAAAAACGATGAACGACTTCGTTCTCGTCTTGATGAATGGTAGTTTGATGCACAGTGTAACTTCTTGCTTCTTCCTCGGTGGTTGCGGTGTCTGGTTGACACGGCCATGAACTCTTGTTAACTAGCCAGCTCGGTCCGTCCCACCATAGGAGATGATTCTTTAGTTTTTCTGGACTAGTGCCTCGGGAGATGACGTCTGCAGGATTCTCTTCGGATTTGACGTGGTTCCAATGTTGAGCCGGAATTAGATTGTTGATTTCGGCTACTCGATTCGCGACGAACGTCTTCCATCGTACCGGGTCTCCTTTTATCCATCCTAATGTAACCATGGAGTCGGTCCAGGCGAAGATAGACACCTTAGGAAGGTCTAATGCTGCAATTACCCTTTGAAGTAGATTGGAAAGGAGTACTGCTGCGCAGAGTTCCAGTCTTGGTAATGTCGTCTTGGCTCGGGCTGGTGCCACCTTGGATTTGGCTATTAATAAGGATACCTTGACTTGGCCGGATGATGTGGTGACTCTGATATAAATCGCGGCCCCGAAAGCTCTTTCGGAGGCTTCACAGAATCCATGCAGCTCTACTAGAGATTCCCTTTTTATAAACAACCACCTTGGTAAGGTAATTTCTTCCACTGCCTTGAGTTGAGACCTGAGCGTCTCCCATTTGCCTTGGATATTTTCAGACACTGGGTCATCCCATTGATATTTTCGAGCCATAGTTCTTGGATGAGTAGCTTGGCAGTGATGATGACGGGTGCTAACCATCCAATGGGTCGAAAATTTTGGCAACTTCGGATAGTATGGTGCGTTTGGTGGATTCCTGTTGCTTAACGTCTACCTTAAAACAGAAAACATCTTCATATGGAGACCAGTGAATGCCCAAGGACTTTTTTACGCCGTCTTCACTTATTTCGAGGTATGTTTGTTCCTTTAACTCTTCTGGGAGTTCTTGAATGATGGCTGACTCATTACTGCACCATTTATGTAGAGTAAAGCCTCCACGCTTTAGTAAGGAAATGAGCTGACCTTGTTGTTGGATCGCTTCTTCCACAGTGTCGGCCCCAGAAAGCACGTCGTCCACGTAGAAATCTTTCTTCACTGCTTCTGAAGCTAATGGAAATGAGACCTTTTCGTCCTGTGCGAGTTGATGCAAGGTTCGAATGGCAAGATAGGGAGCTGATGCGGTTCCATAAGTGACGGTGCACAGCTTATATTCCCTGATTGGCTGTGATTTGTCGAATCTCCATAGGACTCTTTGGTACTCCTGGTCTTGGTTGTTCATTCTGATTTGTCGGTACATTTTTTCAATGTCTGCAGAAAAAACAATCCTGTGTGTCCTCCATCGAAGTAGAATGTCGACCAGTTCTTGCTGAAGTTTAGGTCCAGCGTACATCATCTCATTTAGGATTTTCCGTGAGAGGCCTTGCTAGAGGCATCGAAAACGACACGAAGCCTGGTTGATGAACTTGCTTCTCGGATGACGCCATGGTGGGGAATGTAATACTTGCCGTTATTCTCATCTTCCCTTGCCACCTTTTCCATATGTCCTAAATCCAAGTATTCTTGCATGAATTTCTTGTATTGGACTGCTAGATCTTGATCTTGTCCTAATTTCTTCTCCAGATGTATGAATCGTGCCAATGCTGAGGGTTTGGACCTTCCCATGTGTACTGGAGTTTGTTTGAATGGAATCCTTACTACGTATCTTCCATCTACGTCTCGCTGGACTGTGTCTGTGAATTTATTTTCACATACCTGATCATCTGGGGAAAGTTTCCTTTGAGGAGAAGCCTCTTCAATGTTCCAGAATTTCTGCAACTGCTCATCCTCTTCAATTTTGGCAACCATGGTGTTGACCTTAAGGCTGGTGGGAGGTCGTCTTCCCATGGTTCCTGATAAGATCCATCCCAATTCGGTATTCTGTCCTAGGATGCCATCTTTGGATTTCTTGATTCCTTCGAGAATTATTTGGGAATATTCTTCAGCGCCTAGAAGTATATCTATGGGGCCAGGTCGGTTGAAGGTTGGATCGGCGATGAAGACATGTTCCAGGCATCCATTTTTATGTTCGGAATGGGTGATGAAGGCATGGTTTTTGTAAGTTTGGGAAGTACCAGTAAAGTAACAGGTAAGGAAAATTTACTTGGAAATCTTGGCGTAATCAAACCTGTGATTTTCCATTTTGCGACTTTTATTTCGCTGTTCCCAATTCCGGAGATTTCTGCTCGAACCTTGGTCCTGGGTAACGCTAATAATTCGGCTGCGGCTTCGGTGATGAAGGAACCTTGAGACCCTGGATCTATCAAGACCCTCAAGAGATGAGTCATCCCGGATGCTGCCTTAACTTGAACCGTTGCTGTGGCCAGTAGCACTTGGCTCTTCTTTACGCCTAGGTTGGCGGCAATGATTGTGGGTTTTGGCTTCTTCTCTGGAGCGTTGGAGGTCTGCATGGCTGCTGCGTGAGAAAACGTCTTCATCTTCGGAGCAGGTATCGGCTTTGATGGCGGCTGTGCCTTGTGAAGCAGAGTATGTGTGGAAAGCGGCAGATTTTGCAGTTATAATACGAACGACATTGTATATTAGAATCGTGTCGCAAACATCGAAAGCACAATCGGTAGGTTCTTACCACTTCTTGCTTTTCGTGGGTGGAGAGCCTCTGAATTGACCACAGTTATCGATGTAATGGTCCCCATTGCACATCTTGCAGTTGAGATATCCGGCAGCGTAATTTTTCTGTGGCTTGTCCTGAGTTGGTTTTCGAGCTCCATCAATGGATTCCAAGGATTGGAACCGCATTTGTAAGAAGGCCATTAGAGTTTGGTGATCCTGAACTTCATTTGGGCACTGAAGCGATTGCTCATATAATTTGTTAGTTTCAGGATCCCATTTTCGAGTAATAACTCGGTTAATCCACGGACCCAGCTGTCGGTGGAAATGCCCAAATTTTTGATTGCTTCCACACAATTCCTTAGTGGAGTCATGCAATCTTTTCAACCCTTGGGCTGATTCCTTGGAGAGGACCGGCTGATCGAAGATGGTGTCTAGCAATTTGGTTAGAATAAGGCGATTATTTTGATACCTTTGTTGCAGCAAATTCCAAGCGGTGTTGTAGTTGGCTTGAGTCACTGCGAGATGCTGGATTAGTCGGCGGGCTCTCCCTTGACATGCGTTTTTAAATACTGCATTTTGATGACATCATCCATGTTTTGGTTGTCATCTACTAATTTGGTGAATAGGTCCTTAAAAGTGGCCCATTCCTCATAATTTCCCTCGTATATGGGGATTTTAACTTGAGGAAGCGAGATGGCTGATGCTTGCTCGTTCCTTGTTGGTGCTTGTAACAAATTAATTAAATTTCGGTACCTGTCTTTCAACGTAGTAAATTCAGGACTGAAGTGCGTCTGGTTTGAATCCATCTCGTTAGACATGACTTCTTCGTCCATCTCGATCACCCGGTCCCATTCTTCCTTTATTCCCTCTTTGTGATGGCGGGCCTTCGAGTGCTTGTTCCAGTTCGGCGTCGTCCAAAGATTGCTTAAAATTCTGCATCCGAATCTGCAGTTTTCGGATACGAACCTTTTGCTCGGGATTTACAACTGTTTCCTCTCGCCTCCTAGTTTCAGAGGGGTCGGATTTTCAGTTGCCTTTAAACAGCTCTGCAAATAACTTTTTGCTTCGCAGTAGATGGCTTTAATTTGTTCGTAATACCCTGTGGTAAAATAATTATGTGTAGGAATACTTAGCTGCACCATTTTGGCGTGATTTTTGGTCACGGCGTTCCAAGTTTCGTCCAGCGTCTTGTTTCGGCTGGCGATGTAAGCTTCTGTTTTTCGGCTGGCAGGGTCCTTTTTGCTGTTGGAAAATACCTGCGTGATCTTCTGGCCGAGTTCTTCTTGGGCGACAGCTAGCTGATTGAATTCCTCCATATTGTTGCCATTTTCGGGGAACCGGGTGGGTTGGTAGATGTTGTTTTCTTCTCGGGATGTACCTCTTCTTAGTTGTAGACAGATCCGGCTCGAAGGACCATGAACAGATTCGCCTGGAGGCTGTAGAATTCAGGCGTCCGTTACGTTATTTTGCTGGTTCCATCCCTTATGTTAAGCGCAGAACTGAGACAGCAGTTTCGCTTTAAGACAGCTTAGTCATGCCACTTAACGGGATGATAATTCGTCACTGTGTGAGATGCAGCCTCACATCCCTTAATTATTTATAGGCTTGGACCCACAGCGACGCAGTAAGTGAATCTAACAAGTAAATGCAGACTGGTTTATTACAAAAATAATTGTTCTATATATACAAACAAATTTGCTTAGATCATAGTAATATACAAAGTTCATTTCTAATAACAGGTGCAATGTATTATATTCAGTAGGTTAATTTACTAGTCTTGCAAAACAATACTCAGCGGTTTTGCTTCCGTGATATGATATGGACTCCATGAACTCGAGCGTCTTTTATGCTGAGCTGCGATTGTAGGCATTTAAACCTTGTCACGGCCTTGCGTAATTGTGTACGCGAAGCCGTGTAAAAATGCTGAGCGGCGACTGCGAGGTGTTTAAACTTGACTGTGAGTAGGTCGCCGCGCTTGCATAATGCAATATTGCGTTTTTGGTGGCTTTTAACTTTTAGAATGTTTCGTAAAATTTAAATGAATAATTATAAATTTATATCTGGTTAATCTGTTAAAGACAAGATTAAACATTTTCTTAATTTTGAATGTAAGTATCTATTACGTTGCATCGAAAAGTCAACAGAAGAAGAAAGGCGGAGGGAGTTTGAAAAATGCTGGGAATTAGGTTCCTACGAAGCACAAGCATTATATATTGTTTCTTGTGTTACTGAATAAGTATAAGAAAAAAAGACATTTTTCTAAAAAAAACAATTGAACTTTGACAGTATTCAAGGAAATTTTATTTAAATAAAATATTAGTATGCAAAAATATATTTATGGGAACTCTTCAAATCAACACTAGAAGAATTAATACAGCTTTAGTTGAAATGAGAATTGGAAGTATGGTTGATCGCAGGGGATTGCTGCAAGGTGGAGCAAACAAAATTCCAGATGAGAAAGTGCTTGAAGTAATATCATCTTATTAAAAAAATCCTAAAGTACAAATCCCACTATTGTCGTAAAAACTCAAATCAAGAATTTTTGTCACCAGAGATGACTCTTGAAAAAATATATAGCCTGTATGCTTCTGAAAATAGAAATCCAGTAAGTGTGTCTTCTTATAAAAAGCTATTTTACGAAAAATCCTACATACATATATTACGTTTGAAATGTTTAACTATCTAAAGTTATGTTTTATTTGTAAAAAACATAGCGAAGATGTTCGATTATTTACACTCGATGCATTAAATAAGTGTAGTGTGTCTTTGTCGGTTGCAGTATGGTAATGGTTGCCATGTGGGGTAAAGAAATATTAACGTACAGATACAGTTATGACTTAGTTACCAGCCTACTTTTGTATATATAAACAAAGGCGTAATTTAGTGAAATCGGTAAACTTATATAATAGCAACCGTAGTCTACGTTGATTAACAAAACTTCGTCTTTATGAAGCCTGTCAGCTAACCGAATATCGGTAATACGCAAATTATAGCCACGTCATGAAATTGGCGCTGCCTGACACCATCTGACAGATCACATATTTTCCCTTTACGTGATAACCTTTATCTAGCCAAAAAAAAATTACAATATTTTATGGAAGTTCATGATAGAAGAAATTTTTCCTATCCTTATTTCAACATTAATAAGGCAACGAGACATTTTCAAAAATGTATTAACCAAGCATAAGCTTTCAAATTTGAAATGTCAAATTGTGTGAACTAGCGCCAATGGGCAAAATATGAACTATTGAAATAAATGTCAAAACCGTCGTCTGCGTTGATTGTTTATAACAAGTCTGTTCAATTCCCTAAAAAGTTTGCCTCTTGACAACAGAAGTTTTATAACATATGTCACCAAAATCGCCTGTAAATATTCACCAGTACTTATAAAATACTGAATTCAATGAAACAGAATACATAAAACTTATGTGAATTGACAAATATCATGAAATTAATTATGTCTGGTACAATGGCCATGTTAGCAGAATATATTGTTCACACTTTAGATTTAGACGAACGAATCGATTGTACTTGTCTGGCAACATTGGCTACTGTTAACATTTGCACGCCACTATTAGACTTAATACAGGGCCGCGCCAAGCCAGTGTGCAATGTGTGCACCGCACACGGGCGGCCAAATTCAGGGGCGGCCAAAAAGGTTTAAAATTTATATGTAAAAAAAAAAAAAGTTCAATTTTTTTTACTTTACAAATTTTAGAAGTTCAAAAATATGTACCTACCTATATAGGTATAAAAAATGTTTATTGTGTAAATGAACACCTGACAATATGGTTACATGGATTATTGTTTATGTAAATTCTCGAAGTTAGTTTTTATTCCGTGGCGGCTAATTGTTAAACGAAGCCAACTTGAAGAAACGCTTTCCAGGCATCTTTATGCAATGATTACAAAAAAGCCGGATATTTATCAGAAGCAACAAAACGTGACTTTTCAGAAAACTGGTGGCTGGCGGCTTTTTAATTGACTGTGAAACATATCGTATTTATGAAGTAGGTATTTATATTATTTTTGATCGGGGTGTCGGCGATCTCTTTTGTCGGTAAGTACCTCATTGTTTAAAGCTGATTTTAAGAAATATAATATTATATGATGCTTACATTGATGCTGTGGTAATATGGGTGCAATGATAATTATTTGGTCATTTAATTTTTGAATTGGCTGCAGAGAAGATCGAGTAGAGAAAATTAATTTTGTTAGTGATTGTGTTTTGAAGAAAGTTGAAGAAAAGTAATAAAATTGTTATAATTTTTCTAGAACAGAAAAACGAAAAGGCTGTCGGGTTTTCAGTATCGAAAACAAAGTCTACAAAAAAAAAGAAAAGAAAAAACTGGCCAATACTTTAGAAAAATATTTGAAGCCAGAAAATGTGTCAGCGGAAGCATTAGAATCAAGCTCTAGTTCTCTTTCCGGGCCACTTAATGAGCCGTGCGTCCAAGAAGTCGAAATTGAAATTATGAGGGAAGATTCCGAATCTGGGGAAGAGAAGGTGACTTCATCTGACTCGGAGTCTCCAAAACCAGAGAGAAGAGAAGTTGGTGACGCTGAAGAAGCCAGCACGTCATCCTCATCAAGGCTTTCTGAACTAAAGAAATTTGGCTGCTCATCAGATTCACAGCAGTCGCAGCAGGACACAGCAACCTCAGATGATCCTGGAGAGTGGCCTGAGATAATATCAACAACATTAACACAAATTTTAGTAGAAAGAGGGCCTGTTCAGGTAACGCAATTTAATTTCCCAACTAATGAAAATGGTCGAAGGTTTTCGAAAAAATATTTCTACCGTTTTCTTCCAAATGGAGAAGAAATTAATAGACCGTGGTTAGTTTATTCAATAAAAAATAATGCAGTTTATTGCTTTTGTTGTACAATATTTGGCAAAATTAAAAACAAATTTTCGCAAAAGGAAGGTGTTTCTGACTAGCAGCATTTGTCACTATTGATTTCAAGGCACGAAAAAAGTGATACTCACAATGCAAATGTTAAAAATCTGGTGTGACACACTCACACAACTTCCTTTTACAGTGATTTTATAATTAGTAAAAAATTTCATTTTTAATTTTTAACCATTCGTCAAAAATTTTCAAAAATTACAAATTCTACGAAAACGGTAAAAAATAGAGCGTTAGTTGAAGAGACAAATTTGCTCTAGAATTTTAAGGTGAATTCAAAAATGTAATAATATACCGGGTGTTTTATTTAAAATAGGAGGTAATAAAAAAAATTAGAAAAAAAACAAAGAAAACCCACTTTAGAAGTATTCAACTGGTAAATCACCTATCTCACATCAATACACATTAAAAATGTAATAAAAATGTAAAGTTTAAAAAAATCGTTAGAGCCGTTTTTGAAAAAATCGAAAAAAACTGAAAAATCACAAGAGTAAACACCTACTTCCGGTTATGCGATTTTCTTCAAAAGCTTGCTGTCTCATCTAAATAGTACACAAAACTTATATATGAAGTTTCAACGCCATACCTCTTTTCGTTTTTGAGATATTCTGTTCACAGACAGACACACACACAGACAGACCAATGAAAAAAAATATGTTTTTTTGGTTCAGGGGACTCTAAAACGTGAAGATCTGTTGAAAACTCAATTTAGAATTTTTGGGGTGAATCCAATACTTCCTTTACTGTAAAAGGAAGTAAAAATCAGTTAGAACTTATAAAATTGTTATCAAAAGAACAAACTGTAAACCAGACGCAACTACGTTTGTTGAATGCAGAAGCAAAGCACTGGCATGCTGTGATTGAGAGAATAATTTTAATAATACAGTATTTGTCACGACAGTGTCTTGCTTTACGCGGGCAATCTAATAAATTATTTGAAAGCAATAACGGTAATTTTTTAAAAGCTGTTGAGATGATCTCAAAATTTGATTCTGTTATGTCAGAACATGTGCTTCGGACTCAAAAGTCACAAAAAGATGAAACACGAATGGTAAATTATTTAGGGGACAAAATTCAGAATGAAATAATAGATGTCATTGGTAACAAAATTAGAAATAATATTTTGGATTTAATTAGAAAATGTAAATACTATTCTATCATTCTTGACTGTACACCGGATATTAGTCATATAGAACAAATGACTATAATTTTTAGATTTACAATGTTGAATGAGTCCTCAAAAAAAATTGAAATACGCGAGCAGTTTATAGAATTTTGTCCTATTAATGATTCAACTGGAGTGGGTTTAAGTGAATTTTTAATGAATTTACTTTCAAAGTTGAATTTAAATATTTACGACATGCGTGTCCAAGGGTACGATAATGGGGCAAATATGCGCGGCAAACATAATGGTTTGCAAAAAAAATTTTAAAAATAAATCTGCGAGCATTTTTTGTGCCGTGCACAGCCCATACATTAAATTTGGTAGTGAACGATGCTGCTAAAGTTTCTTTTGAGACTTCTGGTTATTTTGATATAGTTCAAGAATTATTTGTTTTTTTTTCTGCGTCGGTAAAAAGATGGTCAATTCTGAAAAAACACACAACAAATTTAAATTTAAAACCACTTAGTGATACACGGTGGTCTAGTAGAATAGACGCTGTGAAGCCCCTGCGTTACCAAATAGGGCAAATATATGATGCATTGGTAGAAGTAATTGAAGATCGTTTATCCGTACAAGACCACAGTGCTTCACATCAAGCCAAATCTTTGGCATTAAAAATTCAGAGTTATAAATTTTTGTGCTCAACAATTATTTGGTACAATATTTTAATCAAAATTAATGTTTTGAGCACGATGATGCAAAATCCTACTATACATATAAAAACTTGCTTAGAGCATTTTAAAAATTTGTTAGATTTTTTCTTAGCTTTTCGATCAGATGAAGAATTCAATAATGTTCTTACTGACGCTAGTACACTTGCGGATGAACTCGGTATTGAACCTAATTTCCCTGCTGTTCAGTCTGTTAGACCACGAAGAAAACCCAGACAATTTGATTATGAACACAGTGATGAACCAATTATTGATCCAAAAAATTATTATAAAGTTAACGTTTATTTTAATATATTAGATCAAACTTTATCGTCTTTAAGAGACTGATTTGAGGGTATAACAAGATATGATACTATGTTTGGATTTCTCTATAATGTTTGATTTAACGGAAACCGAGCTATTACAATGTTGTAAAGATTTACATCTTCATCTAACTGATGATTTTAGAATAGATGGAATAGAATTATTTGAAGAGATAAAATCTTTAAAATTACATCTTAAACCTACTTCAGCTGAAAAGCATCAGTTATTGCCCCAGTCCATTCTTGAATATATTTTTGAAAATCAGCTCATAGCATCATTTCCAAATATGTCCATAGCTCCCAGAATATTACTCACGTTACCAGTTTCAGTTGCGTCTGGTGAGAGATCTTTCTCCAAACTAAAAATTATATGCGATCCACAATGTCACAAAACAGATTAAATAATCTGTCTATAATAGCAATAGAAAGCGACACGATGGATTCCATCGATTTAGAATTAGTAATTAAAGAATTTGCGGAGAAAAAAGCTGGAAAGTTGCTTTTTTATAATATTCTAAAATTTTGTTGTTTTTTTATTAATTTTATTCCACTATTTTTTTTGTAAATTTTATTGTTAATAAAACTTTTTTAAAATATCTGTTTTTCACTTAAATTAATTTGATTTGTTACAGTTAAACTAGGTATGTACTACATAAAATTTATATTTTACAACAAAAATGTAAATTTTGGGGCGGCAAATGTGGCTCTGCACACAGGCGGCCATTGATGCTGGCGCGGTCCTGACTTAATATATCTACAAGACAGAGGATCTTTGCAATGCGCTATTTTATTTCCTTATAATATAATATTAGTAACATTGTAATAAAGATAATTGCATATTTTTCACTAGTAGGAAATTCCATGAAAATCACTGCATCTTTATTAACAGACACCCAAAATCACATTGTGAATGTAGAGATCACAATCAGTCCATTGTTGATAGAAGTTAATCTGCTTAGCAGAACACGAACAAACACAAACTTTTCTACTTAGTATATACTTTGCGTTCTAAACCACTGAGTAGAAAGACACTAAAGTTTTTATGGGTTTCTTGTGTTTATAGAATATATATTTTAAACTTACTATTCATTCTATATTTAACAATAAAGGAGAAATAAAACGGCTCCTTAATATTTTACAATGCCATAACACGTGTATAACCAAACATTTGACAATGACATCGATTGACAACTTAGAAATCTCAGTGTTAAACCCTGAATCTTAGATCCCATTGACACGCGATAGCAGCGCCTCTAGTTGTAAATTTAGATGGAATGGACAGACTTGTTATAAACAATCAACGCAGACGACGCTCACAACAGCCTAATTGGCAGGCTTTGTATACGTACAACATATCAAAGCAGGCGGCGATAGCAACATATCAACTGAAACAAAAAATTCCTTAGTAATTCCATAAGAGCTTGATAATAAGTGGATAAATTTGCTTTTAGTCCCAAGAGATTGTTACATAGTAATGCTCTCTTTGTCTTTCTTGTGTCGGGTCGGGCCTCTGCTGTATATGTAAGAGTCGACCTAATACATGTTTTATAAATACGTGCTTTACTTTGTATTGTCATAACCCTATTCCGCCATATGACGTCTCGTAGGTACCCTGATATTTGGTTTGCTTTGTTTATTTGATTTTGTACTTCCGCTATTTCCCGAACTTGATATCGGTACTCCCAAGTAGTTGAAGCACATCACTTGTTCTACAGGTTGGTTCAGTTGGTCGTCTATTACTAACTTACATTTGGTAGGTTCTCTGGCAACTGTAAGGTATTTTGTTTTATTTATGGAGATTTTCATCTTGTATTTTCTGCAGTTATTTTATACCTGTGTAACTGTCTTTGTAGGTTATTTTCCGATTCGAATATTCGGGAGACGTCATCTGCGTAACACACTGTACTGATCTTTCTATTTCCCAAACGGTATCCATAGTTCTCGTCTTTTGTTAGGTCTATTATTTTATTCATTATTATGGTGAACAGTAAGGGGCTCGTTTGCTACGTTTTTGTTTACTTTTATTTTTGTTGTATTGTTAGTGTTTAGCTTATGAATGATCTGTGTTATCTTTTCATTATGACTTATATCAAGAAGTATTAAATCATTGTACGAAGTCCTTGTAAATTCTGATTTAGGTTTTTTTTTGGAGTATGGCAAGCCTTTATATACTATTTATTGGTATGGCAACTATATTAATTTACTAAAGTCGTTGTTAACTGTATAAAAAAGCATATGCCATACTTGCCGCTATCACAAATTTTGACCAAAGAATAATAAATATTTGTATGGATACCCACATAACCATCCGAGCGGTATGGCAATTATAGTTTTGGATAATTGTCATTTAAATGAAGTAGTAAACAAAAATTTAAGCTTACCGCCCTTATTTTTTTGCAACAAAAAAATTACCAGTTTGACCTAGTATGACGGTCCTTTATACCCTTCTTATCAGTATGGCACATACTTTCCGTATGAGGTTTAGAGAGCTTGTCTATCGATTACAACAAAAATTAGCCTTGCCGTTTAAACAAATATATCTAATTTTGTTAACAGTTTTCAAAAGCCGCCGTTAATATTTGTAACCGCAGTTCGGCTGCCATATTTGCGTTTTTGCAACTTACTTGGCCAATATAAAAAAAAATACTACCTACCGAGCTTGCCGCTATGACTAGTAATTTAGGTGTTATGGGCTCTTGGTCTATTCAGGAGGACGTCGCAGCTCGTACCTCTCTCGTTTCACTAATCAGGTTGTTTGAGGGTGATAGCATCTTTGTACTACCCTCTTTGTTCCACACCCCGTGTGGCCTATACTTGTAACACCGCCTTCAATTAGTTTTCTCCTTCTACTCTTGTATTTATCTCTACTTCCGTTCTTACCATTATATGGTCACTCATGATGACTCATTTGAGGACGGTTACACCTCGTACATTGTTCTAGCGGTTTTAGATGACGAAGTCGAACTCGTTCATTGTTGCTCCATCAATACTTTCCATTTACATTTTCGGTATTCCTTTTTTAGAAAAAATGTGTTCATTGCCTTTAACTGATGTTTTTCAAAGAAGTGTACTAACGTTTGTTCTCTGTCGTTACGAGTTCCTACTCCATGCATACCTATTGATGTTTCTCCTCTCTGGTACTTTTCCCATGTTGGCTTTAAAATCTCCGATTAAGAGTGTATGGTGGGTTTCGTTTTCATCCATTGCTCTCTCTATGTCTTCGTAAAACTTTTCTGTCTCCTCCTCTGTATATTTAGATGTTGGTGCGTAGGCTTGACTAACTTTTAGGATTTAGGAAAATAAAATATTAAGCGCAAAACTTAATCTGATTTCGGCTTTCACGTCAGATTAGTGAAATGGAACTCGGTTGAATGGACCCTATGATTAATCCCGCACTTGCAAGAATTTGCTTAAATACTTACTATTATGCGACACATTGAAACCGATGAGATTTAAATCAACTGCAAAGTATATTCCGGGTTATGAAGCGCCCTACAATCAAAAACAAGATCTTGAGTCTGTGAGAGCAATTTTGATAATTACTGTCAACATCTGAATGCTCTTGCATTAGTGGGTTTAGGGTCGAATTCAGCTCGACACCAAAAATTAATTCTGTAATGATTTTGTCGTAGTCATACGTGTTACCGACAACCTTGGTAATGCAAATTGCCAATTTGATAGTAAAGTTGTAATTTCTTTATTTGCATTAAACATTCTTACATCAGGTAAATAAATTAATTAAGTTATATATATAAATATTTTGTTGAGTTTTTAACTACTCTGTGATATTTTAGCTGTGTTATCTACGCTGTTCATTTATGATTTAATTACTTCGGGTTTGCTGTGTTTGTTTGTTTATTTTCTTTATTGTTGAGTATGTAGGTACTATCCTGGCCGTTACAATGTCAAACAAGTTTAATAACATTTACTTTTATATTCAAAATAATACTAATTGTGATACTTTATCATGTTTGATTGCAGAAAAAGCTATTTCATTACTGCTAATTCAAATTTTCAATTATTATAAGCTTACACTTATGGGAATTCAACCCTCAACGTGATTTCACCTGATATATTTTTAATGTTATTTTTAATAACTGTTATTTCTAATAGAAACTCATTTGGTTTTCCCAATAACTGCCATCAGTGATTCATACAACTATTCAAGTACTGTATTAACCAACTGGATATTAAAAATTTAAATATATCCTATATGCACGTGTATGTTACATTACAACCATTGACTAGGCATTATACCGAAGACATACCTATGATTACTAAATTCGAAATAAAATAAGCACTCAAGCGAATGAAAACCAACAAAGCTGCAGGGCCGGACCGTATAGTTAAAGAACTAATGAAAGCAGGAGGTAAACCTCTTTTAGGACATATCTAAACATTATTTAAGTAGCGGCTAGGCACGGGAACAATACCAGCAATACCATGAAGAAATGCTAACGTTGTGTTAATTTCTAAAAACGAAAATAAAAACCACCTTCAAACTTGTTATCCCACACGTAAAAACTACTAATATATAAAATCATAGCAACTCGAATAACAAGCCGTTTAGACGCCTCCCAAACTCCAGATCAAGCAGGCGTCAGAGGCTATAGCACCTTAGACCATGTGGTAAGTTATGGAAAAAAGATATGAAATTAACTAACCCCTGTACTTAGTACCCATTGATTTTGAAAAGGCGTTCGACACGGTAGAAACGTGGGCACTGATCAGTGCATTAGAGAGATTACAGGTATATAGAAATACTCAAGAAAATATACGAAGATTCAACAGTGACAGTGACAGTCCGGGTATTCGAAAAGACGAGCCCAGTAAATGTAAGAAGGGAAATTAGACAAGGAGATACCATCTCGCCCAGAATTTTACTATTTTATTAGAACATGTTTTTAAAACTTTTGATTGGAAAACCACGGATTTTTAAAATGATGTCTGCGTTATAGCCTTTGCATAGCTTTAACTTACTAGCTTGCACCACTTGTTCTTTATTTTTATGTAATTCCTTGATTTTGAAAGTTACTGGTCCTTTTTGTGCTGTGATTCGAAACGGCCCTAACCAAGGTTTCATTAACTTTTTAGGTAACCCTATTTTTGATGAAGGATCGTATAAGTCAACCAAATCTCCTATTTGTAATTTAACTTCTTTCGTTTTCTTATTATATAGAACTTCTCGTTGTGTCGTTGCTTTATTTAAATTTTCTCTAGGTAAATTGAAGGTTATATTTAATTTTGCCATGAGTTCTGACACATAATTTTCGTCCGAATTATATTTGACTGACTGTGGTTTTAAAATATCATCCATCGGCAATCATGGTCTCGGCCATGTAATTAAAAGTATGGTGAGAAACCTATGGATGAATGAGTCCATGTGCATTTAAAAGTATGGGATCCATTCGTCACAATCTTTCTCTTTTTGATTAATGTGTATTGCCAGTCTTTAAGAACTCGATGTATGCTGTTAATAGAGCCATTACTAGCCCGATGATACGCCGTTGTTTGCGAAATAAAAGTTCTCTTATTACTTGTGATAAGAAGTTTGTGCCTCTATCGGAAATTAATTTTTGCATTGTGCCATGACGAGCTATTACTTTAGTAAATAGAGCTTTTGCTACTGCGGTAGCTTTTTGATCCTGTATCGCAATAATTTTAATATATTTTTATATTACACAATATCAAAGCTACATTTTCTCCGCTCTATGGAAACGAGAAAGGGCAGTTTTTCCCTGATAACCAAGAAACAAAATTGTGTTGGCTAGCCAAGAAAATGAGCAGATTTATATAGACACAGTTAGCCTTTCAATGATATGGCACTGTAGGTCCATGTTAAATTTGAGGTCAGCAGATTAGGTTTTACGTCAGTCTGTGTCAAAATTGAGCAAAACCTAACCTCGAATTTGACAAAGACTTACAGTGCCATCGAAATATTATTCATACGTTTGAATTTCCACAGCCGGCTCTTATGTATTTTTGTTTGTATTACTGATTAAATAAAACTACGTTTATCTTGAACATATTTGGCTTTCTGATAGTATAGGATAAAAATAATATGTAAACCATGGCGGTAAAGTTGTTTTCCAGGTCTCAAAAGTGGCCAGGCTCGGCTGCGCCTCGACTGTCCATATCTTCTTTTGTGCGAAGAGAAGTTAACATATAATCTAAAGAAGAATACTAATCTTTTTACTTTCCTGCTACATACTACCCAATACGTATATTCCTATATGTGTATAAGGTATATATAGTACAAGGAAAGTATTGTGATTATGTAAAATCTGACCGCCAAATGTTAACTTTTCTTCACGTTCCCCGAATTCAAAAAACCCACTTAATATAGGTATATAGGTGTATGTATAGAATGTTTTCGTTTGGCTCGGATTTTGTTCCTCAGATTGCCACAATACTACTGTAATTACCGATTTATTAAAATTTTCACCAAAAATCATTTGGATCCTAACCTACCCTGATCAGATTTTGAAGTAACTAAAAAACTGTAAGGGCAATAACAGTGGCGGCAAAATGTAAAAAAATTGTAGAATAAAATTTTGATTAGGTTTTCTATTAAAAAGTGAACCACACACTCTGGAGTATTTAATAATAATATTGCTTTTATTCTACCAAATATACAGTACATTCTTTTTATACTAAATAAAACACAGGTGAAGGTCAGCTTTACAATAAAATTATCAGATGGTCTAGTACTTTACTCGCAAATAATTTTGTTAATATATAAGATACTGTAATTAAATGAAATACACTTCAGACATATTAGCCTTATCCGTCCGAATAGAAAGACCTTAGTTGACAATAACTATTAAACATTTTTATATATGCTTCAACCTTTGTTAAGATAGCAACTTACACTAAGTAACTCCCTCGTTTATTTTCTAAAGGTGGATGAAAAATTATATAAAATATGAGTATTAAAAGTTAGGTTAGTTAGTGTATTGATTATTTTCTATAAAATTGTGTTCGAAAACTAGCTGTCATTGACACGCTGATAAAATGTGATGATCTGTACGATAATATGAGTTATTAATCAATAAATTTGACACCGGTGTAACAACTCTTACTAAAGTTTTAAAATAAATCTCAAATAATCACAAACATTGAAGTACCAATAGAAACGCATAGAAGTTAGCTAGGTAAAAAATTGCTAAATTTAAGATTTTTGTAATAACTAATTTGCAGGAAGAAGACCGCCAAGCCAAGCGTAGACGCAAATGACACCTTAATTACCGTTGATATTCTTCTGGGGCGCAAAGGGACCAACAATGTCGGTGGGCCCAAATGAACCGAGCGCAAGTAGGCCTATATCGTATATCCATTGCCTGCCTTTTTTATTTGACACAGGAAAATTTAAGAAAAATATATCTCACTCCACTCCAGTGTACATTTAGCCTAAAACCGCTGTTTTTGACCTTGGTTATTCTGCGCACCAATTCCTGCATAAATAATTCAAGAATCACAGTGCATAAAATTTATAGCCAAATTATGTTACTTTAAGAACTTTAGATTTAAATAGACTAATCGAATTTGTTCTCGTTTGTAAATATTTTCCATCTTTTTCTAATCTAAAGCCAATCACCCCTCATGTTTTCCCCGAGCGATTGAAGCAGGCAAATGTGCGGTTTATGAATACTTTTCAAGTGGATTAACTAACCTAAATCTAGCTTGGACGAAAAATATCTTGTTATAATAAACTACATTATGCTTAAGATGTGCGCTACACGTTCGCTGCGGCGTTTCTGACATTCTTGTTTTTTAGGTGGGAGCTTCTGTAAAAATACATAAAAATTAACACATACGTTTTAAAAACTCCAATAGCGGGTTTAGGAGTTTTACGAAATGTTTGCATATTCATATACCTATTTCTAAGTGGGATAAAAAAGTAAAGAACAGGAATAACGCTAGCGGCTACTGGAAAACCTAATAATTTACATATATCTAGAAAGATTATGTAATGCCTCTCTGAGTTGCCACGTGTAATGCATTTTAAATAATTAAGTATACACAAAATGTCAAGTCGTTATGTTAATTTTCCATGATTTACTGTTTATTAATTCCCTGAAGTTTAACAGAAGTCACCTTGTCAAAAAAGCTGTTTCGATAGCCCTGATTTTATCGCAAGTAATTATACGAGCGGTCGTTTTTTATCCGGATATAGTTGGCATTCTCACGAAAATTGGGTTTCTAGAAACTTGACCATGCAAACCGTCAATGATCAAATGGCGATTCCGTAAAAACGAGTAATTTTATCTGACGAATTGTAGAGTCAAGTTGCTGACAGGAAACCCAAATTGAGGTTAAAAAGGCAGATATATTGATTTATACCCTAAGCAGCGTTTTCCTCCACATTCGCCAGTCGCTGACGACTGCGATCAAGTAGCCGCGACCAATTCGTCAGGATGTCTGCTGTTTTCCTCCCGCAGCGGTTTACTGCTCTTCGCTCGCGACTACTGCAGTTTATAAAATGAATATTAATAGAAAAACAATAATTTAATGTTGCAAGTTTTATAGTTATATTTTTCTGACTTCACCAAGTTAAAATGTATTATTTAAAAACAATACTTCACAAACACGATGCAAAAACATTCAAATTCGTCGACGAAATAAGTCGCTTGTCTGCTCAAAAACATGTCAAGCGACTGACGACTGACGACCTACGAACGGATTTTGGTAGCAACGAATTAGTAGCAGCTAGGAAAACAGACCGGCTTAAATGCATTGTAGATGTCACAACGGATTTGGTCGCGGCTACCCAATCGCAGTCGTCAGCGACTGGCGAATATGAGGAAAACGCTGCTTTAGGAAGTAAAAGTAGGGCTCTTAATATTTCCAACAATAATGTGTAAACTGAAACACTATTTGAAGTTCTATATCAAAAGCTTAAAAAAAAGATGCCACTCTGTGTGCTAAAGATGTTATTCTTCTTGTTATATTTAGAATTTCGTTGTCCTCTTTCAATACAGTTAAAATCTGCCATTCAGTGATTAGATTGATTTTTGTAGGTGTGATTAAACTTGTATTTTTTTTGCGTTATTTTACTGGAATCTATGAAACACTGCCTTTTCCATAAACCATTATCGTCATGGACATGGACACTGTTTATATATATACAGGGTGATTTTTTGAAAACGATCCGCCTGAGATATTTCAGAAACCAAAAGGAAAAAAAAAATTTCCGAAAACAGGTCCACTTATCAACTAATGTGACAGTTTGTTAGACAAAACGTCAACGCCTTGCTTTCTTTTCTTTCCACGCCTACCTGATTAAAATTAGGTTTCGATAGCGCTTACCGTTCTCCTGAAGTGGCAATGATAAACTTTCTCATAAAATGTATGAGAAAATAAAAAACGTGGGCAAGTGGCACAACACCATAATCCTTATAAGGTAAGCTTTCATTTGAGATACCACGCGATGGGTCATTCCATTTAAAATTTTTGGGGAGGTATTCGTGGGGGCGCAGGGGGTAAACGTCAAAAGTGTGAATCATAGGTCAAACCGTTTCCCCCTTGACATATAAGTGGACCTGTTTTCGGAGATTTTTAATTTCCTTTTGGTTTCTGAAATATCTCAAGTGGATCGTTTTCAAAAAATCACCCTGTATATATGTGTGTGTGTGTGTATATATATAAACGGCTTTAAGTACAGCTAGTTCAGCCATCTGCCGCATCCCAATCTCCATGCAGTTCTATTTCCGAACCCGTCTTCGTCTAGTCCTCTTTCTTGCATTGCTTCCTGAATTCAAGTATTTCAGCTCTTTCTTGGTCTTCCCCTTTTCCTTCTATTTGCTTGTTTTCATTGCCAAACTTTTTGTGGTAGTCGCTGTGCTTTCAACAGCTGTTTTCTTTCAATTGTATGTACCAGTGAAGTTTGAATTTCCATTATTTGTAATGTTTTCGTTCCGCACATGATCCAGTAATGTTTTTTTACAACACCGTCTTCAGTACATCATCTCTGCTGCTAATATTCTGTCTTTCATCTTTTTGGTCATTGTCCACACTTCTCCATAGGCAAGGCAACTTTCCGCAAATGAACTGAACATTCGTATTTTTGTTTTATTTGAGATTGTGTCATTCCACAGCATTGAATGTAGTTTTCTAGTTATAGTTTTTCCTTTTCTAATTTTATTTTGAATGTCTAGCTAATATCTTCCATCGGATGTTAATGTCACCCCTAAATATATGTATTTATTTGTTGATTTTACTACATCATTGTTTACCATTAGATCTTGTTTTTGTCATTCAATCACGATGTACTGCGTCTTGTCCATATTAATTTCCAAACCCCACCTCATATTTTATTTTCAATTTCCTAAAAATGTAGTTGATATCGTCTTCGTCTTCAGCTAATATGACCTGGTCGTCAGCGAATAGTAAACTATAGATATATTTTTCTCCAATTTGCACACTCATTAAATCGCACTTCCTTCTTCACTCCCTTCGTACACGATTTATATATAATTTAAAGTTGGTGACATGCAAAATCCCTGTTGCAGTCCTTTATCTACGATAAATTCTTCAGAATAATCATCTCCTATTTTCGCTCGGCTGATAGTGTTTTTTATAGCTGCCTGCTATAGCTGATTTACTGGGACGCTGTCATAAGCTTTTTTTTAAGTCTATAAATATTAAGTGCAGTTCTCTATCATGTGCTATGCGCTTTTCTCCCAATTGCTTAAGGCAAAATGCATTATCAATACAAAACCTACCAGGTCTGAAGCCACTCTGTTCTTCTGAGTCGTTTAGCTGTTTTTCCATTCTTGATTTTGGTATTCGTCCATACACCTTAGCATAGAATTTCGGCTTAGACCGCGTAGTATTTGTATGTGAACACCCAGCATTTTCTGGCTTAATGTGTCTTGTACCTTGTGAAGTCGAGCAAAAACCCGCGCGATGGCCATGCTCTTTGGTGGCTCGTGTTGTTTGAGTATCTTGAGAACGAGGATACTTAGGCTTCAATGTGAATTTGCTGATTTATTACAACATTTTTGGGCATTATATTAGGTTACCAAATGACCATTCTATTATATTACTTTTATATCTCCATACAAACGGCTAATCTAAAGCGACAATCCAAGAATAAAGGTAAATGTTCAGAGTAACCTTCACCGCAAGCCTAGACCTTGTCCATTACAAAAAAAAGGAACAAACAAACTATACTGGTTTTGGATAAAATGTAGCAATAATAAAAAGCGCCCAATATCAACGTCATAACTTGTTAATATTTTAAAACTAGTTCACCACAGAAAGCTGGGTCACAGGCAAAAAGGCGTGCGTAGGGGACCAATTTTCATGAGCAGTAACAAATCAATAGTTAAGGGGACCACGTTCCACAACCTACCGTGACATACTCCGCTGAACCATACAGAGTAGTCGAGATACGGCGAAATAGAGGCTAAGAAGAGGTAATGAACACCCAAAGAAACCTATGTCGATGATTAATTCACATTATGTTGATGTTCTAGAATGACATACACATACATAACCTAAACCATCGCATAACTGTCACTGGCTGTCACGTCAAAAATTCACGTGAAAACCAACACTTAATAGTATATTACAGCCCGAGATGGGAAGTGTTTCATTACTGTCGAGAGATTAGTTAGCTGATTGAGACGCGAAGCGTCGAAATCAGCTATTATCTCGAGACTAAGGAAACTTCCTGTCGAGGTTTGTATACTATTTTATTCGCAACCACTTTATTCTAAACAATAATTGGAAAAATTATTATATTATGATACTACAGGTTGTGACGCGCATGAATGGATCAACGAGATTCCCAGTGTCCCTACCTACTCAGCGGTCGGGAATGTACTTCCCGCACTCACTTCCCGCACTTGAGCCGGAAGTGAGTGCAGGAAGTAGCGGGCGGAAATGTACGACTTCCCCCACTCAAATAAGGTCAGGAATGTTAACATTACATATATGGTTGCGAATAAACAATATTACAACTGCTACATCAATAATTATTACGTGTTAGGAACTGCATGCGTAATTTAGAATTTGATAATTTAAACAACTTGACACTACTATTATAATAACTGTCATATCTAAATTAAAAACCTCAGAAATAATAAAGCACATGACTTATTTTTTTAAAAGTCATGTTTGATTTCGTTTTCATTTGCTCACATGTTACTTATTCTTAAGTAAATATTTGTAGAGCAATCACATACGTTGTACGCCCATTCGATTACATACAAGCGCAAGGAATCGATTAAGCGAAGCTTAAAAATTCTTAATAGATGCGACACGTGTTGGAAAATCCAGGAAGGTCTGTGAGGTCGGACAGGCTAGCACATTTCTGACCTTTTTCTAACGTCAAATCTGCAACCCAACAGGCAGACAGAACAATCCATAGATTTTCGGCAGACAGCACGACGAATCCCGGGACCCTCGTGGAAATAAGTGAGCAAGAACGCGCGTTCAAAAGTGCAACGAACAGAGGACTAGAAAAGACGAGTAAAAATGAAGATATAAAAAGAAAGTGATCTGAAAGTAAATTCGACTGAGTATGAGACCGAATTGGGTGCAACAATTTACCAATAAAACCAAATGTGTCCCAGAATCAAAATTTGCGTCATCGAACGGAACCACAAGAACGCATCTCGCCATCCTGAGTTGAACAGTTGCTTGGGAAAGCAACTTCATGAAGGCTGCCTGGTAAATGGCACCATTTCTTTGCTGCAGTCTCGGCTACTTTCTTCAAGCGTAGATCTCCATTTCTCTTTTCTTCGAATACAACTGAGGATAGTGTTAGGACTAATAAAAATTTATCAGTGTTCAATACCCGGTATCTGTATCTGTGAATTCAAACGAAGTCCAATGGTAGCTGCCATTCATTTCAATCTTTGTATAGACATTCTTTTAACTCTCTCAAAACGCAGCAACAGCATATGCCTACTTACTCAAATCACAGAAAATTCGTAGACTAAGCTTCTGTTCTTTATCTAGCTTAACATTTGTCCACCTTGGAATATCAATCTTAAAAAGAAAGGTAGTTTAGATTTGCAGTTCTCAAATATTTGCTGTCTCTCTTCATTCACTTCCATATTTCAGCCAATCTTCTTTTTACACATTTCCTGCAGCAACAACTTAAGACAGAGCGTAGCGGGGCTGTGGTGAAACCTAGTGGACTGAATATTTGTTGCGCTAGCGAAAGTACGATATAACACTTTTTGTTATTACTTCAGATTCATCTTCCTGCACGTGACCTATGTTCGAATTTAGAGCCAAAATTGGAAGATGATTTGTTTCCATTGCTGCTTTGAGTAGTAAACTTTTACCCTTTCAAATCGAACTTTCCTGCTTCCATTAACCTGGTAGCCTGTGAGATACAATCTTCTAGTGTTACTGTGTGTAGTGAACTGGTTATTCAGTTATTGATATAGAAACATTTCAATAGCATTTCGATTGGCTGTTTAGAATAGCATCTGTTTTCCTTTTTTGCAACTTTCTAAACAACATATTTTACTATGATTTCAATCGTCGCCCCTAGACGATATCTTATCTCCATCTGCCGTTTTCCAAATAAACCGAAGAAAATCTCTGTCATTTCGATATATGTAAACTAACCTGCTGGAACAATTTCTGTATGTTCGAGTTGACCCTAATTCTGTTTTCTCCAAATCGCAGAAGAATTGCCAGTTCGTTCCCTTTTCCATGAAATCTCTGAAAGATATTGTGCCTCCGATACGAAAAACTTTTTTATTATTTGCTGGCAAAGCCGTTCCGATTTTAAAAGCTCAATGTATTAGTAAAGTAGATTCAAACGAAACAAAGCTGAATTCAAAGTTTGTAATGCGCAGTTCGTTCGCGATCGGCCGTGTCATCACCTCGTGCTTTATAATGCAGTCATGAGCAAGTACGGCAGATTCTTGTGCGAGTGGTTAAAGCGTCTGACTAGCAAGCGGATTCTACCTGTGACCACGGGTTCGAATCCCAGCAGGTGCATTGTTCCTTTTTAGCAAATTGTTGTAAATGTCATTACTCAGTATTTCCTTTTAATGTTTTAGTATGATTATCAACTTTATAACATTTCTACATTTTACTCTACAAGTACTCTGGCTGTCATCTAACGGCATAGCACAAACTTCAGTGCTACGTGCTGGCAGACATGCTTTGTTAGGAACAGCTGCTATATTTGTATTGGCCATTAAGCTGATGCAGGTGTATAATACAAACAGGACAAACTGTACTAAACTGTTCGAAATCCTCGCTGTATCCATTCTCATCATTGATGGCTACAGTAAAGTTCGTTGTGACGATATGTGTGAATTTTGGTGTTAAAACCGTCTCTCTTGGAATATTAATCCAATATTTCGTATGAACCATTTATAAAATTGTTACAGTACTATGAACAGAAGGATTTCTGTGGAGAACTTACTGATCGAAAATTTAGCTTGGCTATTGTCCATGCCATTCAGACTCATATCAACGACGAAATACTTCTCCGTATCCTTTTTGAAATCATGAGGCAGCTCATTACGCACTTTGGCATTAAATCTTTTCATTGAAAATAGAGTATAAAATTTCTTAATATTGAACAGGCATATTTCGAAAACGCCCAAAGGAGCTGCATGCCAAAAAGTACTTCGTGTCCCTAATTGAAAATTGTGGTACGTTTGAGTACACCAAAAACAAACTGAAACAGTTTCGAGATGATGCCATGCAAGAACTTCAAAGACTAGGTGGAAATCCGCTTATGGAAGATGTTATATCACAGCTGTTTAAATATGTGCTGTAATATTTAGACTTAATAAGCTTTGTCAGTCAACTTATTTGAGGGAAGCGAATTCTTAATATTAAAATAAGCACAATTGTGGTGTTTGTAAATGCTCAGGTATTAAAGTTAACCTATATCTTATGTCAATTAGTTTATAGAAGTTGTAACATAGCAGTAAGTACCTACGAATATATAATTAGTTTCTTAATTATTTTAAATTACATTTAAGTCTAACACTCTTTGTTTATTTTAAGAACGTAACAATATTGTTTTAGCTTCCTCCATTTATTCTGTAATGTACATATTTTAAGCCTGTAAAATAAAATAGAACAAACTTAACTATACTACCTCAGTAATTTCTTATCTTAGGATCAGACCTTTCTAATAAATATATCTGTTACTAGCAACTTGTATAATTTAATCATTTTATATAATTAGCCAGTTTATGAAATGCATCTCTTAAGACCATTTTTTATATATTGCCTAGGCATTATATATATTTCTTAATGAGCTGTAAGCATTTTATAAAACGTATTTTTATTTGCTTTTGCAATAAAGAAAGCATTGGATTCACCCCAAAAATTCGAAATTGAGTTTTCAACAGATCTTCACGTTTTAGAGTCCCCTGAACCCAAAAAGCATGTTCTTGTCCATTGGTCTATCTGTCAGTCTGTGTATCTGTGTGTCTTTCTGTTTTCTCGGAATGATGTCGTTTTTGGCAGTGGTCTATAATTATTATATATCTTTCTGTGTGTGAACAGAATATCTCAAAAACGAAAAGAGATATGACGTTGAAACTTCATATATAAGTTTTGTGTACTATCTAAATGCGACACCAAGCTTTTGAAGAAAATCGCATAACCGGAAGTATGGTGTTTACTCTTGTGATTTTTCAGTTTTTTAAAATATTTTCAAAAACGGCTATAACGTTTTTTTCAAACTTTACATTTTTATTGCATTTTTAATATGTATAGACGAGATAGGTGTTTTTTTCAGTGAATACTTCTCAAATGGGCTTCTTTTGTTTTTTTATTTTTTTTAATCCTAATTTAAATAGAACACTCGGTATATTATTACATTATTGAATTCAGCTTAAATTTTTAGAAAAAATTCTCTTCAACTAACGCTCTATATTGTACGGTATCTGTAGAATTTCTAATTTTTGAGAATTTTTGACAAATGCTTAAAAATTAAAAAGCTAATTTTTGCCTAATTATAAGATCACTGTAAAAGGAAGTTGTGTGCGTGTATCACACCACATTTTTTAATGTAAAAAGTTACAATTCATTAGCCAATGGGTTTAGTGCGAGTGTATTCTAACTTATCACCCTAGCAGATTTTGTAGGTATACAGTCCCCAGATTGAGTATACAAGAGGGAATAAAATTTGATTTTTAGTTTTACGTAAAAATGTTATAGGAATTAAAATTGCTGCTTGGTCTGAAACTACCATTTCAGTTATTAAAATTTTGATGTATTTATACAGGGTCTATTAAAAATGTAAAAAGTTAACATTTCATATGTATAACGTGTAGTGCAACTAAAAGTATTGTTATCCTTGAAATGCACACAAAAGATTTACTTAAGACATTGCAAACGTTTAAAACTAATAAAGAATAATTCTGCTTGTAAAAAATGCCAACATTTGAGCAAAAGATGTATTTAATAGAATATTACGGTACAGGGGAAAAATAGTTATCGGTATGTTGTTGAAATGTTTAGAGAAAAACTTCCTACTGTTGATGTATCTCGAATTGGTGTCCACAAACTTGCATCAAAATTTTTAAAAACTGGTTCCGTGAACAATTTTAAAAAGGTTAAAGAAGTACATAACGAAGAAGAAGCTGACACTTTTTTAGTGTTGGAATCGGTTGCAGAAAATCCAAGGGCAAATCGCACAATCAAAGGATTCTGAAGAACAAGAAAGTAAGGCCCTATAAACCTATATTTAATAACATTTTGGAAACAGAAGATGATTTAAAAGGGTTAGATTTTTGTTTGTGGATGGGAAATAACATTTTAAGTCACAGATATTTTTATAAAAATATTATGTTTTCTGACGAAGCAATATTTTGTACAATTAGGACAGTTGCATCACAGCATATTATGGAGTGATACTAATCCCCATTTTCCCATTTTCAATAGTCAATATTTTAAGAAAGTTAATGTTTGGTGTGCCATTTAGTACCATGGAATCATAGGGCCATATTTTTTCGAAAACAATGCAAATGAACATAGTTATCTGGATATTCTACCAATTTTTTTAAAGGTAATTTAAATGATTTGCCTGAGCAATATCGAAATTGGTTGTCCGGCTCATTTTTCTCGCATTGTTACTGATTGGCTAAATTTAAAGTTTGGAGATAGATGGATTGGCAGGAATGGACCAATTTTATAGCCACCCAGAAGTCCTGATTTGACAATTTTAGATTTTTATTTATGGGGACGGTAAAAACAAAGTGTTTACTGCCAACCACTAGAAAATAATACTGAAAATTTAAAAAATCGCATACGAGAGGCAGTTGTATCTATAGCTATTGAATAAATCCAAAACAGTTTTTAGGAGTTCCGTACTAGGCTTGAATGTTGTTAAATGTAATTTTATTTTTTTTTACAAATAGTAACTAAATAAGTGTCAAAATTATTTTTTTTATTTTGCCAACACCCTGTATAAATAAATAAAAGCTTTAATAACTGAAATGGTAGTTTCAGACCAAGCAGGAATTTAAATTCCTATAACATTTTTATGTAAAACCAAAAATAAAAATTCTTTCCCTCTTGCATTCGGGGCATACTGTATGTGACATTGTGACAGGCAAACTCATCACCGACATCATACAACGACCGTTGAACTCATAATCGGAGACAGGCCAACTCATGTAAGGATGCATATAGCACACACGATCAAAGGCTGCCACTATACCTAAAGAAGCTAGAACGACACACAGCCAAGATAGAAGAATCAGCAATGCCGTTTATTTAACATAACCTCCAACTTCAGACAAAATATATTTATATATTGCCTGCAATCGCGCAGCAATTATATAAAATGCCTAGGCATTCTATATAATGACGACAATTCGGCCGGCATTGTGTTTAATATCGGCAAACATTAAACAAGCGGACCGGTATTTTAAGCAATTTATGCAATGATATAAACTGCCTAGTCATTATATAAAATGACTGAATGATACAAGTTTTCTGTAACATATCCAATCTCAGAATTCCATATATTATGCAAATTTTTCTAATTGAATATAGGTGAATCAGTGTTAGTACGCACTGTGTTAAAACAAGCAGATAAATCGGCAGTTTTCGAAATACAAAGAGTAGCGTTTCAACACATCACATAGTGGACTTAGTCAAATTACAATAATTTCTGTATCTTTACCCTTGAGTTGGAAATTAAAAAAATATGGAAAAAAGAAATTATTTTAGGTCTTTAATAAAGAACAAAAGAGTATTTAAAATTATGTACATAATAGATAAAAATATCTTAACGTTGTCGATAACATTATAACAGTAAAAGTAAACACTTAGTAAAAATTTACAAAGAAACAATACAATACAGCCAGTGGGATTCAAAACCGCGCTCCCGGGAGGAATCCGCTTGCTAGTCAGACGCTTTAATATCTCACTCAAGAACGTTCACCTATCGTACTTGCTTATGGCTACATCATAAAGAGCGCGATGGTGATATGTTCGATCGCGAACGCACTGTGCGTTATTGGAACAAAACACTTGAATTTAAAAAAAAATGGAATTCAGCCCTAACTAGTTTGAAACTAAGGTACTGTAAGAACCGTGGTCACTGTACATAGAAATAAAATATCGAGTTTTTAATTATTTTTTCTTCCACTACGTTGATTTCTTCAAAACTCAATATTTTATAAAAATAAAAAACGTCAATTAATTTCACCTTCATCAGAGATTAAAATAAAATATACAGTTTTTAAAAACAAAACAGGTAACATTTCTATGTGAGGTTATTATTCTTTCACTCATCTAACATTTAAACCCCTGTTCATTACAGATCCATTTTTCACATATACTCGTCTTTTTAACTTAATATGTCTGATGAAGCTGTTAACAAACAGGGAAACGTAACGTTTTAATAAAATTTACGAATTGTTGAATTGGCTAATACTGTTTATTTTTTGAAAAACTCACTTTTAAAAAAATTAACCGAGTAACTAATTTAAATACAAATCTTAGCTGACATTTCTCCTACTTTAATAGTAATTACTTAAACAGCTGTTTTCAAAATTACAAATGATAAAATTGGATTTTCTTCAAATTAATAAGATAAAGATAAAGTATTGTAACTAACTCGTGTGTTTCACAGCGGTTAATAATCTCAAAGATTAACGTGTGAGCGCTAGCGAACACGTTAACATATCTCGATTATTAATCGGTCTCATTAACACACTTGTTTGTTAAATAACTATTTTTAGCAACCGTCTTAAAAGTCATTACCTTTAATACCAAAATCTGTCATTGAAGTTGACCCTTTTCCTACTGATACAAAAAGTGTATGTTGCTATGTAACACTTTTAGTTCCTAGTATTAATAGTAGTTTGTATACCAAGACAGTCAAGTTGAGCTTTTTATCACGAATGTGGATTTAGTTGTAGAGGCCCGTAGGACCAAGGCAAATAAACCACTTGAGGGATAAAAAGGAACTTCCGCACCGAGGAGTACATTATGTCTTATTTAAAACGGAGAAATCGTGAAATTACAACATTTTAACCAATATTTGTAGGTTATGTTAACGTCGGTTGACATTTATCTGCCCCCTGGCCACCTACACGAAGTTTGTAAAACAATGGATTACTTTACTGCCGATTTCTCGTATTTTAATGACGATTTCGAGGTACCTACTTTAATGCCGATTTCAAATAAAAGTACTTTTCCGTCGACCTCCCTATAAAATGTGATTTTACGGACGCATTTACGTACGAAAAATGCCACTTTTTTGGACACCATTAATTTTTTTACGGCCGCAAACATTTTAGGGCCGCACTTTACAGCCGCAAACGCTCTTCATCCGTAAACACTTTTCGTCCGCAAACTGTTTTCGTCCGCAAACGCTTTTTGTCCGCAAACGTTTTTCGTCCTCAAAAACTCTTATAATTCGCACTCCCCTTTAATTTTTTTCAAATTATGACGGCCGACGGAAAAATTTAATATGCACCTCGGACGAAAACTGCTTTTTATGGCCTTGCCTGAGTGCTTGCCTCGGCTATCGCCTAGGCCAGCAATTTCAGGCATCGTCCATAAAAAGTCAGTTTTTCGGCATAGATACATAAATAACTATTTTTGCACGATAGGCCATTTTTGACTATTTACCATGGGTGTTTCCTTGACAGTAAGTGGAATTTACCAGTTGCTAGAACTACGACCACAACAAAATTACTTGCCGATCTAAAAACTGAACAGCAAAAATACTTACTGGCGCCCTTCTATAAAACAATCAAAATTAGTCTTACATGCACAATTTTATCAAATTTTATTTGACAAATAACAAATGGGTTAGTTAGTGATGTGTGCCATATCACTTCGATCATTTCGATGTATTTCGCTAGTTTTAATTTCTCAGTAACTTGTTTATATTTTTTTGTATAATTTTAATTTCGATCATGCAACAAATGTTATAAGAACGTCGAACGATAAATAGATGAAGAATTAATATCAAGGATTACATAACAAATTGAAAGCAATTTTATTTGATTCTCTACTATCTGGTGTCGACATCTGAACTTTTCCTCTTGATGTTGTTTTCTTGGTCTTGTAAAGTCGCCTTTGCTGGTTGACGTTTTTATTGTGCGGTACCTTTCGATCTAGTTTTTCACACAATTTTGTTTTGGAATTTCTGAAAGCAGTTAAAGTAGGCTGAAGACGTGCTAGCATATTTTTTGCCGCATCCCATTTTTGCGCGTTAGTAAGGTTGTCAGTAATGTCCTACATTTCAAGCTTAAATTTGTCTTTGTTGACGGAAAATTGAGCTTCATTTCGATTGGTTTTTGTCTTGGATAACGCATAATTCTTCTTGGTTATCCACGTTTTCATCAATAGTTAAGTCAGAGTAATCATTTGTGAAATTAACGATGTTAGCCCTCAATTTTATTTTTCCGAGAACCGCATTTACACAGCCTACACCATCCAAAATTGCAACTAAATTTCCAAAAGAAAAAGAATGACTGAAACCAGGACCGTGTAAATTAGAGTACATCCTAATCTAAATGGTCGTAATTTAAACTGTATAAATTGGAGAAATACATCGATCTTTCATAAAGACAAAATAGACATAAAAATCACTATACCTATAACCCCGTATTATTAGAACGATTTTCTATTAACCAGAGGAATACATTGAGCAACACAAACCAACAAAACCCAAATACCAAAATGTACCGCCACATCAGATACAATATATTTACATTCTCACCTCTTGTCATAGAACATGACTCATCTCTTGAATTAAAACATGTCAGTCAATATCGTGGTGTATACGTAGATATTTGATAGCAAAATTTAAATATGTATGTACACAAAAATTTATAGAAAGGAAACTAAGTAATGGATTAGAAAAAAAAGACGTGGAAGAATTGGAACTATCTAAAACAAAGCATATTAAAAGCAGCAGAAGAAAGCTGTGGGATAACAAAAGTGAGCAATCAGGATACTAAGAAAACGGCATGGTGGACAGAGGAAATAAAAGAAAAAGTGAAGCAGAAGAAAGAAAACTGGAGGAAATATTTACAAACAAAGCAGGAAGAAGATTATGATAAATACAAGGAAAAAAGAAAGGAAGTTAAATATGAGATAAAGAACGGAAAACGGGAATAATGGGTAAAATTTGGAGAAAAAATGAAGGACAACTATAAAGAAAACCAAAAACTGTTCTTTGGCACTTTAAAGCAATTGAGGCAAAAAAGAACCAAGCCTTTGAAAAACATCAGAAATGAACAAGGGGAAATAGTCACGAAGGAAGAAGACATAATGGAACGATGGAGGAGACACTTTGAAGAGTATTGGAAGACAGTGACGAAGAAAAAGAAGAGAGTGATAATGAAATCGATCAAAATGGAATGAAGGTAAATGAAGGTATAAATACAGAGTTGATATCAGAGATGGAACTGAAAGAGGCAATAAAAAAGGTAAAATTAGGGAAAGCAGCCGGAAAAGATAAGATCTCACCGGAAATGATAAAGTATATAGGAGAAGTAGGAAAAGGAAAAATCTTAACTTTAATGAATGACATAGTCAAAGCGAAAAAAGCACCAAAAGAATGGCAAACGGGGGTAATAGTACCTTGGCACAAAAAGGGCGATAGCAGGGAATGCAACAATTATAGAGGTATTACGTTATTAAGCATAGTAAGCAAAGTATGGGTCAGAATCTGGGAAACACGACTCAAAAATAAGTTAGAAGATACGATAGATGATAGTCAGTGTGGATTTAGAAAAGAAAGAGGGGTGTAAGACAACATATTTATACTCAGACAAATTGCAGAGAAAGCCATAAATAAGGGAAGGGAGGTCCATATGCCTTTTATAGACTTATGTAAGGCCTTCGACAGAATTAGAAGAAAGGACTTATGGAAGACGTTAGAGAATAGAGGTATAAATACAACAGAAATAGACATGGTCAAGAGTTTGTACAACAAAATACCAAATGTAGTAAGAACAAGAAATAAGGAATCAACGGAATTTGTAACAACAAGAGGTTTAAGACAAGGATGTGTGCTGAGTCCGTTATTATTCACAATAATTATGGACGATGTAGTCAAGGAATGTAAAAAGGTAACGAGGAAATATAAAATAGGAAGACGAAAAATGGAAATGGTACAAATACCAGAGTTACTCTACGCGGATAACTTGGTAATTTTAGCAGCATCAGAAAGAGAGCTACAGTATAATGTGGACACATACATCAGGAAAATGCAGAAAGTAAACATGAGAATTAATATAGAGAAGACAAAGACAATGATCGTGGGACCAACAGAAAAGAAACATGAGATAACAATAGGAGGAAAGACAGTAGAACAAGTTACTAACTTTAAATATTTAGGGTCATGCATTAGCAGTAACGGAAAAATTGATGAGGAAATAAACGAACGCACAGCCACAGGCGGAAAATTTTTTAATGCAATCAAAACTAGCTTCCTGGGTAAAGCAGAAATACCAAATGATACAAAAGTGGAAGTGGTGAAGAAAGTAGTATACCCTGCGTTGGAGTACGATAGCAAATCTTGGCCAATCACAGACAAACAAAAGAAGAGAATTACAAGCACAGAAATGAGATTTTGGAGGAAAAACCAAAACTGGATAGAATTAGGAATACAACTTATAGAGAACAACTGAAGGTGAAAGCGGTAGATGAAGTGGTAGCAGAAAGACAGTTAGGTTGGTTGGGGCATATGTAGAGTGTTATTATATTTAAGCGCGGCCGTTCGCTGGCTATATTTCTACACAATTTGCAATACGGTATCTGGCTGGCAGGCGACTAGCTCAAGTCGAAGAAGGCGTGCGGTCAATTAAGTTATGATGGAAAACAAGGGCGCCAGCGAACCACAAAGACAGCCAGAAACCTCGACACTCTACAGATGATTCGCAATCTAGGTTACTATTATTCTCGAAAGTATAGCTGCAAAAGGCTCAAATGGGGCAACAACCAAATAAAACAACTAACAGGTTAAAGTTATCACAGTTTACTTATACTTAACCCGATCTGGTTCAATTCAAAGTACATAATAAGTACAGAGTACCACAAATCAGGCTTTGCCAGCCAACAGCGGGATGCTGTCCCAAATATTTCAATTTCACATTTAAAAATACATAAACGATACGTACAGTTATTTAGACACTTCACTTGGCTAGTGTGCGGCTTGACCCAGCGGGTACCTAAGATGTCGTACGGAGACCCGGGGCCTGGTGGACGTCTACGCAACAGCTCAACTCAGCCACAGGGGCTTTATGGGTGCGCCCAGCATTTGGTGTGCTCTCGATTTTGTCAGCGTAAAACTCTGCTCTGGGCACCAGCCATTAGTCCCAGAACTAGGATGATACAGGACTGGCCGAAAGCGGCCTCGCACGAAGACGCAGAGGAGTATTTCTTAGCAGCCAAGTTCCAGAATTGCTGTTATTGAGCCCGACACGTGACGCTATTAACAAGATTAAAAACCCTTAAGTGGAGCTTCAAAACACCAACGAAAACTTACCCCATACGGGCGAGCACGTGTTTGCTACAACCTCAAATCCGCCTAAAAGCGGGGCGAAGAATATCGCCCAAATTTCATCGTCACTAGGGGAGAATCCGCAAAAACGCAACTATTCAGAACAGCCCAAAATTACCCTCTAGGACGGCATTACTAATTGTAGCGGCTACAAAACACACATGCCTCAGGCAGGCAGAACCAAAAGAAGATGCCCCTCGAAACCGGAAACTTGCCAAGGATAAAAATCTTATCAACAACGGGCGCCATGACACAACCAGCGCAGATAATTTCTAACTCGAAAGCGCGCGGTATTTGAATACTCCGACAGAGCTAAGATTCGGAGAGCGCTTCCCATGAAGTTACCAAAAATTGTAGAATCATGCGAGAAATCTAGAGAAAGCGCAATTTTAACGTAACAAGAGAATGGGGGAGAATAGAATGGTAAAACAAATACTAGAAGCAAGACCGGAAGGAAAAAACCGAGTAGGAAGACCAAGGAAGACAAGGATTGGAGGTGTAAGAATAGCAGCGGAAGAAATAGGAATAAACTGGAACACAGCAAGACAAACGGCACAAGATAGGAAGGAGTGGAAGAAAAGGTGCCGGAAAAACGAAAATGGGGAAGGATGACAACCGACCGACACCAAGCCTTACACCGTTAAGGTAGAAAGCTTAAGGATTATGTATGTATGTATGTACACAAAAATTATTTACCCGAATGGTCAGAAAGTTCCATGTTATTACCAACATCAGCATGTTCATGTGCTTTCAAAAATCTCAAAACTAAATGGATGTGCTTACACATGTTCCATTTTATGGACGAATCTAAGCAGGAACACGTGTAGCGATGAATACATGTTTCACGGTAAGTACAAATCAGTTTACAGTCACAGTCTGTTTGCCTTTCTTCTCTCCGAAGCTGTTTGTATACGACTCCCTGTAAAAAAACACTACAATATCAAATTTAGCGATGTTATGTTTCCAGACCTGTTTTTCTTTAGAATTCACTTTACTTAAATTATTACGCCAGGCTCTGTCGGTATGCCATGTGGAATACAGCCTGTGGAAACACATAGGTATTTATTTATTCCATTGATTACAAGCGTAATACACTTACCTATAGCGTTGTAGAAAACATGAGCCATGTCGGACATGAAAACCTTTAGTTGCAGTGGTCTACCCAATTTGTTTCTTATACATATGAAAAAGATGTACATCATTTCTTCATCCGAGCTATTTGAAATATGAAAATAGCAAGAGAAACATTCACGCATGTCATCTAATACAAGAACTGTAGTGAGATTGAACTGGTAAGCATTTAATCCAAGAGTCTCGTCAATGCAGATACAATTACTGTCATATTTTACTAATATCTCCGCTTGACCCTGATTCATAATAATTAAGGCAAAGTCGTCGGTTGTTAGTTGTGGGTATTCACACTGTTCCCCTTGAGGTTTGTAAAACAAGACACATCCGGAGTCCTCAACCTCTTTCACCCACGCATCTGCACTGATTGCAACAGTTCTGTGCCTTAGTACCTCATTGTTAATATTGAAACTACGTTCAATATTGAACAGATCCTTTTTTGTTAGTAGGTGCGATATTTCTAAAATACCATTGCAAACTGATTCCCTAACTTGGTCCAAAATTGTTTCAAATTGAATTTTGGAAGCAATCTGCACAGCCAATGCATACTCTTCAGTTTCAGTTAAATTCATCATCATTACTGTGTCCTACATGAGTTTTAACATATTTCACTTCACACTTTCCATAACTTGCTGCAACACACATTTCTGCAGGGTAGTGTCAACAAATCTTCTTCAAGCCTTGAGTTTTTAAGTGTCTCAAACCACTTCCTTTACTTTTGTAACTTCCAGATCTATGACAAATATATTTCGTCTTGCTATGGTTTTCAGCTTTAACAGTTCCATGTGCATTTACAAAAAAATCACTTGTCTTATTTTCCTTATGTTTCAGTTCTGTTACCACATGTATTTCGCGTCTTCTATGGAAGTGTTTCAATTAATCAGACTTTTGAAAACAATCCGATTCAGAATTATTCTTGCACAATATGCACTTTAGACCACTAGAGTTATGTTGTTGATGATACTTCGTGTTACTTTTAAAATGCCGTAAATGTGTAAATTGTTTTTAACATTTATCACATTTATAAGTGTATTCCTTAGGTTTAATAAATGCGTTCTGTTTATCTACAACCCGAATGTATCTATATAGAAGTTTTAAAGTAGACCAGAAATATTTTACCTTTATGAAACTTTTTTACGTGTTACATTAGGTTGGAATATTTAACAAATGTTTTAGTGCATGCATTACATATTGCAGCACATTACACAGTTTTTTAGGTGCTAACTCTTCCAGTTTGCCTAGTGTATTAATGAGACGTCGAGGTCGTACCTGGAAGAAACTCCTTGATATGTGCTCTTAAATTGCAACGCTTACTAAAATCTCTTTTACAAATATTACAATGTAGAGTGGGTGTTTTATCCATTTCTGAAAAAAAAATTCTCACTTCGCAGTACCCACTCACTAAAAACAGATAACGTTAATCTTAAAACATACGCATCTACAACTGCACAGATATTTTCGTTAGGTTACGTCACGTAAACAACCGCCACCGCCCGACGTTTTGCGCATGCGGAGGTCCCGAAGCCAAAGTGGAATCGGTGTCGCTAGTTCCATGATTGCGCAAGGTCTTAAACTATTGTCATAAATTGACATTAAAACTGTACATCGACAATAATTTTGTGAAACGGTATGAAGAGTACATTCTAGGCAAATAAGCTATATTAACTAACGGTAAATGAACTGCAACAGACAGAAACACAACTGTAACGGTTTGACAATTACAAGGAGGTACACAATGAAAGTTAACTGACTGAGACGTTACCACAACTGTTGGATAATTCGACGCAACACACTGCATAAATGTTAAACTGCAAGAATAAACGTTAATAAGTAGTACAAACCATACCTGACGGAGCTTGGTTGTGCGATACTGATGTCCTTTACCGCTGCAACGACCACCGTACCAGATACTGCATAGGACGAGACGGGAAGCAAATACTGCGACAACTGAACGGGAGGCTGTAAACCGGACACATGGAGATTTATCCTCTCAACGAGATGTAATGCGAACGAATGAAGTGCGAACGGGAGGCAGGACGACACGACAGCTTCGCCGGTACAAAACACTGCTAAATGAGTCCCCCAACAAGAGGAATTCGTCTAATCGACGCTAAAGGCTTACGTTTCTCGACAATCCAGCGAACACTCACGCCCCCTACCAAACAATGCGTGACGCCCGGCCAAAAGCTTTAACCGGAAGTCCCAAAGACAAACAAAACGGCGGCATTTCGCATAGAAACTCAACGGCACAGTTCGGTAAAACACTCAAGACGTAGCACCTGCCTTGCGACGTCGTCCCCATAACAGGCGACGCCGCTCGGCTGCAATAACACAAAGACCAATTGACTGAAAGTGCCGGGCACTACTTGAAAAAATGCTGCGTCCACAGACGAGCGACCGATAAAGAGCACTCGGAGCTACCGACTCTCTCTCAGGCACCCAAAGGCGTGTTTTAAAATCAACTCTAAGAATATTCTCGAACACGTCTGGCAGACAAAATCGATATTTCCAAAAACGGCTAAACTTAGCGTGCCAATGAATATAAGCCGAGTAACACCAAAAGAGCGCATTTTAGATCGTCGACTGTAAGCAATATAATTCGGAATGCTTAAATACAAGCGGAAAAATATGAGAAACTCATATACAAGGGTGGTCGTAATTTAGGAAAAATATCCTAATAGCCGCACGTTCGTAAACTTTAAAAATGTTTTGACAGGGTAACTAATTTACGGGTCGTAGTAAGCAGGAAGTCATATATTAAACCCTGCGAATGCGCTGGACGGATTCATATTCCCTAGACACGACCCTTAAATTGGTTACCGTAGAGGTTTTTATTGAGTTTACAACTACACGAGGAAATTTATCGAAGAGAAGGTGTACCATAATGTCTCCCTTTGACTCATGCATATGCTGATACTATTTTCTTTGGCTAAACAAAATTTAAAAAATACATAGGCGGGTCTTCAGCGTAGCTGTTTCTTGGAATTTAAGACTTGCCAAACGTCAACTTTAAATATTCTGCAACTCTAATTCGACTCGAGTCGTAACGATTCTGTCGGGCATTTTTCCTAAAACCGGCAGCCAGCTCCGAGGATTCGTTCGATCGTCTTTGCGTGGCTTGGAAACTAACCTGACCACCTGGACCTTCCAACCCCTGCAAAAATGTCGCTGCTAGCTTAAATGCACAAGTAGCGATCTCCACAGTTACCCCATAGTATATGTACAGTGGAATAGTGGTAACAGTTAGGTTGATTTTTAGTTTTTTAACTGTAACTTTTTTAGTGTAGAGAATGTGATAAAACCTCAGAGAAATAAATGTTTGGTATGATCACATCTCTCAAGTTGATAAGTAGTGCAGTTTCCACAGCCTACTATATTCAACTTATAGTTTTTTAATTTCTGAAGACATTTTCTACACAACAATGTAATAGTACGCCTACTTTTCCAGCAATTTACACTAAAAAACTTAAGAAGTAAAGTACAAATAATGTAGTAGCCTATATCTTTGGGTAATAGTGGGTTGTAGGAAATAGCAAACAAAATACATTTCATCTGCCATGTGTGAATTCTTAGAATAATACATCATAGATTTGGTATTTGGTTTTCTACGTACCCTTTCTTTTACAAATCATGGGCTAGTAGATCGATACCTTAGTTGCAATTTTTTTAAGTAAAAGTGATAAGAAAAGTACGTTTAGTATTGCATTGTTATGAATAGAAATTTAGTAACTTTTAAGAAGCATACATACAGAGTGGCTAGGAAAACCCCGGCCACTTTTTCAACTATTAACACCAGCTGTCGCTGTTGTTTACGATGTTTAGGTATTTAAATTAAAATTAGCTACGCTGCTTTCCACTGTCAATTTCAAAATTTTATTCTGCTGTTCAACTGACAGAACAGCAGATATGAATACAAATCTCCAACAACGTATTGCTATCGTGAAATAGCTTTATCAAGCGCAAATGGGTCATTCTACCAGAATGGCGGTACAAATAGTGCAACATCGTTGGCGTCAAACCAATGCGAATCTACCACCACCAGTTCGTAGTACCATAATTACAATTGTTGCTACACCTGAACTAATTTCAATAGTTCACTTGGGATTCTGCGTTGTTGTCAGTATTTTAATGTAATTTTTCTTTACTAAAGCGCTATTTCTTGACCGCCGCCAGAAAAGTGGCCGGGGTTTTTCTAGCCCCTCTGTATATGGAGCGTTGGATTGAAAAAAGAAAATTTGAATATCGCTATGCAAAATAGAGGCTGTTGAAAATTCACTACTTTTCATTTTGGGAGGAATCATCATACCAAACAACTTTTTTCCCTGGGGTTTTGTAATATTCACAACAATAGAAAAGTTACAGCTTGTAGAAGGAAAAACCAACCAGCCTGTATAGTGTATAGTGCTCTTCCTATCTTCGGAATCGTAATCACCCGGTTGCCTTCTCCTCGTTGTCTGTCCGTCCGACATTCTGTCTATGTGTCTGCCCGTCTGTTGGCGGTATAGCTCAAAAACTACTCGTTCTAAGAAGATGATATTTGGCATGAGGATCAGATGTCTATCTGACACAAAACTGAATATACTTCTGGTAAGATATATGAAGGGTGAGTATCATAACTTTTTTTTCCTATTTTTGCTTTAACTCGAGAACTATAAAATAAATAAAAATATTAACTTTGAATTTAGCTCCGATTTTTACGCTTGACAAATAGGCATATTTTAGACTAAATGCATACAGGGTGGACACCTTAAAAATTAAATATTTTTTCTCTTGTAATATTTTCAAAATGTTTAGTTTCACCATTTTCACTTGCGAGGGAAGTTCCAAGTAAAGCCCTTTACTGGTTTTTAACAGTAAAAGTGTTTTCTCTAGTAGAACTCGTCCACTGCGTATCAACGATAAATTATATTAGATACATAACAAAAAGAGTAGATTCTATTTCATTCTAGGGCTTGTTTCCATAAATAAATATAATTTAGATCTTTAGGACGGAATTTTGGGTAGTGAACATAAATGATAGCTGAAAAATGTATAGACAAAGACTGTAAAGCTCAATTGTCACAACTCATTAAATTTATTTCGATTTACTTTGACATTTATTATTGTGAATCTCACAATTAAATCGTATCCTGATTTCTATTACATGCTACTATTATTATAGGTATATTATAGTACAGTTAAAACACAACGTACGGCCACAGAATAATAATAACCAGAAGGATATCTCGTATTACCTGACCGCCGGCCCCTCATAGCCTTGAGACGTTTCTACCCCGAAATTCTACCCCGAAACGGCAAGTTTAGGTAGCGGCTTTGGGGAGAGCCCATGGAATACAAAGGTTCGAGGTCACCCGTTGTCGGCGTCGACATCAAAGCGGTTTTGTACAAGATATCCTTCTGGTTATTATTATTCTGTGGTACGGCCATGGCCTGTAATGCATACAAGGCTATTTCAATGGATAGCTGCTTATAATCGGTGTAAAGTGTAAATATAAAAAAATATAGGTACAATTACTGAATATACCTCACCTCCCATTAGTTTTAGTTTAGAGTTATACCTTATCCAAAAGTTTCTGATCGAGTGGTGCAACATGAACAGTGTCCACTCCATGTCTAATATAATAATAGTATCTCAGAATTTCTCTTTCGCCAGCTGACGGAATTTCTTCAGACTCAATTTCCATCTCCTCATCTTTACTCACAATTAAGTCAACCAATCTTTTTCTAAATTCTTCTCGCTGCTTTCGTAATGCCGTGTACGATTTCAACTGAGCTTCTCGTTCGGCCCGCTTCAAGAAAATTCACATTTTAGCTTAAAATTAATTAACTATATTAACTTCAATACCTTTCTTTTGAGCAGCATTCATGCTTTTACGATAACCTGGATATCCCGATGCCAAGATTGGGCGCATAAGCTCGGGCGGAAGAGAAAATAACGGTTGCGACTGAATGTTATAATCACTAGGTAATGAGACCCGAGGCACTTTAATTTTAAGATCGCCCGAATTTTCCAGACGTGCCCTTTTTTCTGCTATTCTCTTCAATAGCTTCTCTCTCTCCATATTCTTTTTTGAAGACATTTTTCCTGAAAATTTTAATTTAATACATACAGGACTGCTGGAGGTGGAAGATTAAACATTTTGACAACCACTGACAGAAATTCATGAAGTGGGAAGAGTGTGTGCTGTGACAATATTCAAAAATCTTATGAAATATAAAATGGTAATGTAATATTTACCTTATTCTAACTACTTTAATGTGAAGTAAAATAGGAATCCATTTTATTATTACTCGTTTTCTTTTCCGATCATGTTTTTAAAATTGACGGACTTTCTCTCCGTCAAGTTATTTTGTTTATTGCTACGACAACCATAGGGCTGCCTTGAGGGGGCTTCCTGTATTATCAATATGAAAATGTATTATATGTTGCCATAGCACCGCAGTTTCCTAGAAACCTTATTGTTATTGTTCCGTAGTCTTTGATGTCCATTGCTGGTTTCAGGCACATTAATGATTATTTACATTAATGTAAATTTAATAGAATTACGTAAATCTTCCCAGCATAATGCTACTTATTTATTTCTTACTGTATCATCACGATTTCCTTTCATAAACATTATAACCTCATTTTCTAATTATAATTGTAGTGGCAGAAGTAGATTGATATTATCAAGTTGTGATAATATGCTTTTGAAGGCTCACATAGATTTCTTGTAACAATTTTTTAAACCCTTTCTATTAGTGTAGAACTACGGTAGTTTATAATTTAAACTGCTTTTGAAGTACAACCATAACCTTAATAACTTTTCATCTTCCATAAAAGAAACGATTTGATTGTGACAAAAGTACATTTATAAATATGCGTCTATTTCGTATAATTTTATAGATGTGATTTCATTTATAGAGTAGTCAAAGCCCTCTCCTTGCCGTCAAACTTACACAATTTGAAATGCAGGCAATTTCTCGAACCGCTTACTTTGAAGTTCCGGTTCTTTCACAACATAATGCTTGCAGTGTTTGTTTTTGTTGCACATGCTGCATTTGCATCAGTAATAATATACAGTGTGTTTCACTGTAACCTTCATACTTCTGTACCAGTAGCCTACTTACTGCAATCAAAAATTCAATTCAATTCAATTCAATTTATTGTAGATAACTGTTTATCTGTAAGATGTTACAAATGTTACAAATATATGATATGTTACAAATATATAATACAAAAGATAACAAAAAAAAAAAGTTATACGTTACGAGAATGTAACAAGAATATACAAAAAATAGAGAGTAGCAGAATTTCGACACAACAGACTCCCAATCTAAGCCAGCTTATGTAATGGGAGCCTGTTGTTGTAATCACAAAAAGGATACACTTCTGAGCAAGAGCACATACATTTTAGCAATAGCACTGTTTATACTTATGACGGGTGAGTAAAGGCTTAGTCTAAAAAGTTTTTAAAGCGCGCCATATTAAGCCACAAAAAGTCAGTAACTCTTTTAGAATACAGGTGTACATTGTTGATTGAGTTGAATGCTAAAGGTAATAAGTTATACAATTTTGTCCCAAAATAAGATATAAATCTTTGGGTTAAAGTTAAGTGAAATCGAATGGAAACAGCTTTTTGTTGCTGACGAAATCTAGTGTTGTAATCATGTTCTAAACAAGTCTTCATTGCAGGATTTTTTATACAAAAACAATAATACACTTTTTGAATACAGGAGGCGTAATGGTAGAATAAATGCTAACAATTGAAAAATCATAGTAGGCTTAGTTTTACCGAACAAATTAAAGTCCTAGGTGGTCTAGAAATGTGAGCTATACAGGGTGTCCCGCAAGGATGCCAAATTTTAGGGACATGTTCCTTGAAAATTTGTATGAAAAAAAGTTAGGTATATCAGCATAGCCCCGATTATAAAACATAACCGAATTATGGCTGGTTGGGAAGAAAATGCAAGAAATTCAACAATCGCAAATTTACTCGGGAGGAATATATTAAAGTTAGAAATATGTTCCTTGTGCAATTTTAAGCAAAAAAAGTTATATCAACAGCTCCGATTAAAAAACCTAAGTTATTATGTTTGGAAGAAAAATACAAAAAATGTTATAAATAACGTCGTTTATTTCAGAAACAATCGAAAATTTACCCGAGAGAAATGTGTCAAACCAAGGAATATGTCGCTTGAGTAATTTTAAGTAAAACAAGTATCAACATGGTTCGATTACAAAACATAACTAAGTTATAGCTTGTTGAAGAAAAATACAAGAAATTTCGTAAATAATGCTTTCTATTTAAAAACAATCGAAAATTTGATGAATGTAATAACTAAATAAATAACAATAATTATTCAAGTACATACTTAAGAAATATATCCTTACTGTTTGGCATACTCCTCACAGGTAAACTTTAATTTTATTAAATAAAAAGCGTTATTTATGAAACTTCTTGTATTTTTCTTAACTCAGTTAAGTTTTGTAACCGGAGCCACATTGATATAATTTTTTTGTTTAAAATTACTCAAGCAGCATATTCCTAGAGTTTGACAGATTTCTCTCTGGTAAATTTTCAATTGTTTCTAATACACATTATTTATAAAATTTCTTGTATTTTTCTTCCAAACATAACTCTCTTACATTTTTTAGTCGGAGCTATGTTGATATAACTTTTTTGATTAAAATTGCACAAAGAGTTGTTTTCGTGTACAATTGATTTTATTCTTTCTTATTGGTATTTTCTGGTTTCTCTTTTGATGACAATTTTGAACCAGGTGCTTTTAAATATTTAAGAGATTAATATTTATGTAGCTAACACAGTATAATGTTTTTATACGTATTTTTTGCAACTAGCCAAGTACTAAATAAAGAAAAATTTATTGTTATTTGTAACTTTATTTAGCTCACAAAATTCTTCATATAGGATCAATCTTCTTTTTACATTTTCCCATTATGTTTACTACTTCTCTTGTATGGTCAGATAAGTTGTTTCTTTGTCTTCTTTCATCACTTATGTGCTTGTGCTTTTTTTAATACATTCTTAAAAAAATCATTGTCCTCTTATACATAGCTGGTGGTTACAGCTGTATTTTTCATGCTGTTGTGATTTTTGTGAATATTTTTCCTTTCCCATTTTTACTTACTTTTACAATAAAGGAAGTATTGGATTTACCCCAAAAGTTTGAAATTGAGTTTTCAACAGATCTTCACGTTTTCGAGTTCCCTGAACCCAAAAAACATGTGTTTGTTCATTGGTCTGTATGTGTGTGTCTGTCTGTGAACAGAATATCTCAAAAACGAAAAGAGGTATGGCTTTGAAACTTCATATATAAGTTTTGTGTACTATCTAGATGCGACAGCAAGCTTTTGAAGAAAATCGCATAACCGGAAGTAAGTGTTTACTCTTGTGATTTTTCAGTTTTTTTTCGATTTTTTCAAAAACGGCTGTAACGATTTTTTTCAAACTTAACATTTTTATTACATTTTAATGTGTATTAATGTGAGATAGGTGATTTTCCAGTTAAATACTTCTAAAATGGGTTTCTTTTATTTTCTTTTCTATTTTTTTTTATTAACCTCTATTTTAAATAGAACACCCGGTATATTATTACATTTTTGAATTCAGCTTAAAATTCTAGAGAAAATTTGTCTCTTCAACTAACGCTCTATTTTGTACTGTAGTTGTAGAATTTCTAATTTTTTTAAATTTTTACAAATTTAATTATAAGATCACTGTAAAAGGAAGTTGTGTGCGTGTATCACACCAAATTTTTGATTTCTGGAAACTGTTGATCTCACCATTATGCTCAAATCTGTTCAATATTTCAGTTGGTGTTAATATTATGATGTAAATTGTTCGTTTATGAGTAGTGATGTTAAGTTTCATGAAACTTATAATTTTGAAAAGTTTCATGAAAAGTTTCATGAAAACCTTGAAACTTATGAAACTTGTGAAACTTTTAGAATTCCTGTACATTTAAGTAGCTTTCAGCATTTTAAAGTATCTAATACAGTAATACCAATATATAATATTTAAACAGAACATTAATTTTACTTAAAAGGGGTTAGAAATTATGAAATTACAGGACACAGTTTTTAAAAATAACATATATAAGTAAAATTAGTATTTACTATTTAAACCTATTTTTATTCATTATTTTCTAATTCAGTGTAACCATAGTCATCAGTTGTTACCTCGTCACTACTAACTTCTGCCATATTTAATGTATAGTCTTTCATTAATTCCTCATCTTGAGATAGAGAAGCATCCGACTCTTCCGAGTCTGTAAATCTAAGTTCTTCTTCTTCATCATCATCAATTTCATGTATTTTAGGTTGCTTTGTTTTGACTTCACTAGCAATCTGTAATACTGACTTGAAACTTATAAGAAACTTTTGAAACTTATGAAACTTATGAAACTTTTGGAAATTTTTGAAACATGTGAAACTTATAAATTTGAAAAGTTTCAGAAAATTTGAAACTTTTCACTGAAACTTTTCATGAAACTTTTCAAGCTCACATCACTATTTATGAGGCATACTTTCTAAATTCATTGCATCCAATTTCTAATAATTATTAATTTTTTAGCGATAATTTGAAAATCTTAGTAGTTAAGTTTCATACAATTAATTTTTGCTTCCTTTTACAATAAAGGAAGTAATATTGAATTCACCCCAAAAATTCGAAATTGAGTTTTCAACAGATCTTCACGTTTTAGAGTTCCCTGAACCCAAAAAACATGTTTTTGTTCATTAGTCTGTCTGTCTGTCTGTGTGTCTTGTCTGTCTGTCTGTATGTCTGTGTGTGAACAGAATATCTCAAAAACGAAAAGAGGTATAGCGTTGAAACTTCATATTATAAGTTTTGTGTACACTCTAGATGCGACAGAAAGCTTTGAAGAAAATCGCATAACCGGAAGTATGGTGTTTACTCTTGTAATTTTTCAGTTTTTTCGAGTTTTTTCAAAACGGCTCAACGATTTTTTTCAAACTTTAGATTTTATATTAAATTTTTGATGTGTATTGATGTGAGATAGGTGATTTTCAAGTTGAATACCTCTAAAATGGGTTTCTTTTGTTTTTTATTAACTCCTATCTTAAATAGAACATCCGGTATATTATTACATTTTTGAATTCAGCTTAAAATTTTAGAGAAAATCGTACGACACTCATTAATGACCAATAGAAAAATTAGTTCACCGGCCGTAACCAAATTATTCGAGGTTAGCGGGTTAGGTTTTCCGACACAGACTGACGCAAAACCTAACCTGCTAACCTCGAATTTGACATAGACTTACAGTGTTACCAACATATTATTCATACAGCAAATATTTCAAAGCCAAGCTTGATTTCATTTTCGTTTGCTCACATGTTACAATAATGGCATAGTATTACGAAATTTATATTATATTTAAATATTTCATAATTTCATGCATGCAATTTGGTGGTAGTCCTTAATAGATAGCACACATGCACCAACCAATAATAGAATAATTTTCTGTTACTTTAACTATTCTAATACTAATATATTTCACAGATGTTCTCAAAAACCATCGCACGCTATCTGCACTTAAAACCATCCTGCTGGGCATCTGAAAAATCTCAGCTTGCTACTTTACGTAAAAAGACAGGCTATACATTTTCTAATTGTAAAAAAGCTTTGGAATTGCACCAAAATGACATAATTCAAGTAGGTAGTTTCCTTGCACTTTTATTTTACTATTATTAAGTTCTAATTAAACTTGCAGGCTGAAAAGTGGCTAAATCAGCAAGCACAAGCTTTGGGCTGGTCAAAAGCAACCAAATTAGAGGGCAGACAAACTACTCAAGGATTAATTGCCGTTACAGTTAATAAAAACAATGCTGCCCTCGTTGAAGTTAACTGTGAAACTGATTTTGTTGCTAGAAACAAAGCATTCCAGGAAATGGCGGAAGCTGCGGCGCAGGCATGCTTACAGTTTGCTGAAAAACAGCCTCATATTAGAGGTCCTCTAACAAAGGTTTGTAATGGTTGCGCATTGTATTATTTTTTTTGCAAAAATCCATAATGGACCATCCTGATACCAAATTTTTTCAATAATGTATAAATGTATAAATACTTACATAATCCTTGAAACTCTATAAGGAATCTTAAAACGTTTCTGTAGCAAAAGTTTCTAGATAGTCTTCTGCAGTCAGGTTTTCTAAGGTTATTTCGTCCCACTGTGGTGGTGAAACAGCTTATCGGTCTTCTTTTGTTTTTGAATTAAAGAACTTCTGGCTGAACTCGTAAAAACAAACCACTGAGGTTTTCAGAGGCATCGCTTGTCGCCTTTACAAGGCATTTGAGATTTGGTGGTTGCTGCATCTTAGTTATGTTGTCAGTCTTTTATCGTTTTATCAGTTAGTTAAATAGGGGTTGGGAAAAACACCAGATCGCTTTTTTTATGGTGAATTCCATTGAGGAGCACATGCTGGATATTTGTCCCTTACTAAAGCAGTTTCAATGCTGTAGTATGAATTGCGCATAAACTGGAGGGCTGACGCGTCATACCCGCAGCGAATGTGTTAATGATTCCCCTGTGGTCATTAGAAGTAATGAAAAAACTGAATGGAAGATCATTTAAAGCTGTGATACGAGAAACTGTTTCTGCTAAGCTGTTGGAACTTGAAAAATAGTCTGTTGCTTTTTTTTTCGTGGCGTTTCATCTACTGTAGTGCGGAAGTTTTAGAACAAGATGCCGTAGAAATCAATGCTCTTGGAGTACCAGAAAAAAAATCGATTATACGAGACATATTGCCTGAAACACCACGAGACGTGTAGTGTCGAGTGGTGTTTCATAAGCCAATACATCGAGTCTCGAGAATTTTTGATTGTTGAGCTGTATACAGGTAGACTATATCATGAGTAAAGAAAATAAGTAAAATAAAAAAGTCAACAGGAGATTCATCAATTTAATAATTTTGTGTTTACTTCTCAAAGTTTTAATTCGTTTATGCAGTTTTAATATTGTTTTAGCCAGGATCGGTAGCTCAGTAGTTAAGCATTCTGACTCGGTAGATCAGTATCTGAGTTGAGTACGAGCGGGCAGCGGAAGTGAACGTGCGAAACGTAGTGCATTGAAATATTGATTTATAACGAGTTAGCAAATATTTGTAAACTAAAATAAAATATAAACCTACCCAACACACCGACAATATGGAACAAATATTAGAGGAAATAAACAAGAAGCTCGAATTAATGAACAGTAGGAGCGAGAGAATAGAAAATAAAATAGATAAATCGCAGGAGGAAATGAAAAAATTAACCATGGAAAATGTGAAATTAACAAATGAAGTTTCGAAACTAAAACAACAAAACAAAGAACAAGAAGAAAGATTAGAATTTTTAGAAAAAGAGATGCGAAAAAAGAAGCTGATTTTACAAGGAATTACGGAAAATGAGCAAGAAACGGACCTATCGCTGAAAGAAAAAATCCGCATAATGTTAGGAGATATAGGAATTCAAATAAATATGGAGCAGGAAGTCCAAGAGGTAAGAAGAGTAGGAAAATATGAAAGTCACAAAACCAGACCCATACTAATGGAAACAAACACATGGGAGAAGAAAACGCAAATTAAGAAAGCAGCGAAGAACCTAAAAAACTCAAAAGACACAAAAGTATGGATTACAGACGATTTCTCAAAGAAAGTACGCGAACAAAGGAAAAAGTTAATAACACATATGAAAGCCGCCAGAGAATCAGGACACCTAGCTGTTATGAATTATGATAAACTAATTATTGATGGCAAAAGTTACACCCTTCAACAATTAGAAGAAAATGAGAACAAGAAAGGAAGAACGGCAAGTCAACGCTCACCAGATCAAATTCAGGAAGACGAGCTACAAGATGAGGAGATAGAGCAGCAGAGAAGGGAGGTAAAAAAGCCAAAAAACTACTAAATAGACCTCGGCAAGGAAACACTGATGACGAACGCTTTTTTATCAAGGACAACGAGAAGGACATAAATAGTAAAGAAATTATAGACATAAGAAAAGTGAAATACATAGGGTGCTGGAATGTAAGAACCATGGTAGCAAGGGAAAAAATAAATCAAATAATAAACGAGATGGAAAAGTATAGAATAATGATCCTAGCATTAAGTGAAATAAGATGGCTTGGAAACGGAGAACTAAAGCTAGAGCGAGGAAAAACGCTACTATACTCAGGGAAAACGCAAGAAGATTCCATACATGAACACGGGGTCGGCTTTATAATAGACCAAGAAGCAAAAAGAGCACTCTTAGACTGGGAAGCGGTATCGGATAGAATAATTGTGGCCAGATTTAACGCGAAGTTCTTCAACATCACAATAATTAGCACTTATGCCCCAACAAATACAGAGGCACAATACAAAAAAGAGGAATACTACGAAGAATTACAAAAAACATATGATAAGCAAAGGAAGAAACATAAAAGAGATATTTTCTTACTGATGGGAGATATGAACGCAAAAATCGGAAATGAGAATGAAGGTATAGAAGAAATTATGGGAAAGGAAGGTATAGGAGAGATAAATGACAATGGAGAAAGGTTTTTAGAGTTTTGCACAATCAACAATCTACTGATAGGAGGAAGCTTCTTCCCTCATAAGCTGAAACACAAAATCACATGGATAGGACCAGGAGGGAAGCCCAGAAATCAAATTGATCACGTCACCATAGAAAGAAGACACAGAAATAGCTTACTAGATGTGAGAGCGATGAATGGGGCTGACGTAGGATCGGATCATGCTCTAGTGAGAGCAAAGATTAAAGTCAAAATAAAAACCAGAGAGAACAAAAATAGTATAAGAACAAAGTATAACACACAACTACTAAAGGATAAAGAAGTACTCAGCAACTTCGGCGCAAAATTGGAAGATAAAGTAAAAGCAAACATGGACGAACTAAACATGGGTGAACCAAGCATAGAACAGCTATGGGAAAAGTATAAAGAGGCATTGAAGACAACAGCAAAAGAAATATTAGGAGAAAAAAAGAAGAAACACAAGCCGTGGTTGTCATTGCACACGGAGAAATTAATAGAGGAGAGAAATAAACTAAAACAAAGAATATTAAATGCAAGAACAGACGAACAAAAGAAAATACTTGAACAAGCATACTGGGAAAAAGATAAGCAAATTAAAAAAAGCGCAAGAAAAGATCGAAGAAATCAAATGGAGGACCTGCTAAGGGAAGCAGAAAAAGCAGCAGACAGAAACGACCTAAACACGCTGTATAAGATAACACGGAAAATGTCTGGGAAGAGAAATATAACAACCAATAACATTAAAGACAAAGAAGGAAAAATACTAACATCACAAAAGGAAATATCAGATAGATGGGTAGAATATTTTAAAGAAATATATAGCATTAATAGAGATAACAGTAATATAGAAGAAAATGAGGAAGGCATTGAAATAGAACCCCAACTTGATGTAAATATGGACGAAATAAAGGAGGAAGAGATCCTTCAGGCTATTAAACAACTGAAAAATGATAAAGCAGCGGGGTTAGACGACATTCCAGGAGAACTGATCAAGGCAGGATCTGAATCAATCGTAAAAATGCTACATAACTTACTAAGGAAAATCTGGACAGAAGAAAAAATCCCAAAAGAATGGAAGGAGGGCCTAATTGTCAAAATACCTAAGAAAGGCAATACCACAGAATGCGATAATTGGCGAGCGATTACAATATTAAATACCACAAGCAAGATATTAACGAGGATAATACTTGAAAGATTAAAAGAAGCAACCTTAAGTAAACTCAGAAATAATCAAGCGGGTTTTAGACCACGAAGATCTTGCATTGACCACATCAGCACGCTAAGGATAATCTTAGATGAATGTAATGAATGGCAGAAACAAATACATATAGGCTTCATTGATTTCAGAAAAGCCTTTGACAAAATAAATAGAGAGAAAATGTGGCAGATACTTAAGATGTATGGAATACCAGCAAAATATATAAAACTTATTCAACTTATGTACGAAAATTATAACGCGTGTATAATACATAATGGAGAAAAAACTAAAAAATTTGCAATTGAAAGTGGCGTGAGACAAGGATGCATACTGTCGCCCTTATTGTTTCTAATAATTATCGATTGGATAATGGGCAAAGTAATAGATAATCAAAAAGGACTAGCATGGAGATTTAACACGAAACTCGAAGATCTAGAATATGCAGACGACATCTGCTTAATTACCGAGAAAAGAGAACATCTACAAGACAAGGTAAATCTATTACAAACAACAGCAAGAAACGTGGGACTGGACATTAACACAAACAAAACAAAGACAATAAGAACAAGCACAGAAGACACAACAGAGATAAAAATAGGAGGAAAAAATATACAAAACGTGGCGAATTTCACCTATCTTGGCAGTATACTGGACGACCAAGGAGGATGTAAGTCGGACATAAAAACAAGGATACATAAAGCACAAAACGCCTTTAGAATACTTGGTAAAATCTGGAAGTCAAATGAAATAACAAAGAATACAAAATTGAGAATACTCAGAACAAACGTGATCACGGTACTTTTATACGGGTGTGAGACCTGGGCATTAAATAAACAACAACTACAGAAAATACAAATTTTCATCAATAAATGTCTGAGAAATATTATGAAAATCCACTGGCCAATCACTATCACAAATAAAGAACTATGGAATATTACGGAGCAATTACCAGTTAGTGTGACTATAATAAAACAACGTTGGAGATGGATTGGACACACATTAAGGAAACCATGCTCAGACATAACCCGTCAAGCACTCGAATATAACATAAAGGGAAAAAGGAAAAGAGGAAGACCAGCTCAAACCTGGAGAAGAAATATACTTAAGGAATGTAAGGAAATGAACACAACATGGAACCATGTGAAAGAAATAGCTAGAAACAAAAATAGATGGAAAGAATTCGTGCAAAATATATGTAATCAGCAAGAACAAAAGGTACTCAACCCCCCAGATTAAAGCAATAGAATAAATGAAGTGTTTAAGTTTAAATTGTTTAAATAGTTTAAATAGTGTAAAGTGTAAGTGAACCCTTTTAGCGTAAGGCCGACTACCTTATGCTATGAACTTACGAGTTAGAGAAACGTCTTAGACGACCTATATTCCTAATGGAATGAAAGGACTGAAGAAGAAGAAGAAGATCAGTATCTAAGGTCGCAAGTTTGATCCCTGGTCCCGGTGAGGCTTTTAAAATATAAAAAAAAAAGCGGATGAAAGCCTCTACAGAATGCCATCATTCCGAAGTGATGTAAAGCCGTAGGTCCCATGTTACTACGATGTGTAGCATGTAAAAGATCCCATGCTAGGGTTGGAACTCCTTAGGCTGCCCAGTCACAGACGACACGATTACGACGCAACTGACAAGAAGCTCATAAGCGATAATCGCATGGCAATTGTTCTATGGGTTTATGTACTTCACTGCATACTCAAGCAACTACGATGCGACTTGCACAAAATAGTTGCTTGCGACTTACAATGTCAATTGTGAGGCGATTAGTTGTGTTGAAGTTGCTTCATAAAATGCACGATTTAATTATTCTTCTTGTTAACGATATTGCATATTGTATACAAGACACTGGCACTCAATATCGAGGACAGATTTATTTGTAATAAAAAAAATTATATATAGACCCAGCACTCCATCAGCGGAGTATAGGTCGCTTGTTGCAATGAGCTCTTCTGATCTGGTATGCGCGGAGGATCAGTCCACTTGTTCCTTGCGTTCTATTTTTTATTAATTCTCTCCAGTTCGTTGTCCTCATGTCTTGTATATCTCTCGTTACTTGGTGTTGCTACCTGATTTTTGGTCTTCCCCTTGGTTGATTTTCCATAGGTCTCCAGTTTAATATTTTCTTTATTAGTTCATCTTGTTCTCTTCTTTGGATATGTCGGAACCACCGCAGTCATTGTGCCTTTATAAATCTAACTATGTCTTCTCGTTCTAGTAGGTTTCTCACTTCAAAGTTCATAAGTTGTCTGAATTCTTCATCCTGCAGCTCCACTCACTGGTCCATATATCTGCCTTGTAATTTTTCTTTCTAGTATGCTCATCTTTTCTGCATCTTTTGTGTGTAGGCACATTGTTTCTGCGGAGTAGGTTATGACTGGTCTGATCCCTGTTTTATATATTTTTAACTTTGTTATTTCTGTCTTTCAAAAACTTTTGATACTTCCAATATGCTTTGTTTCCTGATTGTATTCTTTCTGTTATTTCTGGACTTCTCTCGTTGTTTCCGTCTACCATTACTCCCAAATTAATTACTGTACCCCAAAAATGATATTTTCTTAGTGAAAAATTATTTCTGATATTTTTAACCAACGTTTGTAGCTTTTCTTCAACTTTATTAGACCATTACATTAGCGATAAGCTCCAAATGGGTAATTCTCTGCGGAATGAGTGACATACAGTAGTATGCTCAGCTGCTATATTAATTGCTTTGATGTACAGTCGTGTGCAAATAAATCTGGGACAGTGTTTTTTTCACATGCAGATTCAGTTAAGAATTTGAAGAATATTTCCATGGATTTCCTCTTATCAGAGAGAGTTACGGGTTTCAGTACCTGTTAAAGTTTAATGTAACTCTTTCTGATAGCAGGAAATCCATGGAGATATTCTTCAATTCTTAACTGAATCTGCATGTGAAAAAAACACTGTCCCAGATTTATTTGCACACGACTGTACATAACACGAGTTACCGTCCTGATTGCATTATAGGTATGTTGTAGTTGCTTCGTAATCGCATCGCAGTTGCGTCGAGCCAGTGGACAGAGAGCTTTAGTCTTGGCAAAATTCTAAGTAGGACTGTGGCCATATGACCACAGCAGTCGGCATCTAAGGGCACAATGGGATGCTATCAGAGTATTGCAATTGAAACGGGGGTCAGACAAGGATGTATACTGTCCCCCCCTCCCTCCTGTTTTTATTAGTAGTAGACTGGATAATGGTTAAATGAGTGGATAATAGAAGAGGCCTAACATGAAGATTCGACAAAAAGCTAGAAGATCTTGAATATGCTGATGATGTTTGCCTCATAACGGAGAAAAGTGATCACCTGCACAACAAACTAAATTTATTAAAGCAAAATGCGACAGAAACCGGGCTGAATATAAAATAATAAAGACAAATACATTAACTACAGCCGACAAAGATACCAGACAACTAGTACTTAATGGAGAAAAGGTACATAATGTTAAAAGTTTTAACTATCTCGGAAGTATATTAGAGGGAAAGGGGGGTTGTCAGGCAGACGTTTAAGTGAGAATCCTCCTTTAAAATGTTGCAAAAAATATGGGCATCAAATGAACTGTCAAGAAATACCAAGATCTAAATCTTCAATACAAATATAATCAGCATACTTTTGTAACGATCTGAATCATGGGCACTAAATCAACAGCAAACAAAGGAAATTCAAACCGTCATCAACAAGTGTTTGAGGAAAATACTGAAAATATACTGGCCAACTGTAATATCGAACACAGAGTTATGGAACCTCACTGGTCAAGAACCCATCCACATAAGTATAAAGAGACGCCGATGGAACTGGATTGGGCACACCTTAAGAAAACCAATTTCGGACATAACTAGGCAAGCTCTCGAGTACACCGTCAAAGGAAGAAGGAAGCAGGGCAGACTTAACCTGACATGGAAGAAAATGTATTGAAAGAATGCAAGGAGATAAAGGTAACATGGAGTCAAGTAAAGCAAACAGCCCAAAATAGACACCTGAAAAACTTGTGTGCGAATACTGGAGTAATAGTAGAAGACAAATAACCTTCAATTATAAAACCTAGCCCCATCATATCAAGTTCGTAACTTGTTAAAAGTTGTTTAATTTGTTAATTTAAAGTTTCAAGTTCAAGTTAAAGCCAACTAATTGTGTATTAATGCAATACTGACAGTCTTGGACTAATTTATCCTAACTGTATAGGCGCCCTATAGTTCTTCGGGACTTACAGGACTGATGATGAAGAATAGGAGATTTACTTATGAAAAATGGTGTCGATCAAATGGCCCCCTTAGTGTTGTATGCACTCTTCTAAACAACTGACGAAATCTCTCATCACATGTTGCAGCATATCAAGCAATTTCTTCTCGAATAAATCTAATAAACCCCTCCAAATTTCGTAGCTTTCTTGTAAATATGTCACCGTACCGAGAAATCAGTTTATTTGAGAACTATTTTCGTAGGTCATTCGTACTAGTTCTTGCGGTGTAATTGTTGAAACCAATACTCATTTATTATCTCTTCTATTTGGACAAAAAATTCTTTGAAACATATCTGTACATCTTTGAGATGTAACTGTTACAGTTTCACCATTTTCTTTGAAAAAATAAGGCCCGACAAACTTTGACTATGAAACAGAACACCAAACTGTGACCTTCAGAGAATCACAGAACATACCCAAAGGAAGAAGTGACATAAGGCAACTTTTGAAAGTTGTTGATAAAAGCGCCCTCTCATATTGGTGCGCTACACCAAGTGATAGCGCGCGCTTTTTAAAATTATTCAAAATTTTATTTTGATGAAATTATTCCATCAATATTTAATTAAACTAATTTTATGTAAACTACCTCAGAAATATTAATAAAATATATAAAATACAATAATTCCTATGGAGGTTTACTAAAAATTAGTTTAACATTGCTTCTTGGTGAACATTTATTACCCCGAAAAATGTTAAATTGCAAATAAGACAAGTGCATATATTTTAAATTATACCTATGTATTTTGTGTATTTGTTATATGTTCGTGTTTTCTGTTGGACAGAGAAATAAAAATGGTGGCTTTTGATGGTCACTTTATTCTAATAACACAATGATTTTTGTACAGCTTAACTAAACTTACATACTATTCAGACTGAAACAGCGAACTGAGGCGATACGTTGGTCTATGCCACTTACAGAACTGGCAGGGTTCTTCACAATTTGTTTAGTTTATATACCTTAAATGTAGGCTAAAGAATGCATTACATAGTGCTTATTTTCACAATTTACTTCATACAAAAATATAATTATAAAACATATGGTGGAAAAATTACAAATTGCCTTTATAAACTTCTTTAATTGTATTGCTGATTAATGCGTTTCAGCAAGATTTACTTAGTTATCTAAGTGTATTAAGAATGGTGGTGCAACCCATTATTCGATTCCTTAATATCTCTATAAACATAATTATTAATACTTAAAGATACAGACTATTTAAGAAAAATATATAAAATTATATATACATATATTAGGTTCTTACCTTTATTAAACAATTCACAAAATCCAATTACTAACACCTAAATCAACTTAAAATAAATAATTTGCAAAGTCCAGCAACTATAACACTAAAGTCAACTTAAAATAAAAATGTGGCTGTTGCTCGTCACAAGGTAGTAGAAATGCACATTAAACTTTAGTTTCTGTATCCTAATGTGATACGAGGATGGGCCAAGGAGAAGAATAAATACAAATTGTGACAATTTACTGCAAAATTATGACAATTAATTGTACAAACTTGTCAATTCTGTACTTGTCAATTCAAATTGAAATCATAGGCGGCAAGTAACAGCGCCTCTATCTTTGGTGCGCGGTACTAAATCAAGGTTTGGTTATTTGAACGTATAACTGACGAGGGTCTGCAGAGAATGTCAAACATTGAAACAAAACTTCCAAGCCTCCTATTTATGAAGAAATTATCATCGATTCCATAAGTGAAGTGTATGGGTTTTTATTACTTACCGAATCTGACCAATGCTCTTTGATCCTCACTGTACAAAGATATCGCCATAGTTACTGAAATAACTGTTGTTCTCTGTCTTACTTTGCCTCACGATGGATGATAGTTTAATTTTGTGTTTTTAAATATGCCTTAAATTGGTTTTAATTATTTTCAACTAGTTTGTTAAGATTTTCCCCATGTAATTTGCGCCTTCACGACCGACTAGGTCCTTAATTTTCCATGTGACTCGACACATATGGTTTAACACATGCACCTCTTCAAGGTTCATCTCTGATTTGCTTAATTATGGTTTTATCTTTTAAACTACTGTTTTAACATTTAGCCTGATGATGACTTTTTAGTCGAAACATGTCGCTACTGTATTAACCTAGCATTTATTAAATGTGATACATGGGGAAGGTTTGGTGTTTTTAATATCTCTCCTGTAACTGTTGTAATACATGGAAAATGAGGAAAATTACGCTTTCTTATTGGTTTCTAACCTCAAATGGTATAGTCGTGGAAATACACCAAGTCGTAAGACATAAGAATGTAACTTTTGTAGTTACCCTTTGCATGTGTATTCTTATTTCATACAGTTTTATAATGGAGTTTTATAATCATGGCAGCGAATAATTTCAATGTTTGTTGAAATGACATGCTATTTATAGTCAAAATTATACCCATTCGGAGTCACGTGACTTTTGTCTGTCTCTGTTCATCTTTAGTAAAATAGATGAAATGGAAGAAATTTGAAAAAAAGGCATGTCGATTCATAAAATTAATTTTAAAAATTTGACGTTTCTTATCTGTCAGATTATATTTTTCGTGTAAGTTATTGAGATAAGGGTAATAAAACCTAAAATTGTTGAGCCGAAAACTGGAAATTAAAAGAAACCATCGGACATGCGGTATAACGAGCAGTCACAACAATTAATTTGAATATTATGCGTTTTTTTTTATGAAGAGTACAATATTAATAATAGTAAATCAACAGTTTCACCCTCCAACGCTGTTCGCCGTGCTTCTCTTGCATTAAATATCTCGGAGAGCACAATTTACCGAAAATATGAGCCAGAAAGTGAAGAATGCAAAAACGGAAGTCGACGAAGCAGTCAAGACACTGTATATAAAATGTATGTAGCTAAAGAATTTGTAACCATAAAAAATCTAAAAAATGCTTGGTTGAAGAATCTGGAGATTTTTCACATTCAGTTTCTTCCCTAAATAGATTGTGCAAGGAAATAGGCTTCAAATGGCAATGTTCTATAACAGAATATGCATGCACAGAAATTGACTTAAAATTTGCTATACGCAGCAGGTTTTTAATGTAGCAGCTGACATATCTTTATTATATTTACATTTTACGACATGTTATGTTTTGTTTAACCTGTAAATTCAGTTTGATTTCATATAAGAGAATAAACCCGTAGCAACCTTGTTTTAGAAATTGGCATATGTCAGGATAACCTACAAAACGGAATGTCATTTATTTCCCTAAAATTGCATTTTTAAGAATCGACATACGTAAAATTACTAGATTATCACGTGACTCCGAATGGGTATAAATTTGACTATAGAGCGACTTGGGTGTGATAGATTATAATTAATTTATTAGGCGTAATTATTAACTATCAAAGTGGAGCTTTCATTTTTAGAAAGAATAAACACTGGCAGAGTTTTATAATATAGTAAACAACAGTTGACAAGTAATTCTTAAAGGAGATTCTAACAGAAAATCTAATTTGACGCTGATTAATGGAAATGTGACATTTGAATAATTTACTATCCATAGGGCATTCAGTAAACACAAAAACATTTAAATTTTTTTGAAGTTGGCATTTGTCTACATTCTTTGTACTAGGGATTCTGTATTTTGTTTTGCAAAGGTTTTCACACCTGCATAAATTTACTCAAAAAATAATCAAATCGAATACAATGCGTACTTCGAACAGATTATACGTCTCAAACTTCCTGCACAATAACAAATCATGTCAGTTTGACAGAATAATCCTTCCGCCACAGAATCAACACCACACGGACTCAGAAGTGACACTGGTGGCGGCGCCCTTGATTTTCGAGTAGCCTATTTCAGCTATGGCGGTCATATTAAAAGAGAGTAAAGTACATTTTTTTTCTATAATAATTTTGAAGGTCAACTTTCTAGGGGATAAGTTGCATTCCTGCAGGGTCCCTAGTTTTAATAATGTTGGTACATAAATTTTTAGTTCTTTTCTTCCACTAAAAAAATGATTGTCATTTTGACAGATATGTCATAATTTAATATCGCTTGTTTCATTTTTGCATTTAAAACATTTCTTGGTTTTCTTTTTTTATCCGATTTTATTGATGATGATGATCATTCCATGTTAAAAAAGAAATTTGTCAAGAGTTCAAATTAAGAAACTTTGATATTCAAAATTGACACATAACCATAATTTTGAAAAAGTTGTACCAACACGAGGTATAAAAATTTCCTAGCGTTTTAATCACATATCTACCAACATTGTAACACTTTGACAGTTATTATAGAAAAAAAACGTACTTTAGACAAGAATAATATGTTGTTGGCACTATAAGTCTATGTCAAATTCGAGGTTAGCAGGTTAGGTTTTGCGTCAGCCTGTGTCAAAACTAATACAAAACCCACTAACCTCGAATTTGACATAGACTTACAGTGCTCTCTTTTCCCTTCGTCTGTTGAACAATCGTCAGAAACGTCGCTGATCATTTTTGCAACTTGGACTTAACTTTATTATTATCGAATAGATTTTTAGCAGTATTTAAATTTTTAATACGGTCGTTGTTTGCGGGTCCTGCATGTTGCGCTTTCTATTACTGCTCGGAGCTTGTGCGCGCGCACCTCCTACTTGAGCCGTTTAGAAATGTTCCAGATCCGGGATTTTAACACAAAGTTGAAAGTTTAATCAGTACAATCCTCGCTGTGGTGCGGTGTGTATGGATTCGGGTCATCCCCTCGGAAATCGGTACACACGCCTCCCTTTTACGTGTTTAACGCTTCTTGTTGATGTTTATTCCAATCCCAATTTAATGCTGTCAGTCTATCTATTTACTGACCTTTCTCTGTTATCTTGAGTGTCACGTCTGCCTCCAACTATTTTGCACAATTCAGAACTTTTTTGGGATATTTAATTATTTATATTCACTTGAAACTTCAACGTGTGAAATGACCGACAAGTCGGGTATCCCGTCGCTACTCAACATCATTTTGATTTGATTTTTATTCTCAAGTTTCTAGAAGCTAAAAATTACTCATTAAAAGTTATCGACGTGCGAGTGTCGCTTCTGAGTACGTTAGGTGTTTATTCTGTGCTCCCGCTGTGCGATCGGACTATTTAACCTGTCAAACTGATACTCTCTTATTATTGTGCAACAAGTTATCGGCACGTAACCCGATAATATCGAAGTACTTATAGTATTACTACTGATAATATCAGATAGAATAAAAGTGCAGTGTGCTGGTACAAAGTGGGCGTGGCAAAATATTACCTGGTAGCAAAGGAGTCATTTCTCTCCTCGCAAATAATGTATTTTTGGTCTTCACCTGAATTTATTAAATCTACATTTATTTAATTACAAATGTTTTTTATATGTTTTAGATTGGATTGGATGCAGATCAACTTCGCAATTTACCAACGTCTGAGGGTAAATTGCTGGCAGATAAACTTACATTGATGATAGGATCATTAGGTGAAAATGCAACACTTCGACGAGCTATTTGTTTAAAAGCTGATGGTAATGTTCACCTCTCAGCATATGCACATCCTTCTGGAGTTGAGCAAAATAATGTGCTTTTGGGGCGGTTCGGTGGCTTGATAGCTTTAAAACAGAGAGAAGCTAAGGAGATAGACCTTCAACAGCTGGGACGAAGTTTATGTCAACATGTGGTTGGCATGGATCCAAAGAAAATTGGAACATCTTCAGATGAGCCTGCTAAAAATCCTGATGATGAAGTCTGCTTAATTCACCAAGAATATCTTAGTGACAACACCACGACTGTGAATGATGTTCTCCAAGAAAACAGTGTGGAAGTTGTCGATTTTAAAAGATTCGAATGTGGGGAAAATTTAAGTACAGTGGGGGTTAAGCCTTTATCGATGGTTGAAACATGCCAGTAATAATATATTATTTGTTGTATTATAATACATTATTATGTAAAAAGCATAACCCTTACATCAGTTTAAGCACGTTAAATAGTTAGATTTTTAATACCAAATAAACATATGTAACATGTTGTATAGATAAAACTTGAAAACCGTATAAATAAAATCCTTCATTGTATTTTTGTATTTTGTAACTTCTCCCGTAATTCGCATAAAGATTTGTTTTTCTTTTGTTTGTTGCTCTTCCACAACCACATTCTGCAATCCTTCTTCCATTTGGTGGCAATGTCGTTTAATGAATAACGTTTACCTCTGTATGTTAACATTTCATCTTTCACTACAAAAATTTGGTTGGAAATTACTTCCCTGGTTTCATAGCCTTTTTCGTCAGTTTGATTACCAAATGGTTCAGCATCCATATATATTTGTTCGTGACAATTTAGATTTTCACCATGCTAAAATGAATTAAATATTTAATCTATTGACATGCAAAAACTGAATACCATACATTTGCTTCTGTAATATTTCCATTTCTTAATTCCTGTATAGCTCCAGTAAATGATTTTGCTTCTCGTAAAGGTAAATTTTGTGTGCCAATACATATACCTATGGTTGACAGCGACTTCTTTACAAAGCTGTTTAATGCGGGGGTCTTCAGTTTTGTATAGTTGTCGTTTAAGTCCATGCTATAAATATTTTGATCTCAAATTTATTTGAAAACTGGAAAAATGTCAATGATTTGGAAATTCAAATTGCTTTTGTTTTTATGGATAACTTACATGAAATATCAAGGTAGGTGAACCTTCAAATGAATTGGTGAACTTAACCTGCTAACTTCAAATTTAAAATGGTGGCTACTTTGACATAACATTAATACTGACAAACGTATAACACAGTCACAGGCTAATTACTATGAATGCATCCAATGAAAGAGACCCCTGATTGTCAATGCTCTCTGTGGTATGATAAAAGAATTCCTAGTCAAATCAGCATCGGTAGTTTGACAAATAATTGAAGTTTAGTTGACATAAAAGATGATTTTTGAGGTTATGTTATATGCTTCTAGCTTTTGATCATCAAAGTGACATGTATCAGTGCTATCTCACTGTAAATACTTCTATATTATATTTCTTTCTCGTGTTAAGATTCAGAAAAGACGACTTATGGCTAGTGGTGCTCCCATATATATAATTTACATATCAAAATCATCAAAAGAACAACCTATCAGAAACATATTGCTGATTCTTAAGGCTTTCACGTTCATTGTCATTATGTAACGAACGACATCTGGGATTCGAACGTGTCAGTGTTGAGACAGAAGAACTCAACATTTCACCCACTTTCATATAGGGCTTCGTCAGAAGTGAGATGCAAAAAAGCACGCTAAAACTTGTAAACCATGCCGGAGACAAAATCCTTGGGAAAACTGCAGAATCCGAGGCCAATTTCCCTTCCTATTGTTAATATTAATTATTAACTGTGCTTCTGTAGTAACCTTAACTAAAATTATAAGAGAAGAGGAATTGGCCCCGGATTCTGCAGTTTAGCCAAATGCTTTTGCAAAGGTAAGGAATAGAAGAGTATGGTAACTCAACGTGTCAACCATGCCAGAGGCAAAATCGATGGGAATGCAGACGTAGACATTTGGTCAAGAATCGTCGTGGTTGAGTGAAGAGGGCAGGGAGCGAGATTTGGAAGAAATGAGAGCTTTTTATGTGGAAGTAAAGAGTAACTGTCATCTCGATCGAGGTTGTTGGGATATTTGTAAATCTTAATGGCTTTTGAGTGGGGATTTGCAGATAGAATTTTTATCAAAAAGGATCTTATGGCTGGTATGGTGTTGGTATTGAGCGATGGCCGATGATGATGCGGGACTTAAGATAGTTCTGATGTTCACAGATATGGGTTTTTACTAAACCTCCTGTTTCACAATTGTACACAGCATTAAAGGAGCAAGGGACTCTGGAAATACCTGTGTTCAATTTATTCTTGGGTGAAGGCAGAATCTGTGGAATATTATTGTCTGGGGTATTAAATACCGTTTCAATGTTTTGTTTTTGAAGAAAGTTTCCTATGCAATCAGTGACTTGGTAGATATAAATAATAAAGATTGTTGCTTTGGAGATCGATTCTCCAAGGTTTGGGTGTTTAGAGATACGAGTTTTACTAAACGTACTGTTTCATCAATGTACACAGCATTATAGGAGCAAGGGACTTTGTAAACACCTTTAATGACATGGTGTTCAATTTATTCTTGGATGAAAAGAGAATCTGTGGAATGTTATTGTTTGTGGATTTGAACACAGTTTCCTATGTGATCAGTGATCAGTGACTTGGTAGATATATGGAAGAAAGACTCGCTGTGGGAGATCGACTCTTCAAGCTTTGGGTGGCTGTGCATAGAGAAAGCGAATGAATCAAAATCATTTTACAGTTTCAGCAGAGTTTTGAGTAAAAGAAAGTGAGTGAATAGAAGTTTGAACGTAGAAGTTCTTAACAAAAGAGAGGAAGATGCTTTATTTCAAGGGATAACAAATAAATGTCATTAAAGTAATGATCTAAACAGTTGGTTTCTCAACAAAAAGAGATATAACTAAGTTTATAAAACAAAAATCCAGCCACTACTCAACACTAGAAATAATAAATACGGAAAAACGAAAAAGAGCAGGAGAAAATTAAATCTGAAAAGCGATTGAATTTAGGGATAGGAAATGAAATATCAGAAGAAAGCTCAATAAAACTATTTTTCAAAAGTACAGGGATATACAGGGTGTTCCATTTAAATAACTCAATATAATTATATTTGCTAACTATGAGTTCTCTGTACAGTTTTAATACTCAGAGCCGGAAAGAAGAACTGTTTGAACATTTAATGCAATTACGTATAGGATTTTGGTGTATTGGCTTTTGTTTTTCAATCTGGTTTTATTTGACCTTGTCATTAATTTATTCCTGCATTTATCGTTTTTTCGTGTTTATTATTTCTTGTATTAACACTGACTGCATTTATATTTTCTAAATCTGGTTTTGTGTTTTAATTTTTGGAGAGCTCAAGTGTTTATCTACGACTAATAAATAATACATATATTACATATGTAGTTTTTACTATATAATGCCAAATATTTATCCCAACGGGAATAATAAGGAGGGATTAATGGTCATTATAGTCCAAGAGCCAGCAACGGGTTTGCTTACAGTATTTTTAACAAGTCTGTAACTGTTATGGAAGGTCACTTTGAATATACTGAGAAGGGAACCCGTAGTCTGGCAAGCCTGCGGTGGTGGTTTTGGCCCCCTTGCGGCCTTGAAGGATGGAAAAAAAATAATAAGAAAAAAGTATAATAGCGAGTCTCGGTCTTTTGCTATGTTATAAGTAATCATATCTTATGTAAGTTAAAAAATTGTACAGATGCTTTTGCACGTGGTAGGTTTACCCCAGATTCACATAAAGTTGCATATTAAAACTTAACCATTTACTGTAAAATATCGAGAGATCCAATAAAACTGATCCCCAGCAGGCTGTGAAAATTCAAACGTGTGATTAATAAGTTCGTGGCACTGTAAGTCTGTGAAATTCCAGGTTACCAGGTTAGGTTTTCTGTCAGTTTTGACACAGACTGATGCAAAATCTAACCTGCTAACCTCGAATTTGACATAGACTTACAGTGTTACCAACATATTATTTCTAGGTTTTGTGTCAGTTACAGACTTGTTAAAAATACTGTAAGAGATCCGTTACTGGCTTTTGGACTATTATTCCCTCTTGTGCTCCAATCAAAAAATTTCTCAAATTAAATAATACCATGGAAACAAAATACACAAACTCTAAAGTGTCAAAAACAGTTGGGTTGAAATTTATTTACGACTGTCAAATAAAACGCGTAGTGTTTGTGTATTTGTATTGAGATGGATAAAAATGAAGAGTCTATTACTTGTACACCTCCCGAAATTGTACTACAAGCTGCAGCAACAACATCTACCTTGCTACCAGAAGAATCGAAGTGCATTTATAATAAAACGTACGCAAGTTTCAACGAATGGCGGCTTCGAAAGAACACAAACTCATTCTCGGAAAATGTCCTGTTAGCCTATTTTGCTGAATTAAGTGCAAAATACAAATCATCTTCGTTGTGGTCATTTTATTCAATGCTTAAATATGTGTTGAGAATAAACCATGACGTAGATCTGGAGAAATATGGCAAACTACGGGCATTTTTAAAAAGAAAATCTGAAGGATTTGAAGCAAAGAAGTCTTCCACTCTGACCCCCAAATTAGGGAATTTATTGACAAAGCACCTGATGAAGTTTTTCTTTTACGTAAAGTAAATATACATATTAATCTGATCTGTTCCAAAACTAATATTTTTAATTTGCTTCAGGTTATATTAATTATTGGAATTATGGGCGCATGCCGCTCAAACGAGCTTTATGAAATTAATTTAGAAGACGTGAAGGATCTCCAAACATAGTTATTAATAACAATACCCAAAACTAAAATTGTACGAACATTCACCATAAACAGTACTACGTTTTACAATATTGTAAAGAAGTACATCTATCTCCGTCCATCACATGTAAAAATCAATTCATTCTTTCTAAATTATCAAAAATCCAAATGTACAATACAACGTACAGGAAAAACAAATTTGCAGTAATTGCTGAACAAATTGCTAAATATTTAAACTTGCCAAATTCTGAAAATTATACCGGCCACTGTTATCGCAGATCATCTGCCACTCTGTACATCGATGGAGGAGGCGATATAACTGGATTGAAGCGTCATGGAGGCTGGAAGTCGACACAGGTAGCTGAAGGTTACGTTGATCAGTCTATGAGAAACAAGACAACTACAGCAGATACTATTGCTAAACAAATAAATAGTAATGAAGCCTCTTCTTCCTTTACATCAATCGAAATTCCAAATATTTGTATTGAAAATTCTTCCAAAGTTATTGATAGTTCACGACCAATTCAGTTTATTAATTGTAATATTACTAATTTTAGTTTTGTTGGCAAATAAAGTTGTTCTTCATTGAAAATCTAAAATAAATATAAATTAATGAAGCTCCATGGAAACAAAATACACAAACTCTGTGAAGTGTCAAAAATGGTTGTGTTGAAGCTTGCATTCCTTGTATTCAATTGTGTTTTATGTAAGTAATTAAATTAGTCGTAGATAAAGTAGAGTATACTACTCGCAATAATGGCTTGGTTCGTAAATTATTCCTCGGGAATAATACCTGTCATTATTGGCTCGTGATATAATCCACTATTAAATCATTATTTTAATGGCGTTTGTTTGTTTTCTTTTGAAATGAAGCATCTTAAGGGGCTTAAATTGTTTTTTTATGATTAAACACGCATATTTGAAAAACAGGTGAATTTAGAGGTATAAAGTAACATATCAAAAAAGAAAGCTCATTAAAAGGGCTTTTCAAAAATATAAAAATATACAGGGCGTTCCATTTAAAAAAAAATCTAAATGATTAAATTTGCAAATATTGAGCACCCTGTATCAGAGCTGGGAAAATTACTTTAAAAAAGTAATTAATTACTACTTACCAATTACCGCCCAATGAAGTAACTGAATTACAAGAGATTTCAATTACTCACATAAAATAGTAATTCAATTACCAATTAAGTAATTGTAATTGTACAACATCAATTAGTAAAGTTCGGCCTGAGACAAGGTGAGCCAGGGTCTGGCACACCGTTAACGGCGGATTGGGTGATGTGGTTAGCATGACGCCTTCGATGACTGCCTTACTTTCCCTACTTCCACAACTGTGGTTTCAGTACCCAATTTTTAAAGCGACTGGGTGGGCCGCCTGCCGGTTGCCAGATGTTGGAATTGAACCCCGTACCGTGGCACCTCAGCCTGACCCCCTAACCGCTTGGCCACGCTGGCGATACAACATCAATTACGTTTTCAATTACTTTCAATAGAACTTATTGTCATATAGTTTTATTTAGTAGAACTTTCTTGGAAGTTGCAACTATCATTAGTGTCGTGTCGATTCGTAATTGTAATCTAAAAATGCTTAATTTTTATGTTTTGTTAACTATGTATGTAGTAACCTACATAAGTACTTTATTACTTTTGAAGGTTTTTTGATAATTAAATCTTGTAGCTACACCAAAACCAAAAGTTTTTAGTTTGTTTTGATGTAAGATGTAAGTAAATAAATAAAGTCAAGGATAAAAATTATACAGGGTGTCCCAAAAAGAATGGGACACCGATTAGTCATATATTCCTTAGGTTATAATAAACCGATTAAACCTAATATACCTTAGTACAGAGTCCCTTCAGTAAGCAGGTATAGGAACTTGGAAGTTCAATTTTATTTTTTAATGTTTATGTTAATTTCCACATAGGTTATCACTGAAGTTGAGCTTTTTATCACGAATGTGGGTTTAGTTGCCAACGCCCGTAGGGCCAAAGCGAATAAACCACATGAGGGAGAAAAAGGAACTTCCAGTGCCGAGAGATACATTGTTTTTTAAATCGTGAAATTACAATATTTTAACCAACTTTTGTAGGTTATGTTGACGTCAGTTGACGTTTACCTATCGCCCAGTCGCCTACAAAAAGTTGTAAAACAATAGATTACTTCACTGCCAATTTCTCGTATTTTAATGACGATTTCGACGTTCTTCACTGCCGATTTAAAAAAACATTTTTTTTCGGATATGAAGAAATGTCGAATTTCATTTTGACTAGAATTTGTAATGGTATTAGAAAAAATAGCACGCTGAATATGTTTTAAAAGTGATTTTTCCTTGTTTATGTAAAATTAATCCACTCGCTTTGCATCGTTGGCTCATAAATTAAATGTTGAAAAATCTGGTGTGATACACTCACACAACTTCCTTTTACAGTGATCTTATAATTAGTCAAAAATTTCATTTTTAATTTTTAACCATTTGTTAAAAATTTTCAAAAATTACAAATTCTACAAAAACGGTACAAAATCGAGTGTTAGTTGAAGAGACAAATTTTCTCTAGAATTTTAAGGTGAATTCAAAAATGTAATAATATACCGGGTGTTTTATTTAAAATAGGAGTTAATAAAAAAAATAGAAAAAAAAACAAAAGAAACCCACTTTAGAAGTATTCAACTGGAAAATCACCTATCTCATATCAATACACATTAAAAATGTAAGAAAAATGTAAAGTTTAAAAAAAATCGTTAGAGCCGTTTTTGAAAAAATCGAAAAAAACTAAAAAATCACAAGAGTAAACACCTACTTCCGGTTATGCGATTTTCTTCAAAAGCTTGCTGTCTCATCTACATAGTACACAAAACTTATATAAGAAGTTTCAACGCCATACCTCTTTTCGTTTTTGAGATATTCTGTTCACAGACAGACAGACACACAGACACACAGACCAATGAAAAAAAATATGTTTTTTGGGATCAGGGGACTCTAAAACGTGAAGATCTGTTGAAAACTCAATTTCGAATTTTTGGGGTGAATCCAATACTTCCTTTATAGTAAAAGGAAGTAAAAACTGTCACTTTTCTTAACTTGTAGAACATCTACTATTAAATACGCCTAACATGAGGCTGAATGATGAAAATATGTATCTTACCTAAGTATACAGGGTGCAGCATTGGATTTCTTAATTGTTTGACAGCAGAATTTTATTTAGATTTTGTAAAGAACACCACATGGTGATCGAATTGGCGCAACTTTAGCATTTTTTGTTGGCTCAGTTGGAAAATACATTTTTACCCCTTTATATAAAAGTGACATTTTTTGTCGCCTGTTAGGGGTTTCCTGTTTGGTACCCTGGTCGGTTTCCAATAGCAGTGGGAAGAAATATAATACATTGAATCTCATTGCCATTAAAGATGGGATGCAATGTGATTAATATCATCATAAAATGTAAAAGTGTCATATGTATAATTCTGGACTAAAATGTAATTTCCTCCCTTGCATGATTACAATTTATTGATTACGTACTGCTCTCACTAACGCTGGAGAATTAAACTACATCCGCGGGAGGGAATGATACATTTTCCTCCCTAGTAATACAAATAGCTATAAAAAATATGTTAGGTGACTTTTGAAATTTAAAAATAAAATATCAAATTGGTGTTGATCAGGGACTGTTGAAAGTTGACAGATGACTGATAAATCTAGTTGAAAACGGCTGATTGAAATAAGAATTCGTACATCAGATACAAAAACAAAAGACATTTGCTCAAGCACGTAACAACGAAGTCATTTTTACATTCAAGAGACCTTTATTTATTTATTTATTTATTTATTTATTTATTTATTTAATTCGCACTCAGCCAACAGCCGTTAGGCCAATTATAGGCGTCGCTGTGCAGTTATGAGGACTTCCAACCCCACTAACGACTGTCATGATGTTGTATGACCGCCGGGACCAACTTTTTTCCGTGATAGCTGTACCACGAGGCGCCGAGAGATGCAGCCGTGGAACTCCCATCCAAGTTCTGACCAGAGACAGCGTTGCTTAACTCTGCTGATCGAACGTGGACGCTTGTTCAAGCTACACCACTCGGGACCCACTTATACATGTGTTCAAAAAGAAATTATATAAGGGTTGCTATGAAAATAAAACTAATGTCAACAGCAAGCTTTAGAGACAGCATTCTTTAGAATTTTCAATCACGATATCAGCGTATAATATAAACTTAACAATAACAACAACAGTGATGACAGTTAATGAATTCTAAAGCTTGCTGTTGACATTACTTTTATATTCCATGGCCAACCCTTATATAATTTCTTTTGAAATATTTGAATGCCTCGTAATTAGCACTGGGGTTTTGTATGTTTCGTTCGTCAACGCAGCACCCGGTATAACGTAAAGAAGTAATGTTGGATGAGGTGAGCGGAACTATAAGAAAGTTATGATTTTTATAAGACACTATTTCAGATTTTTAATAATAATGTTGAAGCAGCCCGTAAACAATTTTTCATAGCCTTGCTAGTATACAAAGCAGCATATGAGCATTACTAGGCAAGAAAGCGACAAAGAATGGATAATTTACAAAAAGTTCAACGCAAGAATGCTGTAAACTTAAGCGGCATTTTTTAAATTGTAGTAGTACCATACCCCATACTGCATTTTTGAGTCAACCAGGCATGGAATTGTGGACTTCAGTACATTTGTTTTACGCTATTTAAATGTTGCTATCGGATTTTGGCCGTTTAGTTCAATTCATCACTCAAAAACGTAATTTTGTGGACTTAACGCCTGTTACACTTGCACGGCTGTATAACCCTATGATAGTACATCCTTTTTTAAAACAAGCAAATTGAAATGAATAAATTATTATTATTAACCAATATCGTCTTATTTTAAATTATGTTTACCGTAGGTATTGTAATCTGTAATGTACTTACCGCAAATATAGTTTTAGCGTCTTACTCGATAAATATTAGCTTCACTATTACAACCTACATATCACATCTACATACACGCACCAATGCACTCTTTGCTCGTCCACGCGACGAACAAAATGCGAATGTTGCTGTTATTCGACTTGGCAGAGGAAATCATAAATTAGGCTTATATTGTTCCGGGAAGACTCTATTCCGATTTGCTTAATATGTAACTTAATAAGACCTTATCTTATTTTTTGCGTTCTGGAGATTTAGCAGCCAATTGAGGTCAGTAATTCAGTAATTGAATTACCACAAAGTAATTCAAATACTGCGAGTAATTTCAATTACCACAGGTAATTCAAATACTTGTAAAATAATTTAAATACTCTAAAATAATTTCATTATACAAAAGTAATTAAGTAATTGAACGTAGTAATTAATTACCTTTAAAAAGTAATTGGCAAGTGCTTTTAAAAAAAACGGCAATTCCCAATTACAATTACCGCATTTTGAAAAGTAATTCAATTCCAAGGCAAATAAACAAATAGTATATTACTTTACAAGGTAGTGTAAATCTTACCTGCATCCTGTGTAAAGTACATAATTTGTTTCACTACCAATATTTCCTTATGTAAAATAAATGGTAATAGGGTAAAATTATTACATTTTCTAAATTATAGTAGCCTTTTTCGGGAGCTTGGGGAGTTGTTACTAGGTCTGTGCATTTGTATCGATAATTCGAATAATATATCGAATAATTCGATATATCAAATGATATTAAAATAAAAGTTATTCGAATTATCGAATAAATAATTATTCGAATAAATTTATTGGAATTATCGAATAAATAATTATTCGGATAAAAATTTATTCGAATAAAAGTTTATCCGGTTGAATATTTATTCGAATAAATTCATACCAAGAATTATTTATTGGATAATTCGAACAAGTTTATTGTTAATAAATTTATGCGAATATCGAATAAATACGTATTTATGCAAATAAAACTTATTAGAATACAAAGCCACATTATAAATTAATATCAAACTGTAAACATTTTAATTACTTAAAATTAAAATGGTCAGAGCAATTTAATTTTTTATCAAGCTGGCTATGACATAAATGATCTGTATTAGGGTTCCTAGATGTGCGTGATTATTTATTTTGTTTATTATCATTGCTTGAAAAGTTCGTTAGATGATCTTATCGGTTATCATTAATCATTAGTGTTGTTAGTCCTTTTCAATTTCCTTACGATAATACCAAAACAAATGCCTGCCTAATAATTATTTCAATAAATTAGTTATTCGAATAAACTGGTTATTCGAATAAGTTATTGCAACAAATTATTCGAATAAATTAGTTATCCGAATAAGCTATTCGAATAAATTAGTTATTCGAATAACTAATTTATTCGAATAATTTGATAGTTATTCGAATTTTGATATATCGAATAATATTCAATATTTAATTTTATTCGTTATTCGATACTTAATTTGTGATATCGAACACCCCTAGTTATTACAGTGCTGTGAAGGTTAGTTTGACAGTTATAAACGCACTGTAAAAAATGCGTAAATACGATTGCGAGTGATGTTTTGAGAGCTTTGTGCTTGTACTCTGATTAAAAATGGATAATAGTACGAGCGATAATGATTTGCTTCATATTAACCACTAGTAATAGGTAGCCATTTTCATAGCCGAGTAAGAAAAATTAGCTTTGTGTAGTCAAATTGGCGTTATTATTGCAAGTACTTCATTTAAAATTTGGAATTACGTTTTCAAATACCATCTTAATGGAATGAAGCAAAAAGTTATCGATTTATTTAATTTTTGTAGGTAATGTTTTTCCTAAAATAGTTGTAATTTTAATTTGAAATTTGGTCATTCCCTAGTTAGATATGACCGTCCTGAAGATGAAGCTCCGAATCTTGCAATGGAAGAAATATTTACATACATTGAAAATAGCGATGATTGTCAGTTTAAATTAGAATTAAAAAATATTTGCGAAACAAAACCATTAAGATACGATTAAAGTTGAAGTATAGTGATAAAATTATTATAACTGAAAAATCGGGAAATTTAACATTTGTATGTTTTATTGATAATCATTATGATATTCTTAATCAATATGACAAAAAAATTTCAAACGAAAAAGAAAAGCGATTTAGAATCCTGGAAGCTGAGGCAGCAATTATTCGAGAAGATATGCAATCTGTAGTAGTCGATAATTCTAATTACCCCCCGCCAAGACGTATGTTTGAAAATATTACAGTAACATTCCAGAGTCACTGACTTATTTTTTGGAGCAAGTTATTCTAAAAAACGATTAAGTTTTGAACATTTAAAATTAGTTTGTACAAACATTGGCCATAGTATTATGACTGCTGTTCGGCCTCGGTTTTTTAAGTCCAAATTACAATTGGGTGTCTCAATTTTTTTCCATCGATGATTTGGGTCAAAACGTGTGCATATTATGGAGAACACGACTTTTTCAACTTTTAGAATCACTATATCTCAGAAATGGCAATTCTTCAGAAAAAAAGTGCAAGAACAATTTTTATAGCTAATTGCATGATCTACAATTTTTGTCCGACGTATTTTTATGATAAAACTGACTCGTTTCGCTGAAAAATGCAAAAACCCATTTTTGCTAACTTTGACCTTGAATAATTTTTTTTGCACACGTGGTATCAATGGGGATTTTTCACAATTGGTTTATGATGGTGTTCTCAAAATGTGTACCAATATTCAGCTTCTTGCGAATTATTGTAACCTTGAATGTCTATTTTGACCGGACTAAAAATTAAAATATGCAATGTAATATATATTTTCTTTATTTTCATATAATAACATACATCTGATTTAATATAATTTCTGGTTATATATTTCTTACAAAATGTTTGCACACAATGTACAGCATCTAAAATAAACATATCCACACTCACTGTTTGTAAGTATTGAGTATTTGTGAACTCCGTAATGGTTGGTTCTGTGAATGACAATAATGCAAATTTCTTAAATGTGCACAAATTAAAACACCTTAATAATTGACTTATGGTTGTGATCACATAATTAGCTGGTCAATCCGAGAATATAAATATAAGATTTAATAATGACTTTTGTAATACTCGCATACTTAAAAATACAACTTTAAATCTGGTAAGTTCAGAGTTTTTGTCTAATAAGTATAAAACCTCAAAAACATAACAAGTATTTACACCTAGTATTAACTGAGTAACTAAATTATTCACATGTACGCTTTAAATAATATTCGAACAAATGTATTTACAAAAACTATGGCATAATAGTACACTTATTAAAGTCCTCATAACACAAAAATAACAAAGCAATTTTTGAACATTAAGCTGCATACTTTAACATAAGCAATTCACAATAAATATCTTAACATTAAAAATGAATACGGAACATGAAATGTTTCAAAATGATGACCTCCACCAATGATTATACTGAAAAAAATAAATGCATTAGAAACAATGTTTTGCTTAAACAGCACATTTTGAAAACTAAAATGATGTAGGTACAACTGTGAAGAAAGTGTAGAAAGCGTATGTACAGCGACACAGCTGATTACATTATTACATAAATGTGGAACATTCATTCATACATAAAAGATAATATTAGTAAATGCCAATACATTTAGATTAAAAGCCAGTAATATGCATACATACTTAGTATACCTAACTACTATTAGTTGAATATAATTTGCTCGCTAGTTAATGCATACATAATTCAAACTACTGATACAATAGATAAACACACAATAAGACATTTATACATAATTATTTTGTAGTTTATAAGTGTGAAGTTTGACATCATACCATGCCCGATGTGATCAAAAACTAGTTCAATAGTTAAATCTAATCCTTAAAGGAGCTACTTTTAAATTCAGTGAAAATTATTACCTTGGTCGAAACAGCTGGGGTTGATGATGTTGATGAGTTCATTTTCGGACATCGTGGCAAAACCAGAAGGTATCATGCGATCTTCGTTCTTTTTCTCACTTTGGATTTGACCGGAAATGTCCTTGACAACATTGACAGGTACTACAAAATCTTGTTTGTTGTTTTCGACGATCGATTTAGGAGACGCTATTAAAGTCACAGGCATGGTGGTCTGAGTTGGCAGTTGAGTTGTCGGTGTTGGAGACGTAGATAAAATGTTATTCATAATCACTTGTTCAATACTACTGTTGTTGTTAGTCGACGTGAGCGTTTCCAATTCACTGATTTTCTTCTGCGTCTCCAGCAAATCCACAGCTGCTTTCAACAGTATCGCTTTCTCAGGATCAGTAGCACCCATGACAGAAGTTAGTTGATTTGTAAGCGCTACTGGAGATCTGGCTGGAGTCAAGGATCTTGGCGACGTGTCCGCCGACAAAAGTGGAGCTATAGGGCTGCGTTGCGAGGCAGTCTCTGGCAATGTCAATTGAGACTGAATAAGGGTAGGTTCCGCAGTCACATTTGGTTGACACATGGTAGATAGAAGCCCTTCCTGAGTCAGCGTTGAAGCTGTTCGACACATCATACTAGGCGATATTTGGGAATTCAATATGATTTCCGGCGAGATATTCGGCGTAGATTGAGCACTCGAGTTCACTTCTGGCTGGTCCAAAGCCGAAGTGGTGTTTATTGTGGGAGGAACCATCAATGACGATTGTGGAGAGGCGTTTAACATAACATCCTGAGTGGCAGCACTTGAAATTAAGGGCGATTTGCTGCCTATGAGCATGTCTTGGGGAGAATGAACGTTTCGATCAACATTCGCAGTAAGCACCGCTGAGGTAATTACGTTATTAACGAGTGGTTTCGACAGAATACCACCTTCAATGGCAGACTGCATTGCACTGACCGTCGTGTCTGCTATCAACCCATTTTGCTGCAATAACACCTGTTCACCAGTCGTTTGGACCGATCCTGGTACATGTGATGTATGAGCAGGGCTAAAGCTAGTTACACCTAAATGCGACTGGATTGCACCTAAATGCGACAAACTCTGAGTGGTCGATGTGTCTAATAAGCTTTGTGTCGGTATTACCTGGTCGGTCATTATCTTTTGCGAATGCATTTTAGTTGGTGCAGTGGAATTCAACATCTGCGAGAGTTGTAAAATGCTGCTGCTAGGCAAAGTCATCGTGTCTATGGTGACAGCCTTCGTTTCAATCGTGGATAAATAGCTTTCAATGCTTTGTGCGCTTTGTGTGGGCAACGGTGTGTTTGATGCTTCGGTGACACCAAAACTGTGTAGGGTGGCCAAAGAAGGGGCATTTGTACTTGCTAGGTCAGCTACAGTTGCTGCAGGCATTTTCATGCGGAGATCCATCACAGCGAGTTCATCTCGGACAACAGAAGCAGGCATTTCTGTCGGAGTTAGTACCCTGTTTTCAGGAACACAAGTGGGTGTCTCGTTCAAGAGACCAGGATTGACCAAAGGCACGTTCATGGAGTTTTCATGGATACCTTGGCTGCCCGAATTTCGCCTAATGATCATTTCGCTCATTCCATTCATGGAGTTTTCGTGGATACCTTGGCTGCCCGAATTTCGTCTAACGATCATTTCGCTCATTCCATTCATGGAGTTTTCGTTGATGTTGTGGTTGATGGCGTCCAACGATACTGAGCTACGGCGCAACAAATCAATGGAGCTGTCATTGATCATTGTGATATTCGAGTCCCCTTGGTGCACGTCCATAGAGCTCTCGGAGACATTTCTAAACCGTTCTCTGTGCAGCTCCAAGGGGTCAATAATGGAATTTTGACTGTTTTCATCGATCAATTCTTGCTTAAGGCTGTGAAGTGGGGGTGAGTGAACCTCTGACGAGGTTGTGTTAATAGAGGGACGGCGCTGAGTTATTGGCATCTGGTTGGTGCCAGGCGGTGGCATGATGCCTTGCTCGTGCTTGTTCACCGATGGCCAAATAACTTTGTTCAAGAAAGGTGTAGGTTGTGTGGATTCCACGTGAACTGTAAAATTATAAAACAAATATTAGATTACAGTCACGACACAAGTACAATGTATAAATTGTAGCTGCCGTCAAAAGCCACTGTAAAATGAGGGAGGATGTGCCACTCACGCCAGGTTAGTCGTAAAATTATAAAATTTCGAAATGTTATGAATTATTCCAAATATCTGTTTGGCAATGTTATAAAAACGTTTAAATCGGAATACCATGGCTTGATAGACATGACCCACGATGTTAACGCCCGATGCACCCACAGACACGGGCAAATCCAGGCTTTCATCTTTCACACCACGTATGCTTGATGCATTCATTTAAATCCTGACCCTACCAAAAGGATTCTAGGATTTTACGATAAGTGTAATGTGATGATGCAATTAATTCAGGCAAAACAATAGTATGGATAACGCATTCAAGAAAAATAAGAAACCTCTCTACCACACCTTTCACCTGTTAATGTAATTAATTATAGAAATTATAATGAGAAATATTACTACAATAAGAGTATGAACTATTCCAATAAAGGTCTTCCTTACAATGTTACTACTAATACTGTTTTATCAATTTTATTCTTAAAAACATTAATTTAAAAATAATTTAAAAAATATACAAAAATTACAATTAACGGAAAGATTTACCAATTACTCAATTTTTCTAAATTCTTTGTAAGTAAAGCTTCATTACTTTATCGACCAGCTTTTTTAAATCGAAAAACCCAAATTAGCATATTAACATCAAGTATGATCGTTTTAATTAATCAAAATAAATTTGCTGGCATAAAACATTAAAATTATAATTAGTCTGCGGTATGAATCGATATGGGTTTGAAGCAAAACTCAATCTGCAGACAAGTAGCAGAACCACAATATGATTTAGTCCATTAGATACTAGAAAATGGGAAGAGGAAAAGCTAAAGCTTGAAGTTGTAAATTTAAACAATTTTATAGCGAGTTAGATGCAACCTCTTATTTAGATATAAAATATTGCACATATTTTTTTGTATTTAATTGTCTTAATCATCTTGTGCTTACAATTCACTATTACATATCTGTGGCAGCAGTGTTTTATTACTATTACAAAATAACCTGACTTTTATTTGATAAATTTTCTCGAAGAAAATTCAAAATAACAGACACGTTAATATTCAGTAGTTCCGGGTGAACTTCATGCTTGAAACTAATTCTGTATCCCATAAAATCCAATAGTGAAGCATTATGCAAGTTTTATCATAATACGTAATATTGTATGACTATCCTGTTTATCCAATATACTTAGTGTTACAACACTGCAGTGACATTTGTAATAATGAACTTATACACTAATAATAAATATATACAGATTGTCCGAAATCCGTTTTGAACATAGGAAATTAATGAGTGCGACAAGGAAGACATCAACAAAATGAGTAGCAGGACAAAGATAGAATGTAATCATGGCTAGGTACATTTTTAAACTAAAATTAAGTCAATGAAACAAACAAACACTTCTGTCAAATATTTTATCTGTTATTAAGAGTATAAAGTGAGATTTAAATAATTATGTGATAAACAATAATATATTTAAACCTCACTTTATACTCTTAATGACAGATAAAATATTTGACAGAAGTGTTTGTTTGTTTCATTGACTTAATTTTAGTTTAAAAATGTACCTAGCCATGATTACATTCTATCTTTGTCCTGCTACTCATTTTGTTTATGTTTTCCTTGTCGCACTCATTATTTTCCTATGTTCAAAACGGATTTCGGACAATCTGTAGATATATGTACAATATCTTTGTATGGAAATATATTTCAAAAGCTGTAATCAAATTAAAATTTTAATCAGAACACTAGCTCCTTTAACCATTGTTTCTACATTCTACCAAGAGAAATAATTTACACAATCAAGCTTTGAAAAGAATAGTTTGGCTTAAGAGTTTTCCTCTGCAATTTTAGTTTTGTGGTTCAAACTCATAGTAATTCATACAACTCCCACTTATGACAAGGTAAAACATAGAAACGAGCTTTTAATACTGTAAGAACAATATGCAGTAACATAATTTGAAAACACAGCTTTATTTTCACTTTAAGCAAGCAAAAGATAATGTGTAACAAACTTAATTAATGCCTATGAAAGTATTTTAGTAATATTAAAATTAATAAAAGTCCCCATGCACGAACAACCAAGTGGCATGCATATTTAACCAAACCTATATAACTGTAGAGAGGATTCTTAAACTGGGAATTTTGAAGGAAAATTGGTAATCACGGAAATTTGGCCTAAACAAGCACAATGCAGTCAACACCACAACTATTTCACGCGTTAACATCATGCGTCGATTGCAAGGTTCATCTGCCACACTGCGGTAATCCTGCAAGAGAAAGAAAAGGTTCCCTGGTCCTTTGGCCTAGCTGAGGGGGAAAAACATGCACATCCATAACTTCAAGTATAATTTTAGTTAATATTAGGTTTTAGTATTCTAAATAAAAACTTAATAAATAGTAGCTGCTGTGAAGCAGCACCGATTTCAAATGGTGACGTTAAAAATATGTAAAATGATCAAGCAATTTAAAATATTCTTATAATTATTGTGTAAAAAGTAAATGATCCCATGTACTGTGTCTGTAAATGTATGTGTAGGTGTATCGTGCACTCTTTGTCAAGTTCTCCGCAACAATCAAAGTAGAATTTTTTCACTTACCCCATATTGATTAAAATTGATTTTAAAAAAACATCAATTAGCTAACAATAGAAACAATATTATAAATAAAAACAATCAGTCTTTCCTATAACTGCATTTAAAAATTACATGTTTCGGAGGTTCCAATTATCATCCGGCTAATATTAACTGATCATTAGTTATAAACAAAATTTAAATCGGATATATAAACTTGAATCATTTTTAAACGTCATTTAATACATTTCTATATTTTCGTGACGATTAGCTTGATGAGTTTGGACTAACGAAACATTAAAATCCTTTTTAAAGCATGTAGGGAAAACTGTTTGTGTCATTTATAACATTTAAGTATTTATTACATTACGGCCAACAAATGAATTTGTTAATTTGATATGTAGATTAATTTTGCGCAACGTTTGTTATCGTTCAAACTATTTTCATCAAATATTTTTACTGTTTAAAAGCTAGATAGAGTTATTATTCAACCACATTGTATAATTTGGACAAACAGTGGAGGAACTCGGACAAAGAATGATTGTGTGATAATGTCTTTATGTGTGTAATGTTTCGTATTCATGTTTTTTTAAGTACCCGTGATGCGAGAACCTGAATGACGCGGACTTCGGCGTAGGTTAGGCCCCGCAGGCTGAGAGAAGTCGATGGCAGGCGGCCCCTCTGCGTAAACAGAGCCTGTATGCTGTATGAGACAAAGTGGAAAAGCAAACGCAATAGAAATTGTTCTAACATTTTCGATTCTCATACATTTTATATAAAGAAGATACTTGATGCTATATTTGAAAAATTTTTTGACAGCTGCTGCTAAGACGTAACTTACAATGAGGTTGCAGCTGCTCCAGCAAATCAACAAGCGAGTCAAAAAATTTTACAGTACAAGCTGAAAAACAATTGTAGCTTTGGCTTATTCTTGCATATCTTTTACACAACTTTGCAAAACATATATGAAAGTAACATGAAACAAATACAATGTAGGGAAATTTAAAGTTTCGTGAATTACATTATTGAAAATACAATGTTTATTTACTAACAATTATATAAAAAATAATAAATTAATGCGCCCTGCTTGCTGAAAAAATACAAGTTATATAAAACAAATATAATAGAATTTTAAAAGCCATTGCTACAGGATTCCATAACTTAAAACATAACAAATGTCACAATTTCGTAACTGAGAATGAAAGTTTTTGCCTTTACAGCAGAGGTTATGGAATCCTTAAAATAAGTATGGAGCAAATAGCATACTACAACATCCACCAGTCTTTCAAGACAAGCTCAATCATAAACTGTCTCACACACATACATATAAACCATTTCCACTCGTTTAATCCATTCACTCTCAGAATCACAAGAAGCAAACTTTAGTATGTATTTGCTGCCAGATTTTTCACTTGTTCAAACAATATTGAAAAAATGTCAATCTTCGTTTTATAACGATATACATTTAACTGGAATACTTAGGATTTCAAAAAATTAAAAACAAAGAGTAACATTTTAACAATTCACTCTGAATGAAAAAGTACAACAAGACACAAAATAAATATATAAAATAAATAGCTAAAGCATGAAAACGAAAAAATGAAAACGTCTGCTATACTTTTTCATTCCTCGTCCATTCTGTTAGTTCATGCACTGCATGCAAAATGTGAGATCAATTTGATTTGTGTGCTGTTTTAGTATTCCTTCATACAATAATTTAAAAAAACTGTTACGTGACATTTTACATCAACAATTATGATCTTGAAAATATTCTTCCATTAATCATACAAAACAACAGTACCAAATCAACCTCAAGTTAAGTTGTTATCAATAAACATTTCATAAGCTTACCGCTCGACACCGCCCCACTAGTGGGCGTATATACAAACTGATGTGGTTCACTAGTTTTTCCGCTAGATACCACTAATAACCGTACCGTAATTGGTTCGGTTATATCAGACCTAGCATAAGGAGGAATGACACAAACTAGATGTGTCTGCAAATAAAGCTACCATTAGAATCACAACTAACAGTATAACGAAGCAACCTACCTGTTGAAGAAATTCTTTATCAGGAACAACAAACTGCTCCCATCGAAGACCCTGTTCATCGACCTGCTGGAAGAAAACTTTAGTGTCCTTCAGGAAATTTTTACCCAAAACGAAGAGCTCAAGGCCTCCTGATGCAGGACACGATGTGAGAGATTTTTTACAGATCTCTGGGATACCTGGTGGTTGTGCTAAAAGAAAGCGGCGGTAAATCAATGGTCTTCAAGTTTTACTCGTTTAAAAAAAAATTAGTATAAAGTGCTTACTGCAAACAATTGGTTGTGAACAAACTTGCAGAGTTTCGTGAATACCATTTTCATGTGTAATGGTAGTTCTGAACACCATGCGGCATCTCGTAGATTTCTTTTTACTCCTCGACCCTATTTGGTCGGGAAACCTGTGCTCTACATCGACGTTTCTTTCTTTCAGTATTCCTACACAATCACAGGTGCCCACCATATCTTTCGAAGGGTCTAACTGCATTTCTATTACTACAGTTCCATCAAGTTTTTTCTCCGCGCATGGCGTTGAATTTTTTCCACTAACCCTGCATGCCTGGTAGAACATGTGAGGAGTTACTTTTCCCACATCAGTTCCAATAAATACCTAAAAAGAAAACAAAAGTGAAAAATAATGTATCCGCCTGAAATCCTTACACAATAATTATTTTCATATTTAATTTCAATAAGAATCATCTGATCTTATTAGACAACCCCAAAGAAACACTATACTTTCAACTAAATTAAAAAAAAAAGTTTTGAGGTGCAAAAATAACATAAACCAATAGTCTGAACAGAAAATAAGAGAAAAGAACAGTAGGAAAAAACAAAAAATATACCCAAGAAGTGAAAACTAAACAATATAAACACTTGTGAAGTGTAGGCCGTGTTTCTATATACAGTGATTTTTTAAAAACTGAATTGCAGCAGGTTCTGAATAGCCTGAGTCAGTTGGCAGTACTGAAGTCCATGTCAAATTCAAGATTTGCAGGTTAAGTTTTGTGTCCGTTTGTGTTAAATTACAAACAAAACCTCACCTACTAACCTCGAATTTGACATAGAGAATGCACTTCAGTACTGCCAACTGATTCAGGCTATCCAGGGCCTGCTGCAATTCAGTTTTTAAAAAATCACTCTGTATCATCAGCACAAGGATTTTAAATAAAGAAACAAAACTTGGTAAATTGGTTGGAAAGATATTGTGGAAAATATAAATACCAAAAGCAGCTCGCAGAATTGTATCGAGATGCAATGTAGCGATGGTTGTCAGAATGAGCAAATTATAATATTTGGTTCGCAGAGAAAAGTTAAAGAAAAACAGAACAAGTGAAATATGAAAGAAGAAATTACAGAGAGATATAGTAAAGGTTCACAGGAGGAGACGGTTGTAAAGCTGAAACACAGCAAACACGAGAGAAGAAAGTATTTCTCAAGAAAATGAGGAAAAGATAAACAACAGCAGAATAAATGTATACAATAATCAATTGAAAAAACGAGACAAAAAACAGATAAGCCAATATAATACATTCGTTTTGAAAAGAAACATGATTGTCTTACCTGCAGCGTAGCAGGTTTGTGATATCCCACAAGTTGTACGACAGGAAACCCATTCCCACTTCTGTCTTTAACTGCGCCCCTGCTACCTTCCGTCTGATAACGTGCCCTGTGTTGTTGCTCCGGCTGGCTTATTATCCTGAGCGTAACATCACCTAAACAAATCATTAGAATATGTCGTCTACAAAATGAAAAGTACCTACTTTCTCGTGAAATATTTGAGAGTTGTGATGTAAGTGTGATGGCCTGCGAAGACGCCTGTCGACTACTGAGAGGTGTACATCTAGGAACAGCTCGACTTCCAGCGTTATTTTGGGAGCCATGTATGCTAAGGGAGGGGGCCGTTGATGACGGGGCGGTACGTATTATACTATAACAATGCATAAATTGTAACCTTGTAACACCCTAACACCAAACACTTACGACATGGTGTCTTTACATGTTCGTATTGTTTCGGGAAAACTGAAATTTTCATTGACTTCATCGTCTTCCAATTTTATATCCAATCGCTGTCTTTTAGCTTCTGCTCGTTCGCCTGACCATGCCAGTCGTTCTGCTACACCAGAATGGTGGTCCACCACGTGGTTATCGAACCTTCAGTAAACAGATAAATGGTTGAGGACCGGACTGAACAGCCAAAAATAATTTTTTAAATATACACGTTTGCTATTGACTATGCGAGCAAACATTTTATTGCTAAAATAATCTTACCCTAATCCGCTATCATTAGAATTATCACAGGGGTCAAGGCTACGTCTAGTAACTGCTCGGACCTTTCCAGGAAATGCTCGTGCCATGGCTAGCCTTTTGCCAGTGGCTACACGTCTGTCAGTTCTGCGTTCTCTTGTTGGGCTACGAGGAGCTACCAACGGAACTGTACACATAGTCATCTTTGACGTTCCTGCTGTAACAAAAATATTCTATAAAGAACTATGGAATATCAAATAAAATGAATGTTGTAAAAGTAAAAACTATAATAATTAACAATAAGTTACCAACTAAATCTTCATATATGCACTTCATTTACAATTATCAATGTTCAGATATAATGGTGTACGAGTAGCTGTCAACTAAATCTACAAATTGTTTCTTGCAAATTGCTAAGATTGACTAAAATCTGAAGTCAAATATTGGTAGTTCACTTGGTCAAGGACGTACAATTCACACACTGCGATGAGCTAAACAAGTGATAAAAGTCTGATAAACTCCAGTCAATAACAACTATGGTTGTCTTAATATTTGTTTTGGATTAAGTTAAATATAAACAATTAAACTAGTGCTAATCAGCAAATCTGCATATCAGTATTAGATTGGTTGGTATGATAAATAAATAACATTGCCATTATTAGAATGTTTTTGATTAATAATAGTAGGTATAATTCACAATTCATTGCTTTCGGTCAATCACAGAACCAATAACCCATAATTCACTATTGTTTGGTCCAATCAACCCTCGATCTGCGACAGTCTGATACGGACAACTGCAGAGTTAGCAGATAAATAGAGCGAAGCTGGGCAGTGTAGCCATTTTGTTTGTTTACGTTTTCTAAGGAACATCGCATAATCGTATCTACTGTCTGAAGTGTCTGCCGGTTTTTGCTGTTGTTGGTTAAAAAATTACTAATAGCGTTATAATTGCAATTAGGGCCAATATTCGCTTGGTTGCTTTAGGCCACTCACCTACGGCTTTTATTGCAAAGCTCATTTTTGTGAATAATGGCTAAAAATCATAATATACTATAGCTTAAAAGATATCTTACAACTTGTGTAAGATAAAATATCCAAATTTGTAAAAAAAAATTAAAAAACTACAATTAACTGGAACTATCAATTCTTAAAATAACCTAATTTACATATTGAAATATGTTTGTATTTTCTTAAATTGTTACCAAGTTCTTTAACCTTTTAATGAAAATTATATTTAAGCTATAAGCGATATCTAATTTTATTTTCACTCTAAATTAATATATATCAATAAATTTAACAAATTAAGTTTGAAGCAGCAACAACATATTAAATGATTGTTGTTTATTTGTGCTGTAATATATTTGTATTTGCAGCACACTGCCTTATACCACTACCCTAGCATGAAAAACAAGTTTAATAATAAAAGGAATGCTGTATCATTCACTAAACCATTCTTAATTTATACCTAAAAGCAGTTTAAGACCCATTTTCCGTCCTCAATTTTTTGTTACATTCGAATACACGTTTTCTTTCATATTTCATACCCTGCTGTAGGAATGATCAATATTCTTCGTTTTCTCTATTCAACAGGCTTTTCACCAGCATAAAATATTCTCACTTTTAAATTTAATGAAGTTTTATTTATATACCTACACTACAGGAAAGAAAATATCTAAATAACTAAAGTAATTTCCTGTGATCCATTGCTTTTTGGATACCAACTCATGTTTCATTAATATTTTTCGATCCAACTTTAGTATAAGGTGTTGCCTATTGCGCATGTCCGCCAGTCTGATTCTGATTAGTTGACCCTGTGCCCTGGAGTAGTTGAATTCACGCCACGTAAAGCAGCAGTGGTTTTTGATGGATTATCAACAACTCGCTGTGTCCGTTCTAACTTGTTTAGGTTAGTTACAGCCTTTGATAGTTTTTAAAATTTAATACCCCGTTAAAGTTGTTTGGAACTGCTGATCACATTCATTCGCGAATTCTACTGCGCATCCACTGAAGTTTTTATCGCTAATGCGCTTTGGACAAGACCTTATACTACAGTTTTACCATATTTTCCAAGCGTGATCATTAGGCACTTGGACAACATAATGTAAAGTTGCCATACATTGTTATCATTTTTGGTGACTTTTGAGACCTAGAATGTGCCTTACTCGGAGACCAAAATGTCGCAATATTTCAGGCCTTAGACACATTTGGCGGATCGTCTTTCTTCTTAACAGATTTAATATTTTAAGTTACGAAGAAATCAGTCACTTGGGTAACATAATGGGAAGTTGCCATATCCTGTATTATTTTTGGATGGTGGCTTTCGAGACCTATAATGTGCCTTACTCGGTGACCAAAATGTCTCAATATTTCACGTCTTAGGTACATTCGAAGCATTGTCTTTCTTTTCAACAAATTCAATATTTTGAGCTACTAAGAAATAAGGCACTTGGGCAACATTGGGAAGTTGCCATATCCTGATCATTTTTGGATGGTGACTTTCAAGACCTATAATGTGCCTTACTCGGTGACCAAAACGTTTCAATATTTCACGTCTTAGATACATTCGGAGCATTGTCTTTCTTCTCAACAAATTCAATATTTTGAGCTACTAAGAAATCAAGCACTTTGGCAACATTGGGAAGTTGCCATATCCTGATCATTTTTGGATGGTGACTTTCAAGACCTATAATGTGCCTTACTCGGAGGCCAAAATGTCCCAATATTTCACACCTTAGGTACATTCGGAGCATTGTCTTTCTTCTCAACGAATTCAATATTTTGAGCTACTAAGAAATCAAGCACTTTGGCAACATTGGGAAGTTGTCATATCCTGATCATTTTTGGATGGTGACTTTCAAGACCTTTAATGTGCCTTACTCGGTGACCAAAATGTCTCAATATTTCACGTCTTAGGAACATTCGGAGCATTGTCTTTCTTCTCAACAAATTCAATATTTTGCGCTACTAAGAAATCAGGCACTTGGGCAACATTGGGAAGTTGCCATATCCTGATCATTTTTGGATGGTGGCATTCAAGACGTATAATGTGCCTTATTCGGTGACCAAAATGTTTCAATATTTCACGTCTTAGATACATTCGGAGCATTGTCTTTCTTCTCAACGAATTCAATATTTTGAGCTACTAAGAAATCAAGCACTTTGGCAACATTGGGAAGTTGTCATATCCTGATCATTTTTGGATGGTGACTTTCAAGACCTATAATGTGCCTTACTCGGTGACCAAAACGTTTCAATATTTCACGTCTTAGATACATTCGGAGCATTGTCTTTCTTCTCAACGAATTCAATATTTTGAGCTACTAAGAAATCAAGCACTTTGGCAACATTGGGAAGTTGTCATGTCCTGATCATTTTTGGATGGTGACTTTCAAGACCTTTAATGTGCCTTACTCGGTGACCAAAATGTCTCAATATTTCACGTCTTAGGAACATTCGGAGCATTGTCTTTCTTCTCAACAAATTCAATATTTTGCGCTACTAAGAAATCAGGCACTTGGGCAACATTGGGAAGTTGCCATATCCTGATCATTTTTGGATGGTGGCATTCAAGACGTATAATGTGCCTTATTCGGTGACCAAAATGTTTCAATATTTCACGTCTTAGGTACATTCGGAGCATTGTCTTTCTTCTCAACAAATTCAATATTTTGAGCTACTAAGAAATCAAGCACTTTGGCAACATTAGGAAGTTGCCATATCCTGATCATTTTTGGATGGTGACTTTCAAGACCTATAATGTGCCTTACTCGGTGACCAAAATGTCTCAATATTTCACGCCTTAGGTGCTTTCAGAGCATTGTCTTACTTCCCAACAAATTCAATATTTTGAGCTAGTACGAAGAAATCTTTAGCTTGGGCAACAGAATGGGAAGTTGCCATATCCTGTATCATGTTTGGATGGTGTCTTTCAAGACCTATAATGTACGTTACTCGGAGACCAAATGGCCCAATATTTCACGCCTTAGGTAGGTTTGGGGCATTGTCTTGCTTGTCAACAAATTCAACATTTTGAGCTACGAACAAATCAGTCACTTGGGCAACATTATCTCTTCATATTTTTAATTTAGTTGAATCTCGACTATCCTTACTGGATACATCTTTTGTATCAGAAGGTACATATGTTTAATCATCAATTGTAAGAATTTAATGAGCAGATTTTTTGTAAATCTTTTGCAAGCATTTCTTGTCGATTTCCTCCTAATCTTCTTTATATTGTGAGCACTTAATTTAACTGAAACATTTATGTCTAGTATATGTCATCATAGAAAAACAAAAGAAGAAACTACAAGTTATGGAGATGCGATACTTCAGAAGAGTGCTTGGGGTTAGAATAAGAGACAAAATAAGAAACGATATAAGGGAAAGATTACAAGTTTAGAAGTTAAATAAAATATGCAACTACGATGGCTAGGGCATATAATAAGAATGAAGACACGAAGCTCACCGCATTACAATTGGGAAACAACAGGAAAAGAAACAAAGGAAGACTACTAATTACCTGGAAAAAAGAAATCATCATGATATTAACATCGAAGGGGATTAAAATAGAATGAAGCAATAATCAGTGCAAAAGATAGTAGAAAGTAGTGTAGCTGAGTGAAAAGTTAAGTGGCATAGAAAGACTGGTAGAAGAGGATCACAACTAAGAAGAAGAAGAAGATATGTTATAATATGCAACTACAGCATTACAATTTTGTTACTGTATAAAATATGAAAATAAAAGTCAGAGTTTACTTCTTCCACACACCCTTACATGACTGGAAAAAGGAATGTATGAACATAAACAGTGAAGCAATCAAATTGCGCCAAAGTGTTTTGCAACACTGATCAATGATATTTAACAAGTACATGCCAAGTACCACTGCAGCCATGCATAAACATTTAGAGCTAAATGCAATACTTGTAAATAATTAGCAGTATATTCAATCAATTACTAAGTGCTTCTTAAATTACATTACTTGATTTACTTAACTTATTGAAAATAATAATCATTATACAGCAAGTGCCTCAACCTATTGACACACTTTACATATACATAAGCTTGCGAGAAGTAAACATTTCAAATGATCTGTTTTAATTTTAACTATGAGCAAAACGCTAGCCATTATATAATTGCATTTCAGTTTTTGATTGACATCAATTTAAAGACGGTCATATGGTGAATCATTTTATTTGGTGTCATCAAACACACATCGAGCGGGGCGGGCAGATTTTGTGATTATAGTACGATTAATAATACTAATATTTTTGAATTCAAAGGCAGAATGAAAATTTATTGTATCACGTTCTGTCTGTATGTACACCAAAGCGTCGTTCGTATAGAAATTGGCCAACAGATGTCGCTATAGCGGCGAGATCCACATAACACAGAATTTAATTTTATACTTTTTCTGCGATACTAACTGGTAATTGGATCACGAAACAGAAGAAAATAATTGCAAATTACTAAAATTCTAAAAAAAGTGGTTATAAATAACGATCTATAAACTGAACCTATTGCATTTCGGCGCGAAATTTGAATTTGTTATTGCTTTTCGAACCTGATAACACTGAATTTCGAATCCATACGAAGAGAACAGGTTATTGACCGCTGCTCTAGATTCGCTGTTGATGTTATTTTTCAAGCAATTTGAGGAAGTGCCACTTACAAAACTTGTGCTATCACAGTGCATACTTTCATATCAAGAAATCGATTTCTCCAAAACTGACCTAAAATTGCAGCGACTGTATCTGCCTACATTATTGGAGCTTGTTTGGGCATTAACCATTAAGTAACTCGACGGACAACTTTTTAATTAACATTTCTCCTTTAATAATACCATGGGTAGTTATAACTTACAGAACTGTCTTCTCCAGATGTCCAGTTCAAAACGCGCGCGGCGCACTGAATCAAAATTGCACTTTGAGTCCCTGGTCAGTACTAATAAAATTTAACACACAATAAGTACGTCACTTACTCGCATGTCTGCTATTTAAATTAATAACAATCAGTTTCAAATGGTATAGTTAAATTCATCTCCGGCTATTCGCGATTATACCATGTCAAAAAGCAGGACTTGTTTATGTTTGTACAGGCGCACGTAACGAGCATTTCAGATAAACAATGTTTTGCTTGATTATGGTGTTATAACAGACCAAACAGTGAACAGTATTTACATTGGGAACGTATCGTGTCATTTCAGGAATGTTGCGAGTTCTGTGTTTGATTCATAATTAGTCAAGATAATAGAGAAAGTTGTATAGTTAACGAACATTAACACACATTAAAAATTTATTAAAATGAACACAAAGTTAAACAACTTTTTACAGCCTGAAGGTAGAGCTGAGCAATTAGTAGGTATTATGTTAAACCAAAATATTTTATGGTAAAGCGCCTAGTGTTCATAAACAAGTGCGCACTAATTACTAGGTATTAGAATGGATCCAGCATGCCAAAGTTATAATATAACTTAACGTAAGTTAGTAACTTAATTGAACTGGCATGGTTTATACGTCATTTCATTTGTGATTCTCATGCACACTGATTAAAAGAACACACGAGCCCTGTATCCATATTAATTGCATGAATTGCAACTCGGTTCGCTTCTTTCAAAGTCTATACATTTTAACTGTAGAGAAACCTGTATAGTCAATTATCTCAATCTATGCCCTTTGAAACTTGTACCGTTGGCCACTGCACTAATTATAGTAAAAACTCGTTCAATTCGTGATGAAAATCGCACTGAATTGCTTGGAGTTGTAGTGAAAACGCCAAAATTCGGAGCACGACAAACAGTTCAGTGTTTTTTAACCTTGAGGAAATAGTTGAGACAGCAAGAGGTAAACGGAATTAGTTAAAAAAACTGGATTGCCTTCTTAATTTGAAATTCTTCTAAATCGAAAAACGGGTAGCGAATTCACGAAGCGTATGTGCGCTCCACAAATCAGCGTTTGCGAAAGCGACTCGAATATTTTCTATTTCTGTGTAGTTGATTTGGCTTAGATTCTACAAATATTTGGATAGCCCTCACCAAGCGTTTATTATTAAATAAATTTATTATATATAATACAGATTTCCGAAAATGTAATAATTCTAAGGTTCTGAAAGATTCTGCTCAAACTCACCTCAATTTAACATGTAGGGCATTAAAATATCATCAACGTATGCAAACTGGTCCAAAACACAAAACGTCGATTATTTGGATTAAACTACAAACTCACTTTGGTCTATAAGGTTAAATCACTGCAACACTAAGTTCACAACAATAATTAAACCAACAATAAACTTGAACACATTTTGGAAATATCGGTGGAGACCTTCACAACCGAAACACTGCGAAGACTCATTTCAACTACTTGACGCTGACTTTCGAAAAAGCCAGCTCGTGTAATCACTGCGCGATTCTGCGCGCGTGGGGACCAATACAAACGCGGGTTCCCGCTAATTTTGTGATAAAACCTTTTAATTTTCAAAATATGTACGCCCACCGGGTCCGTCTAAATACAGGGCATTTCTGCACCGGTGTGCGTATGCGATTCAGAATCGACTGCGTAGATATCAAATTCAAGTCATTGTTGCGCATTGTCAAGTACACACTTGTTTACACGGACATTAGAGCCTTAAGTACTATTCACAGAAATAGCGCTGGATTATTAATTATTATATATTACTTGGGTTGTTTGCAAACTTACGCAACCACCGCTTTTTAGTTCACTATGTGTACATAAATGGTACAGACATTTTGTAGCAATACAAACATAATGCGCATGTAAGTAGTAACAATAAAAACATAATTACAAAAACCTTGGCGAATACAACTGCACGTGGAGAGTCATTGATGCGTTAGGCTATCCTCAATGCATATAGTGCTAATAAAATGTGGAGCAACGCAAATAGCAACACACTGTATGAGAAAATATGTATATATAACACTATACCAAATATATCCATACCGATAGATCAAAGTATCGATATATTGATATGTTCAAAAAATCCATATTCAATATAGAATATATAAGAACAGACACTATTGGTATATATTAACAAAAAAAATCACAATCCTGTTTCCAATACTTAGTTATACGATATAAGTGCAATTTGTTTTCATTGTCTTTTTGAATTAGTATACTGATCTACACATCTATGATTTTTTATAATCTATTTTTAAACTCAGATGAATTAAATGTACAAATGTAACATTTAGTCAACAACATACTACATGCTAACCTTGTTGATTAAATCATCATAGTTAAATATTCATTATTAGACAAGCAAAACAAAACCAAAGTTCGAAATATAAAATTACCATAAGAAACTTAAATTCATTAATCTGCTGCTTACGTTGCAAATATAAAGCGTAATAAAAGTTGTACGGAGACAATACGTTACTGACCATTTTGTTGAAGTAAAAAAATTAGGAGAAATATATTCTGTATTAACTTTTTATCGCTAATATCTAATTTTGAAATAAGTGAAAAGCGTGAGCCATTCCAAAGCAGAAAGTAGCGAGCGATTATCGATGATTTTTTTTGAAAGCTGCAATTTTAAAAATAAGGACAAATATTTTATTTTTTTTACTAACAAATTGAAGTAGATATTTTTAATCTGTTGATGTCATTTGATAGATTTTCACAAGGAGAATACAAATCTCAAATTGCCTGGAATAAAATAAAAATTCTCTACGTTATTTTTCGATCATTTTGAAACTTTCAAAATAAATATTTCTCAAAAACTAAGGATTATTATGTTATCAAAAATAAAGATAGGAATATGTACATGAAAATTCTTAACAATCATCAAAGGTAATTTGATTTGTTCACAGAATTCTATAATACACCACAAAGAGATTCATTATGTTTTTTATATGCTAAAATATATTTGTTTTGCAATACCTATTCAATTTTTAAGGACAAATCAATTAGTCTTTATAATATTTTATGTACGACCGGGAGAAATTGATCACTTTATGGTGGCGGTGAAAGTTGAGGACGTGTTTTACCATCATTAACTACATAAAAAATAGTAAAGATTTTTAAAGTATGTTTTTTCCTAAATGACAAAAGTAAAAAGTTACGGCCCTGTAAAGTTAAATTAAAAAATGATTTTTAAATGTTTTTCAAACGCCCCTTAAAAAAGAAAAATTATTTTTCGTAAAAAAAGTTCGGCGACATTCTTAGCTCAACTTAAGCGTTTTTGAGATACACTCGTAAATGTCTTCCAGTATGGTGTTCCTAATTATATAATGTTTCATGTGTCAAATATTATTCTAAAAATGCTGCAAAACGACTATGTTGAGCTAACAATGTCAAGAGAACTTTTTAACACAAACTTAATTTTTTCATAATACCAAACATGATGTTAAAAAACTGGGCTTTCATATTTTTTATATTCAAAATATTTCTCCCCTAACTACGCCACTGATCAAATTAAAGCTGCCTTATTATTCTAAATTTTGTGGACCATAATTTACCGTGTAAAAATTAAAAATAAATCTCCGATGGGTTTTCACATATTGAAAAAATCAAAAATTTTAATCAATATTAAAGGGCAGTAACTTTTAAATTTGGCCCTTCAGAAAAATTTATTTGTAAAATCTTTACTATTTTGTATGCAGTTAGTGTTGCTAAAAATGTCCCCTACTTTCGCGACCACCCAGTATATACCCTATTTACGAGGGAGTAATATGTCACTTCTCAGCCCAAGGGCCATAACGTACTTTACGGCCTGCTAAGCGACACTATAAGCGGGCCATAAAGTACTTTACGACCGGCATAGTGTCTTGTTTGTCAGTTTGACAAGCAATGACAATAATTAGTGACATTGTAGGTTGCCAAAATTTATAAAAATTTTAATTGTGAATATTCCGGTTTGTTGATAAAATGATGTATGCATCTCGTGCATAACTAGCATTTATGGCTTAGAGATTTTCACGCCGCAGGCCATAAACGTCTTCTTACGCCATTGGTACGTCACTAGTATCCCCTTCCTAATATTTCTGTCCTATATTTTATAGTACAAATACATAGTTACAACAAAATACTTATTGCATTGTATTACTTTTTTTTTAATTTCTTACTTGATTTACGTTTTTTTTTAAAATAACTAATAATTTTCATTATGTTTTCAAATAATATTTTTGTTGCAATGAAGTACAATTTATTGGATCTTAGCATCGACAATAAATTGTCGACCACATCGTAACTGTAATCAGTATAAACAATCGGATTCCTCATGTAATATTTTTTAATAATGATCATCACTTCATGGATTGTAAAACACCGAAAACCAGATTTGATTAGCTTAACCACTTACTACGATGGAATTGCAAGTATTATGTTTAATAAGGTACCCTGGATTTTACATTAAAATAAACCCCAGCGGGATATATATTTTTAAATTTGCAAATTGATCTAATTCGCGCGAGGGAAGTTCGGTGTAAACCCACTTACAGATTTTTTATAATATTGTCATTGACTAAAAAAATACCGAATTAAATATATTCCGCTGGGGTTTGAACCAGCCGTATCTGCATAGCGATCGTAACCGCACCTGCGTAGCATCGTAAATGCAATCGATAAGTCGAACTGCGCCATCGAGCCTAATTGAAATGAGTGCGGCGCACGCCTCTATTTAACGTTTTGACTCTTGTGACATTATCCTGTATCTGTTGAGTCCTATTTTCGGCAAGTGTAAAGCCTGACCTATGTGACAATTATTACTTCCTTCTATTTCAAAATTAACGCAAAAATAAACCAATTTTTATTTTTTTAAGGCGCTCACCCTGTATATATTTGTCTGAAATTTTCACGGTTTCATGCCAGGTGTCTTTCAGACGAGGGAAGTAAAATTGAGGTGTGGTCACCACACAACTTTCTTTTACTGCCTGTAAAAATATAATTTTGCCATTAGCTTCCAGTATTTCTGTGATTATCTCAATTTCCCACATGCTAGGAGGAAGAAGACCTTAAACGAAAAATTGAGATAATCACAGAAATGCTGCAAGCTAATGGCTACCCAAAATCCAAAAAGAACTCTAAACCAAACGCTAAAAGAGACGGACAAAAATACAACACCGGCAGAAGATGAGAAAACGGAGCCCACAACCATGGCCGTAGTACCATCCATCCAAGGAGATTCCGACAAACTGAGAAGAATAGGAAACAGATTCAACATAAGAACTGTCTTCAAGTCCACAACAACTCTGAGAGGCATGATGACGCATACCAAGCTTCACAACGAAGATAAGAGTTCATAGAACTGTATCTACAGCGTACCGTGCGAGTGAGGAAGACCGTACACAGGGGAAACACAACGACCCCTACGAGTGAGATTATCGGAACACCGAAAGGATATTAGAAAGGGCGAAACCATCAAATCCATGATCGCAGAACAAATCTGAAATGAAGATCATCACATACAATGGGATAACCCATCAATTGTAGCTAAAGAGGAAAACAGTTTCCGTAGGGAACTGAAGGCAGCTACATACATAGCGCTGACAGAAGAACCAATTAGCCAGGCTAGCGCAGAAATAAAGCCCAGTTGGATGCCACTAGTGCGCAGAGAATTACAAAAATAGACTACTGCGCATACACCGGTAGCATATATGTACTATATACGTTTATAACTAAAATATATGGCCGCGCTGGTGGCCTAGTGGTAAGAGTGACATACTCTTAATCACAGCGATCAGTTGTCCCGGGTTCAAACCCCGGGGTAGGCATGAGTGTACGTGAAAATACGTACAAAAATCAGTCCTGCTCAGGATTAACGAGGAGTTCACTCGCCTGAGAACACGAGTAGATCAAAAACTCCCAAAACGTCGAGTGATAAACACCCGAGACAGTGGAAAAAGTCCGATAAAACATCTCACAGGCTGTTAAGTACCATTTGCTAAGAACAAAACGTTTATTGGGTTAATCAGATAGGAATACATTAACCGCTAATACGTAATGTACCAAATGTGATTGAAATACCCAAACAACTGTTTCTTGCTTCTGCATTTTATCCAAATTCGGTCTTATCATAACAAACTGCGCGAAATTATGTTTATTGAAATTCAATGCAGTTCTCGTCACGCAGTTTAAGCAATTAAGTGCTTTAATTTTTTGAGGGGTTATTATTTATTTTTGACGTAGTTTATTATACAAATTTGTTCTGTTTGATCTCATCTAAGTACCCTTAAATTTAATGAATATACTTATGAATTATCTTGATTTATTGGGAAAATCAGTACAAAGATGCTGGTATAGTCTAGCGACAATGTGACTCTGTAAACATTTTTTATCGTTCTTAAAGTTGAAAAGGATCGCTCTGAAATACAATTTGTAGCTGTCATTGACTAATATCTTTTATGGCTATTTCTATATTTGGAAATACAGTCTACAAACTCCGTGTTTGAATTAGGCCGCGCCTACATATTACGGTCAGATGGAACTTAGAAAAGATGACTTCAGGTATTCATCAAAATCTTCTACAACCCACATCATTTGGATACTGGTGCCTAAAAATCTCAGGTTTAGTGAAGAGATCTTTATTAGTCGCGTTGGAAAAATTTGCGAATAATTGTTCCGTCAAGCAAGCGGACACGGATATGTGGCGTAAAATAAAGACAATTCGAATTTGGCTTTATACCATGTCTGGCACGTCCATTGCTATTTTCGAACTTCCCATAAACCACAAGCCCAATTTTTCTATGGCAATTGTTGTTTTTATCCAAAATTTTCCGCCCCTAAACACTTTGCGCTAGAAGCGATTGCTTCTTTTGCTTCATTAGTAATGCGGCCCTAATCGCGCCATAAGTGGGACTTCAGCTAAAGGAAACGGGAACTATTTATTGGGAAGCCAGACGGAGGAAATCGGTTTAAAATCGAGTCAGCCATTTACCAATACTGTTAGCGGAGAGCGCGCATGGGACAGCCAGCGTCAATAATGTAGAATGTGAGATGTAAAAGCGACAACGAATATAAATTTACAACGGCATCTTTTGATAATAAAAAAAAAATCTTGCCAGAGCCGAGATTCAAACTGGCGACCTCAGGCTAGGCAGTTTGGCGCTGTGCTGCTTCGCCACCCTGACCAGACCTCTACAAATCGACAAACACATACAAAAAAGCGATTGATTTCTCAGCCCTTTGCATTAATATTGCACACAAACTAGCGAAGAAAGCAGCTTGATAGGTTCTGTGGTTCTCGAGTTGTTATGTTTATATCCGGCTCATATTTAACGCCAAAGCGGTTGCTGTCTGCACGAAAGTTATGTAGTTGTATGAGACCGTTCATGTAATTTTAGGTTGGTCGCCATTGAATTGGTAGATGAATCCAGACTCGTCATTACCATAGAAAATACAAAAAACCTTGAACTTGATAGAAGAAATAGATAAAGTAAAACAATCATATTCTATTAACATTTCATGATGCTGTTTTTTAAAGGCGATTTACGTACGTTAATTGGACTGACTGACTTTACTATAATCCCTTGATTTGCGTCATTTATCGTAAAAATACATTAATTGTTTATTAGCGCTCTTCCCGAGGACGCAGCATATTTTGTTTCACTGCGTCTTCTATAAATACACCCAAATACTTTCGGTTCCGTATATTTATAGCTATTGATTTTGTTTCTCTGATTGTTTACTTGTACGAATCGCTGTGGATACGTGCCTGATTCAAATTTCAATTTCTTATTTTTAATTTTACTTTGCATTTATCGCGGAGGCGATTGTAATTAACTGAAAGACGCTAGCTCTTCTACATTTCGCTTGAAATTCTAACAGTTGCGGAAAGCTTCGTAATGGGTCCTTTTATGTGAAGCTTTTGAATTTTGTAAAGCGATTAATTTGGCAAATAGCAAACACGATTTTATCTAAAAGTTAAATTACTGAACTACGTGATTTTCAAATGAAAGCGAATGAAACTCAAAAGCTCAAAATAATCGACAGAAAATGTTTGGATACATGTGAAGTTCGTCTTGGTTATTTTTTCTTAAAAATAAAAGTAGCAATACCACATTTACCACACACCACAATTTCACATCTTGAAAAGTATTATTCCTAGGTGAGCCTCGAGTTGTTCCAATTTCATCTAGTTGTCACAGAAAATTCTACTCTCAAGAGAAGCGGTGTCGATTTTTACAATTCATCGTTTCTTATTAAAAAAAAAAAAAAACTTTGAAACCACAATTGCCAAAGCATGAGAGTAATGTTAAATGTTACCGTTACTATAGCACTATTTATATGTTAAAGAGGTAATTAAATCAAATGACCCATCGAAACATCGTGTCTAAATTTCTTAAATTGGGAGGAGCAAAGCAGTGAATTTTCGATGAGACAACTTCAGATTTTTTCGGTCTTGGGGGCATTACTAGTTAAAAGTCTCCATGGTAATTTGTAATTGCCATTATAATAATCGTGGTTTTTAAATTCCATGCAAAGTAGCAAGTTAATTATTGAAACAATTTTTTAAATTGGAACAATATGTGCCCACGTCATTATTGGTTTTGTTCGTCACAATGGAAACATTATTCCAGAATCCATAAATCAACAGCTCTTGAAAAATAAAGACTGAACGTAGAATTTATTTGCAGATACCTTATCAAAATTCATAGTTCTATGTCCAACAATAAATACTTAATGCATTGTTAGCATAAGCTATGCCATTCTAAGTATTAATAAATTTTTTAATATCGTCATTGCTCTCGTTTTACATTTATTGCCACGTTATAAAGTTTCTACATGCATAGCAAGCGTTTTTTTAGTTGAGAATTGTAGTAAATTGGATGTAGCTTAGTATTATTTTATGCAAACAATTTTAATGGTTTAGAGTCCACTCAACCTAGAGGTAATTAGAATGGAGAAAGTAAATATTTACATACGTAAAATATACTGAGCGCCCATATGGTAGCTCAGCTTTATTCATTCCATATACATAGACTCACATGCAGTTGGTCTTCCTATAATCTCACATTCGTTATGTCTATAATGTAGTAGAACTTCATAATCAATAGTAATGTTGCATCTCTACTATGTTCGTATTGCGGTTGAGCCGATTTTAAGTATTTTGACTGAAATCACGATTAAAATAATAATTTAAACCAAACAATTTAATTTAAAAATCAGTGATTTATATAGGGTTTTATATTTTTCCAAATTAACAAAAAAAAACAAATGCCACGAAAGTAGTATTTTGAAACCATTCCTAATGAAACAGAGCTTTAATTAAACAGAAAACCACCGTAAACAGTAACAATTTGAGTATAATATTATTAGATGATAAAAATGTTTTAAATTCTAAAATACATTTTGAAAAATATAAATTAGGTGCACTGCAAAAGACAAAGGTAAATTAAACAAACCACAAACATTAATACTGTATTGCATTGAACATAGTCATTCAGTTTCTATTTTTCATGCGGCATATAGTTACTACTATTAAGAGGAATGCAAGCTTATTGTAAAGTACATAATAAAAGAAGATTAATGTAGTTTGCTTGTTTTATTTAAGTGACAAAAAAGTTACTGTTAAAATGTATAAAAACCGCCTCTTCTACTGTATAGTTTTACAAGCCGTGGTAACACTGATTCTGGACCAATCTGTTACTTCTTGCATCTATGAATTAATGTATTAGTACATATACAGTTTCATAAACTGACGTAAATATAGAAAAATAAGGAAATACATAAATATTTGATTTAAATCAATGTTGATTTTTTACAATGTTTTTAAAGAATTTGATTTTTATCAACGCTGTATCTAAGAATGCTTACACACACATATATCTATTTTACATTCAGAAAACACCGATTTTTCCACTATGTTGTAAAAAAAATGGAATAAAACCATCATTATTATTGTTTTTTCAAAAAACTACATAGCGGGCTGCAGGCAAGTATGAACACATGAAAAATATAAAGATTTAAAGCTTATTAGCAAATTAAAAAATCGGCAAAGGGTTTTACCTCGCAACTGCAAGTTTTTAAACTAGAAATTTTTCAAATATCAAAGGACGTTCAAAATTTGTACAAAATATGTACAAACATTTTAATATTGATAATAATATTGAAACATAAAAGAAAACAGTAATGCCATTACACGAATTTGCAAATAAAAAAATCAATGCAGGCCGTGAGGTTCGAACTCGAGCTCTCAACCACCGTGCCACCACTAGGCGCGCTTCACGCTGCGTCATAAAGACGCTATGCAAATCCTATTTGCGACGTTCACCCTGTATCCGTTAAGTCTCATTTTCGTCAAGGGTAGCCTGAGCTATGTGCAAATTATTACTGTTATCTATTCCTCAGTTCAAGCAAAAATAGACAACATTATATTTTTTAAGGTGCCCACCCTGTATATATTTGACCGAAAGTATATTCGGTTTCGAGCCAGGTAGACATTTAACCTGCGTGCAAAATTCGTCTTCCAGCAATAAATACTTTTCAAGACACATGGAATTGAGAAAACACGTTTTTCGTCATTCATGAACCCGAAAACGTGAAGATTTGAAGAAATCCCTCTGAAGAAAAGTAAATTAGTACGAAGATAATAACTTTCTCGTCATTCTTTTTTTGAAGATTTTCTCATTTCTGCACATGGTGTACTTCATTTTTTGCTTACCTCGTCTAAAAGACGATGGAAGTATTGTAATCGTGAAAAAATTACCTTCCGAGATTTCTCAAAAACTACAGTTTTAGCTTCCCTACATTACGAAAAACATTTTTCATGCTCAAGATCTATTTGTTGGAGGAAGACAATATTGTACATGCAGATTATATGTCTACCTGGCTCGAAACCGAATTACTTTCTGTCAAATATATACCTTAAAAAAGTTGTTTATATTTTATTTAACGCAGGAACAGATAAAAGTACTAATTTGCACATAGGTTTTTACCCTTAATGAAAATGGAATCCAACAGATACAGGGTGAATATCATAAAATGGATAGAAATATGCAGCGATCGACGCGTCCCTTATATAGAACTGAATTGTTCTACCGGCGTGGTCTAGCGGTGAAAACGACGAACTAGCAGTATTCGTAATCGGATTTCGCCTGGCTGAACACGTGGGAGTGAGCCTGGAAGTCCAAGTTCTAATCCCAACGACTGTAATTTTTTTAAATTTGCAAACTGATGTATTTCGCTCGTAAGAAGTTCCGTGTGTATTTCTTTGCAGATTTTTTACTTAATTATTTTAGCTGCAATTCTTAGATATGTATTATTCAGTTATCATGTATACAATACTTAGTTTCCAACTATTAATAATCCAGTAAGGTTAAGAAAGATCCACTACGTTTGTTAGACGTAATGGAAAATTAATAAAATATACAAATGAAATATTAAAAATATAAATTTTAGAATGAGAAGAAGCTGCGTGGCGCAGATGGGTAAGCGCCAGGCTTGCATTAAGCAAGTCCTCGGTTCGAATCCCGCTGGGGTCGGAATTTTTTCGTATCCTTGGCGATTAGAATCGGGCTCAGTGAGACCATTCACAGTTGGGCACCAAATTAACTGTGCTCTACTCAGAACCACATACCTAAGAGATAGAGTAACAAGGTCAACACATCACCAAGACACACAACTCACACAATGGTTGCTGTGCAAGCACCAAAGGCGCGCTCCAACTCTGTATCCCGAATCCGGGGCAAGCTGAGCATTGTACCGCTAGATGCCAGCGCATAAAGCACCAGCCTCTACACCGCGCAAGGTAAATGAGGTTACAGATTATACATACATTTTAGAATGAGATTTTTGAAAGCAAACAATTGTGAAGCAAATAATCATTTCCACATCCAGTATATTCTAGTTATAACAAAACAGAGACAAGTATTTAATTTACGTGTAGGGATGGAATCCGATTTTATCAATTTCCCGTCGCCTTAGAATACGACATTAATATATTTTTTAATTAGAAACATAACTATTTTTGATGAAGAAAAACCTCAACGCATACTTAATTTTTTGGATATTTTGTGTTGCTGCAATGAACAATATGTCCCTCTTACAGAAGAATTTATAGAAATTCAATTATTGGGCTGCAAAACTGGCAGTGATAATAGAAAAATTGAAGATTAATAAATTATACATAGAAGAGCCCATAATCTAATAACTAATTGTGACTTCCGCAACAAATGCTGGCCTTTACATACTAAATTGCATATAAAGACAATAGTTCGCAATATGAAATTTCATCCATATAAAATTGCAGCTCAACAGTTAAGACGAAATGATAAAATTCAACTGAAACTGTTTTGAAGCTATTATGTAGAAACGAATTTCTCCTTATGGCAGGTAACTTTATTGGAGAAGCTTTAGTTTCAGCACGACGGTGTAACTTTCCATACTACTATAAGAGTTTATATGGACAATGTAAGAAATCGCTTGCACAGATATTGATTCTTAATTAATTTCTAAGGGGTTATCTAAGTGTAAAGTTGAATAAATCAAGAAACCCTGTTGGTCTGAAGAGAAACAATGTTGAAATTTGTACTATTCCACTATGCGCGATTAGTACTACGATGTACATTTTTTTATGCGTTTGAAAGAATATATTGTTGAGGAGGCGAACCTTTGTGACACACCGTTTTCTGCAAATACATTTCTCAATATGATTGTAAATATATAGCACATTATCTTATAATTAATAACAATAAAATTACATTGCAAAATTAAAATGAATCATGGTATTTACAAACCTCTGTACAATAATAAATAGCATTAGGATGCTATATTACCTTTCAAATAGAAATACACAGGATGTAAATTCTATTTTTAAAGGATGTACGTAACCCATTGGCCGTTTTGATTATTTAAAATAACCCCTTCCGCCCTTAAGCTTTTTTTAAGATCTTGTCAACAGGTTTGCTTCTGCTTCTGATCTGTTCTATTAATACCAAGCAATCAACTCGAGTCACGCAGCAAATGGAAACACTGCAAGTAGCTGGTTCTGACGACATAATTAAAACCCAATCAAGAAGCCAGACAATGCAAATAGTGTTATTGGAAAACATTAATTATCAAGCGTACCAACACCAAGCCGGAGCCAATGAACGCTGCAAGTAAACAATTCCATCGGGTCACCTCCCTCTCGGCAAGCATCCATAATACTAGGAGTGATCATTTAATCGGAAGAAAAATGGGCGAGTTATCACAGCCGCCTCTTAATCGAACAAACAGAACGATACGAGCTTTTCTGAAAAAGTAACTTTGCAGTTACGAACGTTAAGCTCACGGAAAATCTATCCTTGTCAAAATTTATTGATATATTTGGAGTTAATTTAATTTCTATTACTTTTTCATGTTTCAGTGGGTTAAGTAGGTATGTATCGTTTCAGCTTAAAAATAACAGAATTAACATGTCATAAACTGGAAAGAGTATTGTTTTAACCGGTTTCAGATAAATATAATAATTGTACTAAATAATTATGTTCACAATAGGTACTTTTAACCATCTCAATTAAATGTTGAAGCAACAACTGAATCGAATTGTAAAATGAAAAGTAATAAATATATACAAAAAACATAAGTCGAACGATTTCACAATATTAAAAAAACTGGTGTTATACACGCACACAACTTTCTTAAACAGTGGCCTTATAATTAGCAAAAAATTAAGATTTTTAATTTTTAAGCATTTGTCAAAAATGTAAAAAAATGCAAATTCTACAGAAACCGTACAAAATAAAGCATTAGTTTGAAGAGACAATTTTTTTTCTAAAATTTTAAGCTGTATTCAAAAATGTAATAATAATAATAATATACCGGGTGTTCTATTTAAAATAGGAATTAATAAAAAAATGAGGAAAAAACAAAAGAAATCCAATTTAGAGGTATTCAACTGGAAAATCACCTCTCACATCAATACACATTAAAAATATAATAAAAATGTAGTTTTGAAAAAATCGTTACAGCCGTTTTTGAAAAAATCACAAGAGTAAACATCATACTTCCGGTTATGCAATTTTTTTCAAGAGCTTGCACTAGATAGTACACAAAACTTAAGTTTAACGCCATACCTCTTTTCGTTTTTGAGTTATTCTGTTCACAGACAGACACACACACAGACGCACGCACAGACACGCCAATGAACAAAAACATGTTTTTTTCTTGGTTCGGGGGACTCTAAAACGTGAAGATCTATTGAAAACTCAATTTTGAATTTTTTAGGTGAATCTAATACTTCCTTTATTGCAAAAGGAAGTAAAAATAGATAAAAGTTAATTTAAAGAAAAATAAAAGAAAATTTGGCAAATAATTTCTTTGTATAAAGTCGTGAGTAAAAAAGTTACTAGTACTTCTTTTAATATAACACCGTTACATTTTTTTTTTAAACTCGTAGTCGAAACGTTACTAACACAATATATTAAACATGTAATAAAATAAACTAAGTAAGATAGCGATATATTGATAGAACATTTTTGCCCATATAGTCAAGTAACGGAAGTGGCAAGAATTAATCTTAAACCATAAAATCGGTGGTCTCTTTCTCCTCCGAAGATACTGGACCGATTAAATTGTATTATAGCTTAACATTTTGCTAATTTTTAGACTTAGATCGTAGGCCGGTTTTTATTTAAAAAAAAGTACGAAAAAGTAAAGTTTTAATTAAATCGTATAATTAGCAAAGCTAAGCGTAGCTCGGGTGATTCATTATATACCATTATAGCAGCGCCTTATTCAACGAAGCACCTTGGTTCAGTGGTAGAATCGTCGCCTGCCACGCGGGCGGCCCGGGTTCGATTCCCGGCGATGCATCCTTTTTTAAATTTATATTAATGAATCTCTTTTAAATTAGCTAACCGAAGCGTAGCTCGGGTGATTCACTAGTTCTAAGTAACTTTACGCCATAACAATTTATTAAGAACAAAGAATGACAAGTATGTGAGAGACTATCTTTTTTTTTTCTAGCTATTTCCAACTTATCCACATTTTTCGTTATTTTTGAATACTTTAACAAATAGTTTATACATAAAAAATATTGAAATATGGAATATAGAAAAACCAAATAAATGAACCAGCCTCATTTTAGTTCCACGTGCGACACTTTCGAAGAACATATTTTCATTTATATTCGTCAAAGTTTTGTTATAAAGATATTATTTTTCAGAAACGCATGAGTCAAAATTATACGTTGCAGTTAACGGATACCAAAGAATCCGACATCACAAACATCGCAATTAAATTGACATTAACAATAATTACGTACATATTAGCTGCAAGCTCATTATGTGCTTATAAGAATTGTAAATAACCCATCTCCTAAGCAAACTCCCGGACAGAACGCCAATAGTCGACGGATCCCTGGCAGAAGTTTTCCAGATTGAGAGAAACAAATTTAAGGCTTAAGAAAATTTACTTCTCTGGCACGTGCGCCATTTCAATTTCCGGTTTCATTAGATGCGATAAGAATTATACCCATTTTATTCTGCAGGGATTTGCGGTGTACCACTACACTTTGGCTTAATCCAGACACGAATCTTCAGTTCGTAATGGATTTAAACAAAGACAATTAAGTGGCATTTACGTAATCGCTGCATTCAGGAAAACCCGAGAGTAACCAGATCCACGCAATTAAGTAAAGTACAGAAAACAACTTAAAATAGTGCGATTACTGTTTCTTGGGATTTTTCAGACGATAAACCTTCCAGGCGTATTGTCGCAGGTAATTATTTCTGCCTAGTGAAACTGCGGTATTAAACTGCATATGCAACAACAAAACTGAAATGACAGGTTTGCGTTGCAGTGATTTCAATTTGCCAACTTGTTGAAGAAGTAATCTTGTTAAAGCCATATTAAGGACGGTAAAAACCGAAACTCCTGAAGTACCATATTTTTCAGAAACCGAACAACCAGGACAAGGACGTGCAGTGACAGCTCGTGAAGGTTTGTTATGAAATTTCCAGTTTTTAGTCCCATTTTATTAATTTTTTGAATACTTCAAGAGACCTGTTAATGAATTCAGTCATTACACTAATCAAAAGGGCAACTACATGTTTACACTTAGAACTTGTGTTGTCTATGTTTTTCCTTGAAGTTTTTAAGAACGAAAATCCAAACAACTTGTTTGTGTAACACTAAAACCTGATTTAAGAAGTGAGCTTTGTTGTTCTTAAATGTTAAATTAAAATATTCTGCTTCGAAAGTCTTCATTTAATTAACTCGCAATATAAAATTCTTGACCGAAAAATTATACTCGCCTTACAAACCTAATTTACTTGATATTGTTTTTAGGCATTTCGAGGAAGATTAAGTTCATATACCATGAGGTACGTAACATACTTAAGAAGCTATTTATTTGTCGTAAAATCGGGAAATTAAACTTTTAAAGAATTATGAAGCAATAATCAAAAATAGTTTAAATTAAAGAGATCCTCTATACATATTGAGATGGAATAAGCTCTCTAATTACTTAATTTAATTGTTTTGTTTAATTGCATTTTGTGTTGTGTGTGTGGTATGTTTGCATGCGGGGGAGCGTAGTGTAAGTCGCGTGCGGCGCATTACCTCCGTTGCACTTCCCGCGAGGTATGAATGGTCCTCGACACCGAAAGGTAAAAGAGGCTATAGATTATGTATATATGTATAAGTTAGAGCCAAAATCCAAATACACAATTCACTGTTTAATATTTTACTGTGTTCGAACTTTGCCTGTCATTAAATTACTAGGCTGGTTAAAACATGAAATGTACTGATTTAGTGCACAAAATAAATGGTTGTAGGCCCCTCTTTATATTTAATTCAACTGCAATTAATTAGAAAAACGCTAGGTCTCAGTAGAATACACGCTCATTAATCTCATGATGAGATCCGAAGTCGACTGCATTTTAAAATTGATATGAAATGGTATATGGTACTATACACAGTTAGTAGTTCAACTACGCGGTAGCTCAAGGTCCACAAATCTGTCAAATCACAAATCGGTTGACTAGTGCAATCAGCGGTGCTTTGAAAGTTAAAATACTCGTGAAATATGAGAATTCGCAAGGTAATTATTCAAAAATTCGCGCTTGGCGACAAATAACAACTTTTGTTTCTAGCAGTTACGCATCTCGTGACGTCACACAGACGCCGTCCAAATTTTGGCAATTGTTTCTGGGCGCTTCCTCCACAGCTTCAACTTACGCCAAACCACGGATTTTACTGACGCCGGGCTAATTACTTAAAATGCGGCTTAGCTAGAGCCTTGGAAAAGATCTCTTCTTTCACAAGGTTTGAAGTCGTATGCACCTCGTTTTCCGGACGCTGACACTATTTGTTTAGGCAAAATTGTACCTTATAAAAATTCGTTCGACTGCATCGCCCCCTCTGGAAGTGACGCCGTTGGATTTTCTTCGCTATTCCTGGTCGCCTTGCTACCAAATCTGCTGGAGACGTTCTTACAGAGCTGGACTCTGCCGTAGACTGCTGATCTCTTGGCTCCGATGCTCCTCTTGGCCGTAGTCGAAGTTCGCAAAATGGAGTTGATCGGCCCCGATTTCCTCGTAGATGGGATTATGAATTTGTATCTTTTTTTGTTGCGGAACTTGGTGAAAATACACCCACTTGTACCCTGGCACTTGGGCAATAAACTGGTATACTTTTTATAGCTTGGAAAACACCTTTATTATCAAAATTGTATAAAAATATGGAGCACAAATTTCAACAAACAGTCAAGTAATTAATGTTCAATTGTTCTCCGTTATTAAACAAAAACAAATCTGGTTGCTATGAGACAATATTAACGGAAATTATGTTTGATAACTTAAAGAACAAAATGGAAATAAATTTGATTACATTATTCTATTTTACATTTTTCTTATATTCTAAGATATTGTCTTTTCTTACATCTAAAATTATTTCGGTAGCGCTGCGCACACACACCTTTAATTTTAACCACTGCTCTGCTTTTGCACTACTTGTAATTTTAATTGCACTGATTTATTCGAGTTCACCACTTCTCATTTGCATCGTTCATGTCCTGCTGCCTGCTTCTCAAATTGCTCTTTTGCAATATCCTGTTATTTGATATTTGATATTTGACGAGCGGCAGATAGAGTTGTCAGCGGCAGATAATAACTTTATCTGCCGCTCGTCGGCAGCAGATAATATTATCTGCCGCTTGGCAATAAAGTGACAGTTTAGCATCATCAATCCAGCAGTATAATGCCATATTTTACTGCCGTTTGAAGAAAAACATGTTTTCTCAATTCCGTATTTCTGTCTGTTCGTCTTTTAGCTGAGAAATATGATACTTTGCAGGCGGATTAGATGTGAAATTGACTATACTTGGGTCAAATAAATACAGGGTGACCACCTCAAAAAAATTTAATAAATATTTTTGCTTTAATGCATGAATAGATAAAAGTTTGGCTGATTCCTCTTAATGAAAATAAATCTGCCTAAGCAGATAAAATAGCAACTTTTGCGTACTTTATCTGCCTAAGCACACAAAATCGTTGCTCTCTTTCTTTCTTTCTTTCTATGTTTGTTCGCTATCTCCTTCGAAGATACTGGACCGATTAAATTATATAATGGCTTAAAATTTTGCTAACTTTTAGACTTAGATCGTAGGCCAGTTTTTATTTTCAAAGAGAGTACGAAAAAGTTTTAATTTAAATAAACCTTTAACCGCGGATCGGAGCATCTGTCGCCGTGGGTTATGGTGTGACAGCTGCTGTGGGCGTGTGCTATTAGCTCGGGTGATTCAGTATCTTGATATATCAATACGGTAGCGCGTTATTTAAACAACAGAGGTTGGCGCAGGGGTACAGTGCTCGCCTGTCACGCGGGTGGCCTGGGTTCGATTCCCGGCCGATGCATCCTTTTTTTTTAAATTTATATTAATGAAATTTACCTGAATACGTTTGCGGATAAAATAGTATATGTTATTCGGAGTAAAAGTGAATTTATGTGGCTTAGATGAATTATTTTCCTCACTAACGTTCGGCTAAATAAACTTCAGCTTCGCCACATAAAGTATCACTTTTACTCCTAATAGCATAATCTACTATTTGTTCATTGGTCTGTCTGTGTGTCTGAACAGAATATCTCAAAAACAAAAAGAGGTATGGCGTTGAAACTTAATATATAAGTTTTGTGTACTATTTAGATACGACAGCAAGATTTTGAAGAAAATCGCATAACCGGAAGTAGGTGTTTACTCTTGTGATTTTTCCGTTCTTTTCGATTTTTTCAAAAACGGCTCTAACGATTTTTTTTCAAACTTTACATTTTTATTACATTTTTATTGTGTATTGATGTGAGATAGGTGATTTTCCAGTTGAATACTTCTAAAATGGGTTTCTTTTGTGTTTTTTTTTCTATTTTTTTCATTAACTCCTATTTTAAATAGAACACCCGGTATATCATTACATTTTTTAATTCAGCTTAAAATTATAGAAAAAAGTTGTCTCTTCAACTAATGCTCTATTTTGTACTATTTTTGTAAAATTGGTAATTTTTGAAAATTTTTAACAAATGCTTAAAAATTTAAAATCAAATTTTTGGTTAATTATAAGACCACTGTAAAAGGAAGTTGTGTGCGTGTATCACACCAGATTTTGATTAAACGGTTGTTTGCTGGTTCGATGTGATTATATCATTCTTTTTTCTCTCTAAAAAATCCTACCACAATTAGGAATACAACTCAGTAATTAATCATCGAGCTACAAAAATCGAAGTTGCAAATGTTTCGTTCACGACATTTTGAAAGGCAATTGCAACAAGATATTCTACGCACACATTTTTACAGAGTGTTCCTAAATGATTGCAATAGTATATTACATTTCCAGGTGGAAATGAAGCTTACCACGGTGGTATGTATACTATGTTATTCATAACACTTTCTTTTAAACAATAATTGTAACGCTTGATTTGACAGTTCTTCAAAACTAATGTTAAACAAATAATAATACAGTGCGGTAAAAATCTGTTGTCATGACAGCAGTCGGGAATGGATTACTTCCCACCCGTTGTTATGACCATCTACTTCCCCTCCGCGAGGAAAGTAAAGTAACGGCCCATTTTCCAACTTTTTAAAAGTCAGTAATGACCTTATTACCATATATGGTTGTGAATAAAATATTTTAAGAGGCAATGTCCTATTGAAAATTTAGGAGGTTTTTCATAAATATTTTTTTCTTAAATACCTCACCGCTGAGTTGCACCCTCCTAAAGAGAAGGAGTTACAATTGGGTGTTTGTCATTTTACTGGAAATTGGGAAAGTGATTTAAAGTGAAAATTGGTAGATATGTAAATGCATGTTTATGCACTTAAAAGTCTGATTTATTTAAAAATTGTTTGTTGTTCCAGTAAAAAAAAACAATAATTTTTGTATAAAAAATAAAATATATTATAATGCTGAATGCTGAATAACTGTGCCATGCATCATAATTTATTTTATTTTTACAGAAAAATCATTAAATTCATGAAATCCTAGAAGAGCTAAATATTTTGAAATAAATCACCTCTTAAAATTTGTTGCAATCATGTAAAAACACCATCTATATTTTTAAATTTCTATAGACAAACATAATATCTAAATTAATCCTAAATTTATATGTTGAAATATGTATAAGCACAGAAATGTCTTCCATTTTCTAGCACTAGCCAGACGTCGGCATTGGCTCAACCAGACAAATATTCTTTTGAATATTTTTTTCAATAGACTTCTGAAACATTGCCCCCCCCCCCTCCCCCCAACGACCTCATTTTATTTATAATGAAGCGCCTACAGTTCTGGCTAAGTTCTTCCAGAGTGCATACATGTAGCTATTAGCTATTAATTGGTTTCAATATTTCTCTGCTGTTTTGCACATATGTAAATTCTAAATTCTTAGCAAAAGTAGAAATTGAGAACGGACATCTCGTCACCAAATTCGCTTCGAGTCAAACTGTACCCGTACTGGAATTACTAACGAGATAACAGACCACCTTTCTAGATCATTTGACAAGTTATCTTGGGTTATCGCAATCGTAACGTGTCGCAACATCCGAATTGAGAAAGTTGTATTGAAGGCATGCAGAGAGTCAATAGTTTTCTATAACAGGAGTTGACAAATGCCCATCGCTTGACGAATAAATAAGCTTTTATTTTTTACACAATATTTATAGTCGCGCAGATCAAAATTATTTCTATTATCTCGTAACCTAGTGACCTACAACCACTCGCCTGGCAAATCGAAAAATTATCTAAAAGACACTTGTGCATTTTTCGCCTGTAACACCTTTCATGAGAAAAAATATATGTTGTTAAGCAAGGCGAGATATTAATGATTTATACCGCCTATTATCTGTCTCGTATTAAAATGTGTTTGACAATGCTTACCACAAGAACAAACATTGCATTTGAAATAAACACTTGTGTTATCTATTGTAAAATGGCCTACTTAGAACGTGGCTAGCTGATCTTGGCGCCAAGCGAATTATTATTTATTAAGTGCTAATGCTATTCGATACTAGATTGACAACCGATAGCAAATTATTCAATAGGGAAAGCTGAACACTTAGTGTAACACAGGCTTAGTTCCGATGTTATGATCAAATTTACTATGGTCTTGTTTTACGATGTGATAAATGCGAATTGTTTGCTTATCGACACGTGGTGGCAGATAATTCAAACCTCAAGGACGAACTACAATAAAAACCATTAAACGTTTTTATCAATATAAAATACCATTGCATTTTCATGATACGATTCCAGACAACCGCATAATGTTGACAAATTAATACTATACTGTATAGATTATATTACAGTTGTTATTTCCAACGTAAAAATAGGTAGACTAAAGAAAAGCGCAAATTAGGAGGAAGACCGTTATTTTGAGATGGCTCTCATGTGGTTAAGGACCGGAAGAGATGCAAAGAAATGTACCTACTTCGGACTACACCTGCGTACCACTATCAAGTAGGTCGCGATGTGATAAACGCTATATATTTGGTTTGCAACTTGATTTAAAAAACTTAGCAATGTAATAATTGATCCAAACATTTTTCATACCGTTGTCTATGACATTATTAATTACAATATCTCTGCATTCCTTGTAATTACCCAAGTCACTATTAATCCATAGGCAAATCTCCTCATTTATCTTATCTTCAAGGTTCTCAGAATTCCTTTAAAAATTTGGTCATCATAGCGTTCTCTCTCTCTCTTTCTCTCATTCAGCATCGTCCTTTACCCAGTGTGGGATGTGAGCTTTGCATTTTTTCTCTCCATGTTGTTTCCCTCTACCCCATAACTTCCCCCTTACCCTTTTCATAACCTCTCATCTTATTCTCTGCTTTCCAACGTTTTGTTTCTCTATCCACTATCTACGTCTGGACTCTTGTTATTCTTCGTGATCATTTTCCTTCGTTAGTCCTGGCAATATGGCCTGCCCATTGCCTTGTGTGTCTTCCTTATCACTGATTTCCCAGGAGACACTCTCACCATTGAATGCTGTGGTGTTTGAAGCAAACAGACTGTTTTTTCTAGACAGCAGACAGCGACCACGTTCCAGAGGCATACATTACATTTGGAAGTATGCACTGATACCCTACTTTATACTGATTTAGATAAATGGGACTTCAATTTACCAAAATGGATACCTTCCAACAACGTACTTGTTGTTTTAGTTCGTTTTCTTGGCGGTCCGTGTTGGACCCAACGTTTTGTCTTTTTCTAGACAGCCGACATACGCATACTCGCTGCAACTCTTCGGTGATATAGTTCATCATGACCTTTATGACCTTTACTTTTGATATATTAACATGCAATTTCTTTTTTGGGTGTCTTCAATGAGTTATGTTGCCATTTCTTGTAGTTGCTGTGAGCTTTCAAATTTCAAAACAATCTGATGGACGAATTTTAATTTCGATTTTTTTTTAAATTCAGAGTGAAACCTTTCCTATTCCAGTGAAGTGTTTTAAATGTATCTCCAAAGCGACCCGTAATAAAAGTGTCAAAGAGATAGCATTTCCTTGTCTTATACCGCGATTAATCTGTCATAATTTTTTAAATGTGATTTGTTTGGTGGCCGTCAGTTTTGTATCTCTTTAGTTCATCCATGATTACACAATTTTCTACAAAATCTAATAAATATATATGTATTCGCATATCAATTAATTTTCAGTTTATATCCGTTCTTTCCAGAAAACACCCATTTTTACCATGATACTAAAATGTCCGGATACTATGTAGTTGCAAAATTCAATCAAAGCAATTTGTAATGTAAACTACTATCTATTATATTTGCTACTACATCTGAATGTATTGACTTTTGGCCTGTTTAGTGTGCAAAAGATAAGTAAATTTGCATTATTTCAAGAGACATTTATTTAAGGAACCCATTAACGTATTCATTTTTTTTTAATAAGAACTGTCAGGTAAAAATTTGGGATCTTAAAATATGAGTTTTGCCTAAATAATGGAAATACTTCTAGAATCTACTGAATGCTATTTCAAGCAATGTTAGTGTACGATTGTACGTATTAATTTTCTTTTTACTGAAGTCTACACGATGAAATGCTATGACGTTAAACTAGCTTCTGTGTAAAATTATTGAAATATTTTTTGGAAATTAAGACTGTGCGTGTTATTTCCAGCTACCTACAGATAAAAGCGACAAGAAACTTGATTAATAAAGACACGTTATTACTTCGATCTCTCGGAATTTGCTGCTTGAAAATTGTAATATTCTAATAGAGAATGATAAAGAATCTAAAGCATTGTGATACCGAAATGTAAAAGAGGTTAAATTTTACATATGTATGTATCCACACATCTAACGGATAGATATATGTTTAATTATTAAATGCTTTATTATTAATTAATCACTAAATTACTTCTTTGAATATATTATAATGATAGCTATTAACATATCTAGGAATGTTATCAGTATCATAACTGCCGTAGATGTTGTTTTGAAATCCGAGCTTGTAGACATCTAAGACTGTTATGATTCATAACATACGTTGTTTGTTCAATAGTTTATCGGTTGCCGGACTGTTACCGTACAGATATGTATAGTTATGACTTCGTTATTCGCCTAGTTTTGTATCTGTAAACAAAGGCTTAATATACTGAAACCGGTAAAGTAATTTACAAGATCCTAGTTCATCTATCAACGAATAATTCGTTTACACCGTACGGATTAATCACTACGACAATTCTCAAATAATCGTCTGTATGTATTTGGTAATGCGTCAAACGTAACACCTGGGCCAACAAAGGGCTGGCACTTTATAATGTAACAAAATGAAGACAGTTATTAACATTTATTTTATTATCTCCGTAACGAGCCTTTCTAAACATATATTTGAAAATGGATTTAATGTTTAAATTATTATTGAAATCAACATATTATCATTTTGGATATTTTTTTCCGTACATTTCACTACTAATATTAGCAAAGGCCGGCAGTTCAAGCATTTTTTTAATTTGTAGACATTCGGGCACTAAAAAAATACAAAATTGTCACACGACAAAGTTCAAAACCAAACTGAAACTCCAATATTAGTGGTAAAAACACATTGCTTTGTGGGTTCTTTCAATTGTTGTGAATAATAATTCCAGAGAATGATTTAATCCCCAAAATGAATCGTTTATTACATCCCTTAAGGTAGGAGCTGTGGCCTTCAAGGGTGGCTTTAGCTCTCGTTAAGCTTTTACAAAACAGGAATTTCTGTGGGTATTTAATCAGAAACTGAATTTACAGGAAAATTCATCGAAATAAGTACTTCTAGAATGTCTTTCGGCACGACTACGATATATTGCTCTAAAAATAACACCAAATAAGCGTTTATATCTAAAATGGCATTTATGTAGAAAAGTCAGCAAAATAAGCACTTTAGGCATTTTTCTGAACTTTCGGTCTTTAATATATTAGCTGAAAATACCTAACAACTCTCCGGGTATGTTATAAAAAAATATCAAAGCAATTAATAATATTTGACAAACATTTAGAAGCTTGAAGCATAAAGCTGTGGAAATCATTACTTTATCAGTATCAGTACTACCAAACATGAACAGAAGCTATGTCGCCATTACGTAACGCGAGTATATATTATTATCTTTTAAAATATATCCCGTTGTTTCATACCCTTAAATGCATATTTTTTGTGGTACTTACATGTCCGTTTTCGATTTCTATAAGTAGGAACTGCTCAAGAACAAGAAATTGTTTTCATGAAATTAAATAAATTTTATAAACAACGAACGGCTACATGTGTGACCCAGGACATCGGGGGTCAGAGGTGGGGCACGGATCACTTACGGCCCCCCAAAGACTTTAGTACGAATTGTTAATAATATTTATGTACTATACGTGCGAAAACATATTGCGAGAATCGCCATTACCATATTTTATGTTTAAAAATTTCAAGAAGTGGCGAACAGGTTAAAAGGTTGGAAAACAATGTCACCATCGAAAATGTTTACCGAGTAATATTATTAATTTATAGTGTTTACATATCTTTACTAAAGTGAAAGGGACCGTTTACAATCAATATACAGTATAAAGCTAATTTATAAGCATAATTTGCAATTTTTTGGATGAAAAAAGTACTGAAAAAGTGGCTGGAGACGATAATTAAATTTTAAACTATTATTATTATATTATTATGTCTGTTTTTTGTGCTATATGAACTATAATAATTATTGAAATTCATTCTATCATAGAACCGTGACTAATGTTGGAAGTCCCCTGGCTCAATACAATGCTGCACTTTTTGAAATGGTTAAGTTCTAAAATTTCTATTTAGCACATTATAACAACTAAAAAGAAGGGAAAATGGTTTCCTATACGTAAATATCACCGTGTTAAAACGTTACCGCCGCAATAAATTAAAATAATTAGGCCCCTGGTGCCTTTGTATTTTTTATAAAATCTTCTAGAAGAGGTCGTACATTTTCCACTGCGTTACTAAATTTTTTAGATAATGTTTTTATATGTACGTGGCACAATATTGCATCAGTCTCCATTAGCTACTGTTACATTTTTTATCCACAATGTAATTTCACTTTACACCAATGAACAATGGGAGATCAAAAGATGAAGAAACTATAGCAGTTGCGGAATGAGTTTTTACCCTAAAGAGAAAATTTTATCCGACCTATAAAGGTCATATTAAGAAACAATCTTAATAAGGCAAAGAAAATCACAAAATTATATAAAGATCGTTACATAGTTTGGGTAGTAGATGTTAGTGTAGCTATTTTATTCTACATTTTTTATATAATTTGAATAGAGCACCTTAACCATGACTACCCGTTTAAATAACCAATTTGGGTATTTACCCCTAAAAATAATTACCTGCGTAATATACATCACTAGTGGTGGTACAAAAAATTGAAATGGAAACATAAAATGGACGTCTTTTCTCAAAGTATGAAGCATACCCCTGCAATGAAAACAATTACTACTTCTAAGGGAGAACAAAAAGAAAAACTATAGATCAGTGTCAACTATAACAACAGCTCTCTGACCAAATGAAGTCCTACAACAGTTCACTTCAGCGAAGAGTCAAATGGTATCAAAAGTTTGCCATTGATTGTTGTTAGGAACAATCTTAATAAATGCACATATAATACAGTAACGCAAAAGCAAATTCAATAGCATAACTCAAAAAAGAAATTGTTGTTAAAATGCTAGCGAATTTCAAGTAGCAATCACCCGGATGTAGAACATCAACTAAAATACTTATATGGTGAAATGGAGATGAATCAGGTAGGTTGGTTTTGTATAAGATTAGCCACTTCAAATTCGATTTGAACATCAAATATTTCAAAAAGAAATTCGTATTGTCAAATTACACATTAACATTTTATTTAAAAAATGTAAAGTTACGTTACGTTTCGCTGGCATACCAGCTTCATCAGACAATAAACAATTTTTAAAACAAAAGCCTTTTACAATAGTTATTCTGATTGAAAATGTAAAAAAGTTAATGAGTAGGATTCGTTCGACTACTCTTGATTACTTTATACATTTCAAAATTTTCAAAACTTCAACCATTTGAAAATTAAAAAGTTGGAATTATTGAAATATACTTCTGGATTTTTAATTTTGATTTATTATTTTTGTTGTTTAATGTAGGTATATTTTTATTACCCCTTTATACTTTTCGAGATGTCGGGTTGTTAATGTTTAAGAATCTTTACACAATTATTTTAATTTTTTTCTTGTTGCAATTCCTTTTCTTGTAGAATGGTCAAGTAAAATTTTTTAAATTAAAATTCTTCTTTGTAAATCTCATTAATTATCGATTTCAAATCCCCATCTTCAAAATTTCTATTTCTCAAACAACCTAGGTTCGTGTCTGTTTCAACTTTTGGTTATCAAAATCGGAATTAATTTTTGGTGTAATTGGATTAAGGTATATTCTTTTTCCCTTCAAAAAGTTAATAGTTATACCCTTTTCTATGTTTGTGAAACCCAAACTGGCAAAGTCGCTTAACTTTCAATGTAAAAATGTCCGTTTAAACTTCTAATTATTGCAAAACATAGAAATTTAACAAAGATTGCCGAAATAAACCGTCTAAAAGAAATTTCAACAACCCCAACGCGAAAAAATTATTGAAAGTCGTAGAACTAAGCTGTTAAAATTTCTTGAAATTTGCCTTTCAGGCAATAGTTAAAAGAAGAAAGAATTAACAACAACCCTGTTAATGAATGATTAAAACAACTAAGGATTGCAATACAAGTAACTTCACTAAGTTTTACCTACAAAAAAGTCCTATAACCTAAAATAATTTTCCCCAGAAAACTAAAGAATAACAATTCAACATTTTTTAAATAAAATTTTAATATGTAATTTGACAATACGAATTTCATTTTGAAATATTTGATGTTCAAATCGAATTTCAAGTGGCTAATCTTATACATAACCAACCTAGCTGATTCATCTCCATTTCAGCATATTTATTACTAAAACAGCTGTATTGCAAATATTTTAATTAAAATACTTATATAAAAATAAGTCGGTGTTGCATGGTTTGTTATGAAAAAAGTAGACTATGATGGTGTAAAAGTTGGTAAATTAATTCTTTGAAGTCAATTTTAAGAAAAGCTTTATATACGACTGCATTATAAAGTACTGTTTATGACATAGTTTCGCCGCAATAAAATAAAGTTTAGTTTACTTTAGTACTACTATAAGTACGTTACTTTATTTTACTAGTACTATAAAGTCCCTTTACGTCAGCTGCCAATATTAAAATAAATGCGTATCAATGTCAAAATAGATGCTGGTTAATGTCCATCAAGGCACTCTGATGTCAATTTCTTTTTGTCACAGAATGGACGTGGAAGTTATAAACTCCATTTTTCGATTTTAGCAGTCCAACGTAAAGCTTTGTATAAAACTCGTACATAACATGACTTTAAAGACTCGTCTCCTTTATTGACCTCGCTCGCAAGAAACTCGCTCGGCTATAAAAGAGACTCGTCAAATAAAATCCTACATTATGTACTTGTTATATAAATAGCTATTAATTTCTACTGTACAATAAACAATACTTTTCAGTCTTTAACACGTCTCACGACAAAGGTCTGTAGTTAAATTTGAAAAAAATGAAGTTCTGAAAATACAAAATATGTTTATACCGGGTTAACATCCCAAATATTTCTACGCAATTTTCATAAAATATATAATAAATAAAATATAATTGGCTGGTTTTTATATTTTATTAAAACTATTCGGCCATCCCATCTCCAAAGGAAAAATACTTTTCACGTCAACTTTTTTTTTTCTAAAAATCTGGGTGAAATTGAAAGTGCGAAAACAAGACACACATCTTTTAGGCTATGACTAAAGATCAACGGAATTCGTATGAAAATGTTTTAAACACAGTCTGTGTTTAAACAATTTCGAACCATCAACTTTTAATCATGACAAAACTCGTCGAGTCAAATACAATAATACAATACGCGTTTCGCAAATCAAACTTAATCACGGTAAATGTGTCATGTCATTGTTAAGTCCGCTATTCACATACATGCGTGCAAGTCTGTAGACATTGCTTGTACAAATTAAAGTGACACAGTTGCTAGTGTAATACATGACAGAATTTCGGTGATTCCTCGTCACCTATCGAAATCTACAGCTTCTTTTAGTATGAAACGAGATGATATATGTATAAATCACACAGTACTTAGTAAATGTAATTAATTAATCAAAATAATAGACAGGATGTAGTACTCCACAAAATAACACAAATGAACATAGCAGCGAATTTTAATATTTAGGTTCGCTTTTCTAGAAAACTGCTGCTCTCAGTGACCCAAAAGTTTTATTATTTAGAAAAGTCTAACCTCTTCGGATATCTAACCCGAATTGACTAAAATGTTGACTGAAAAGATATGATAAAAAACATCTCCCCACTCTTGCATAAACTACCCCTTCTGATACGTATACCAATTCTTTCTGAAGATCATCTTAACATATAAAATTGCGGAGATTGCCAAATTATATCAAACTCGGTTTAACTGTATTATTTTAATTTAAAAAGTCAGTGTTTTTTATTACCCTTCTTAGGTCTGTAGCTCCCTTAAAACGCATTTCCGAACCTATTACTGATCTTTTACAAGTTATAATATCATTGATCAATAGTAGGTACGAATTATAATTATCGAAGAAGTAAGACAGTTATAATTTGAAATATGAATGCAATTTACGTCTATAAAAAAACTAGGAATTCTAGCATTAATATATAAAATATATAAATATAACATTAGGATGGAAGAACACATAGTGGCTGTTCAATGGATTAATCGTTCAATTGAAATTGGCAATTAAATCGGACGACTTGGATGCATATATACGTGCAGCAGGCTTTAGAATTATTCGTTGTAGTTTATTGCACACCCACAACAGTAATCAAGATTCTGATTCAGCTGAAACGAAAGAATTTTCGTAGATTCACACATAAGAAAACTCTGAACTCTGCGTACTTCCATATCTGGTACTTTCTAGTGTTACTTATTATACTGGCACCCAGACGCGATCATGTTCCATTTTTTCAGGTGAAGTAAACGATACAATATTGACATCAAGTACACAATGTAAACAAATTGCGGTCATGGTACTTATTGCATGTCTGCTCGTAATGGGCTGATAAGAGGGTTAGAAATTTCAGATAATCGTGGATTGTTTTTACGAAGACCCCGTTTCCGCTGTTCTGCTGAACTACTTTCTTTGGTCCAACCAAAATAAAGTAACGGATGGAATTTTGAGTGGGTTGGTATAGGATATTGTAGTAGTGTTTACAAAAGAATGCCATCATTTGCGTCATAACATAGTATTCTTATTAAATGAAAAGGATTTCGATTAGCAGATCTTGGAAATCGGCCAAAAATACGCTTTAACTAGGTTAACGAAAAAAATTAGGAAAACGCACTATTATGGGGCTTTCATTACGGCCATTACACCCAACGCCGTGCCAATCTTCATACATACCGATTTATTTGTTCCACTGACTCTCAGCTAGTCGCATCGAAATGAATGTGAATGAATGGTATTTTTAAAACTGCAACACAAAGAACGTCAAAGAAATAATCCTTCTGCATAGATAAAGAAAAAGAAATGTATGGGTGGATAATTTATGTGCTAATATATGAATCAACCATAGAGGAATTTGTGGTTGTTGGATACTGTCCAAGTATACTGACTGGTATGTTAAATATATATCGTTCACTTGGTTTCACATTCAGTGCGTCTCAGCAATCGAAGATATTGTCAAAATTAATTTGGAGGACTAATTTATGCATACGTCATCCAGATTAGGATACACTGCCACTGCGTATCCGATGAGACATGTTATTGTAAACAATAAACCAGGTAAAGTGCCGGCAAGATATTTTATTATGAGCCAAGAAATATGGCGTCAACCTTGAATTAAAAATAAACCACAAGGGGTCAAATTTTGGACTATTCAAATTTCTACTAAAAATACACACCGAATTTGGTTCAATGTACTACGGTAACATGAACAACATCGTGAACAACAAGTAGGAGAAAATGTGCGTTCAACCAATTGATGATGCCAATACAACAATCTTACAAATTGGTAAATCTGCTGATATCGTATATCAAGCTGAAACTGGTCACCAAGAGCCACCATATAAGCTGTATTTCAATAACGACAAACAGTCTGCGTTTTGACGTCAAAGAGGAGAGCAAATATGTTTACTTGTAAAAATCTAGTGCAGGACAACGGAATTAACCAGAAATAAAAAAATAAGCGATGTGGGGTCAAGTCTTGGGCCATATGGATTGCGGTAAAAATTATTTAAGAAGCATCTATGGCGTCTGCAGTGCGTCATTCCCTTACATCATGGTTCAACGTACTTTGGCCAGCTATACTAGCGTGGTTTGAAGGACATATAAGTTTAGATTTCTCTAATATCAGTGGAAACCGGATTTTAGAGCAATAGGGTATGACATTTTGGATAGTGATTAGTTGACTAGAATGTGATGATTTCAATATGAGGTGGATACTGCAGGCTTTCAAACCCCTGGGTTTTAAAACACTGTCCCAACACAATTTGTTGAGTAAAAAAAGTGTTTGGCAACAAGGTAGATCATTCTAATCACAAAAATAGTCGAGCTCGTGCACATTAACATTTGATACTGCAACACGACCACAGAAAGTGAAATTGTGTCAACAACAACACGAGCGAAGATGAAAAAAAGATAACCACAAATTGTGTCTACTTTTGGACGTCAGCGAAATAGCATTGTATTTATAAAAAGTTTAGTCCACAAGAGTGGAACAAACCATCGCGCAAAAATAAATCGAGGGGTCATATTATGAACCATATAAAGTGCGATAAGAATGCGTTAATAAATATCCGTTTGGCCGTTCATATATATACATATACAATTTTTATCCTACTAAGGCCAAAAAGTCAAATACAAAGTTATTTTAGGACATCAGCTTTTCCTCCCCGTGCCCCTCTCTATTTACGCCGTTTTTAATATAAAATATTAAGTGAATGTTTACATCTGTCTTTTTGTACTCGTTTAACCGTATGAAGTATTTGGCTGTCAGTTATACTGGAATAAGGGAATAAGTATTTGTAGAGGCTGAATAGTCACATTTATGTTCTATCCAGAGAACGCAAACAATTACAGATATCGCAGGTCAAAAGACCTATGGTGGCCTTTGTCCTCGTATTGTCGTATTCCTTCTAATTGCTTGATAAATGTTATACTGTATGTTGATATTAATGTACATACACACAAGTTAGTAATCCTCCTAGGAGTTACTTGAAAGCTTAATCTTGTTTCCTAGTAGGTGCCACAATGAAATGCAAAGCGAACCCTCACAAGTATATTTGCTGATTAATGGCCATTTACGCGACAGCATAATAAACCAAAGATTATAGTTTTAAGTAATTGTTCCTACACACATCCTCTCTGGATTTTTAAATTTCCGATGTAACTTGTCCCTTATCCCAAAAAACGGTAATATGTAAACATAACAATAATTTTATTCCGTTAGAAATCAGTTCTCCCTTTGAAGAAATACTAAAATTAATAGATTGCATAATTTCAATTTCGTTTCCTTAGAGATTTCCCCATTAGAGATGTTAACGTTTAAATGCACATCAGCGCCTTTCTCTCAAAGGTTAGCAGAGGATACAATTAGTTCCGTATTGATTGTATTTAGACAGAATTGCCACATTCCCATTCAAGCTATAAATTTCTCAACCTGTTCGCAATTTATAGTTTATCAATAATTATTGCCTACACACAGCAAGCACAATTTATCCAAAATTAGCTTTAAGGTCACTCGTGAAGTCCATTCTTGAGAAATTCAAGGATCACAAATATAGGTTTGAAGTAGGAGCATTTTTAGAACTAAATACAGAAATCCGTATTAATTTCAATTCTTATATTTCTATCTTCTTTGTGGTAGGAACCGAGTATCTTTTATATGTTAAAAATAAATTAGATTTCCGATTAACCAGGGTCGGTTGATTTAAATGTCAAGGCAACTATCGTCGCCAATCTTTTTGTTGCATTTGTAATTTTTATATTGGGTATGTTAATACTCAACTTGAACTAATTGAGGTAGGTACGATTGCGCCAATAGCTTATTAAAATATTTCAATAGCTTATTTTTTCATATTTCACATCGAATATCCTCGTTCCTTGTTATAGTCATTCATAGCTTTGTAGGTAAAGAAAATAAAGAGAATACAGTATTTCTTAATTTTTCAAATGATGTCTTTATTTTTCTGAAGTTATAACATTGCTTTGCGTTTGCTGAGTACGATATAGGAAATTATCAAAAGGTATACATAACTATTCGGTTGATCATCTATTTATGTGACATAATTGTTTACTGCAACCGACCTCTTCTTTCTCTATTAACAAATATAAGTACACAAACGTATCATCATTTTATCGCACGATAAAACGTTTGTATCAACACAACAGTGTGAAAACACTACAATGTTTACTCCAAAGTTACAAGCAAAATATATTACGAGGCAAGCTATTATAAATATGCTACTGAACAGTAGATGCTCCTTTAGGAATCGTTACGTTCACTAGGTGTTATTTGTCAATGTTGTAGTGTTATTAAGACTACAAACTCAAATATAACCTGCTTGTATGACGGAACAGTTCTAGCTTATTAATATTCCATATCGCTAATGATCTGCATTTCTAAAACACGATTCTATAGGCAATTTTAGAAACCAAAATAATTAAGTTTGATAAATACCAGTTGAAAATGTTTTTTCCAAGCTAGAAGATCTTTAGGTTTTCATATATTCAATATTACAGCATCCAATTGAATTCAGAGTTTTGTGTGCTATGTGAAAGCGAATTTTGTGTAGTGGTAGCTTTTTGTTAAATGTCAAGAGTTTAACAATGCTTCCATTTATTTAGTTTTGAGGAATATTGCTATACGAATGTAAGTTATGCAGAAACTTATGCAAACCAAGGGAAATAGTTGTTGAGACATATTTCATTCCATTCGATTTTCAAGATCTAAGAGTATTTGTTATTGTCCGGTATCAAATTCAAGCAGCCTTCGTTGCGGTCGAATAGAAAACACGGAAGAAGTAATTTTACAAAAGTCAGGAAATATTCCTGTCGTTATAAGTGGGGATAACTATTGGCGAGTTCTTAAAGAATACCAAAAAGCGTATCCCTTACAAAGGGTTTTCTAATAATTACGTCTTTCGATATATACCAAATTCAAGCGTCTTCATTGTGGTCGTTTTACAAATTCCGGAAAGTATTCTGCGTCAGTACGTGGGGAAAATATAATGAGTTCTTACAGAAGAACAAAGATCGCACCACTTACAAAACGTATTCCAGCAATTACATCTTCCTACATACCAAATTCAAGCATGCTTCATTGTGGTCGAACAGAAAACATGGAAGCAGTCGTTTTACAAATTCCGGAAAGTATTCTGCGTCAGTACGTGGGGAAAATATAATGAGTTCTTACAGAAGAACAAAGATCGTATCACTTACAAAGAGTATTCCAAAAATTACATCTTCCTACCTACCAAATTCAAGTATGCTTCATTGTAGTCGAACATAAAACATTAAAGCAGTCGTTTTGAAAATTTCAGAAAGTATTCTGCGTCAGTACGTGGGGAAAAATATAATGAGTTCATACAGAAGAACAAAGATTGTATAACTTACAAATCGTATACCAAAAATTACATCTTCCTACATTCCAAATTCAAGCAGTCTTCATTGTGGTCGAACAGAAAACATGGAAGAAGTCGTTTAACAAATTCCAGAAAGTATTCCGTGTCAGTATGTGTGGAAAAATATAATGAGTTCTTACAGAACAACAAAGTTCAGTCACTTACAAAGCATATTCAACAATTACATCTTTCCACTTAACAAATTCAAGCAGTCTTCATTGTGGTCGAACAGAAAACATGGAAGCAGTCGTTTTACAAATTCCGGAAAGTATTCTGCGTCAGTACGTGGGGAAAATATAATGAGTTCTTACAGAAGAACAAAGATCGTATCACTTACAAACCGTATTCCAAAAATTACATCTTCCTACATACCACATTCAAGTATGCTTCATTGCAGTCGAACAGAAAACATGGAAACAGTCGTTTTATAAATATCAGAAAATATTCTGCGTCAATACGTGGGGAAAAATATAATGAGTTCTTACAGAAGAACAAAGATCGTATAACTTACAAAGCGTATACCAAAAATTACATCTTCCTACATACCAAATTCAAGTAGTCTTCATTGTGGTCGAACAGAAAACATGGAAGAAGTCGTTTAACAAATTCCAGAAAGTATTCCGTGTCAGTATGTGTGGAAAAATATAATGAGTTCTTACAGAAGAACAAAGATCGGTCACTTACAAAGCATATTCCAACAATTACATCTTTCCACCTAACAAATTCAAGCAGTCTTCATTGTGGTCGAACGGAAAACATGGAAGCAGTCGTTTTACAAATTCCGGAAAGTATTCTGCGTCAGTACGTGGGGAAAATATAATGAGTTCTTACAGAAGAACAAATATCGTATCACTTACAAAGAGTATTCCAAAAATTACATCTTCCTACATACCAAATTCAAGTAAGTATGCTTCATTGTAGTCGAACAGAAAACATGGAAACAGTCGTTTTACAAATTTCAGAAAGTATTCTGCGTCAGTACGTGGGAAAAAATATAATGAGTTCTTACAGAAGAATAAAGATCGTATAACTTACAAAGCGTATACCAAATTCCAGAAAGTATTCCGTGTCAGTATGTGTGGAAAAATATAATGAGTTCTTACAGAAGAAAAAAGATCGTTCACTTACAAAGCATATTCCAACAATTACATCTTTCCACCTAACAAATTCAAGCAGTCTTCATTGTGGTCGAACAGAAAACATGGAAGCAATCGTTTTACAAATTCCGGAAAGTATTGTGCGTCAGTACGTGGGGAAAATATGAGTCCTTACAGTATCACTTACAAAGCATATTCTAAAAGTTACATTTTCCCATATGCCAAATTCAAGCATGCTTCATTGTGGTCAAACAGAAAACATGGAAGCAGTCGTTTTACAATTTTCAGAAAGTATTCTGCGGTACGTGGGGAAATATAATGAGTTCTTACAGAAGGACAAAGATCGTATTATTTACAGAGTATTTCAAAAATTACATCTTCCTACATATCAAATTCAAGCACGCTTCATTGTGGTCGAACAGAAGACGTGGAAGCAGTCGCTTTACAAATTTCAGAAAGTATTCTGCGTCAATACGTGAGGAAAATATAATGAGTTCTTAGAGAAGAACAAAGATCGTATCATTTACAAAGAGTATTCCAAAAATTACATCTTCCTACATACCAAATTCAAGCACGCTTCATTGTGGTCGAACAGAAGACGTGGAAGCAGTCGCTTTATACATTTCAGAAAATATTCTGCGTCAATACGTGAGAAAAATATAATGAGTTCTTAGAGAAGAACAAAGATCGTATCATTTACAAAGAGTATTCCAAAAATTACATCTTCCTACATTCCAAATTCAAGCAGTCTTCATTGTGGTCGAACAGAAAACATGGAAGAAGTCGTTTAACAAATTCCAGAAAGTATTCCGTGTCAGTATGTGTGGAAAAATATAATGAGTTCTTACAGAAGAACAAAGTTCGGTCACTTACAAAGCATATTCCAACAATTACATCTTTCCACTTAACAAATTCAAGCAGTCTTCATTGTGGTCGAACAGAAAACATGGAAGCAGTCGTTTTACAAATTCCGGAAAGTATTCTGCGTCAGTACGTGGGGAAAATATAATGAGTTCTTACAGAAGAACAAAGATCGTATCACTTACAAACCGTATTCCAAAAATTACATCTTCCTACATACCACATTCAAGTATGCTTCATTGCAGTCGAACAGAAAACATGGAAACAGTAGTTTTATAAATATCAGAAAATATTCTGCGTCAATACGTGGGGAAAAATATGAGTTCTTACAGAAGAACAAAGATCGTATAACTTACAAAGCGTATACCAAAAATTACATCTTCCTACATACCAAATTCAAGCAGTCTTCAGTGTGGTCGAACTTAAAACATGGAAGAAGTCGTTTAACAAATTCCAGAAAGTATTCCGTGTCAGTATGTGTGGAAAAATATAATGAGTTCTTACAGAAGAACAAAGATCGGTCACTTACAAAGCATATTCCAACAATTACATCTTTCCACCTAATAAATTCAAGCAGACTTCATTGTGGCCGAACAGAAAACATGGAAGCAGTCGTTTTACAAATTCCGGAAAGTATTCTGCGTCAGTACGTGGGGAAAATATAATGAGTTCTTACAGAAGAACAAAGATCGTATCACTTACAAAGCATATTCCAGCAATTACATCTTCCTACATACCAAATTCAAGCATGCATCATTGTAGTCGAACAGAAAACATGGAAGCAGCCGTTTTACAAATTTTAGAAAGTATTCTGCGTCCGTACGTGGGGAAAATATAATGAGTTCTTACAGAAGAACAAAGATCGTATCACTTACAAAGCATATTCCAGCAATTACATCTTCCTACATATCAAATTCAAGCATGCTTCATTGTAGTCGAACAGAAAACATGGAAGCAGTCGTTTTACAAATTCCGAAAAGTATTCTGCGTCAGTACGTGGGAAAAATATAATGAGTTCTTACACAAGAACAAAGATCGTATCACTTACAAAGAGTATTCCAAAAATTACATCTTCCTACATACCAAATTCAAGTATGCTTCATTGTAGTCGAACCGAAATCATGGAAGCAGTCGTTTTACAAATTTCAGAAAGTATTCTGCGTCAATACGTGGGGAAAATATAATGAGTTCTTACAGAAGAACAAAGATCGTATAACTTACAAAGCGTATACCAAAAATTACATCTTCCTACATACCAAATTCAAGCAGTCTTCAGTGTGGTCGAACAGAAAACATGGAAGAAGTCGTTTAACAAATTCCAGAAAGTATTCCGTGTCAGTATGTGTGGAAAAATATAATGAGTTCTTACAGAAGAACAAAGATCGGTCACTTACAAAGCATATTCCAACAATTACATCTTTCCACCTAATAAATTCAAGCAGACTTCATTGTAGCCGAACAGAAAACATGGAAGCAGTCGTTTTACAAATTCCGAAAAGTATTCTGCGTCAGTACGTGGGGAAAATATAATGAGTTCTTACAGAAGAACAAAGATCGTACCACTTACAAAACGTATTCCAGCAATTACATCTTCCTACATATCAAATGCAAGCATGTTTCATTGTAGTCGAGCAGAAAACATGGAAGCAGTCGTTTTACAAATTTCAGAAAGTATTCTGCGTCAGTACGTTGGAAAAAATATAATGAGTTCTTACAGACGAACAAAGATCGTATCACTTACAAAGCATATTCCAGCAATTACATCTTCCTACATACCAAATTCAAGCATGCATCATTGTAGTCGAACAGAAAACATGGAAGCAGCCGTTTTACAAATTTTAGAAAGTATTCTGCGTCCGTACGTGGGGAAGATCGTATCACTTACAAAGAGTATTCCAAAAATTACATCTTCCTACATACCAAATTCAAGTAAGTATGCTTCATTGTAGTCGAACAGAAAACATGGAAACAGTAGTTTTACAAATTTCAGAAAGTATTCTGCGTCAGTACGTGGGGAAAATATAATGAGTTCTTACAGAAGAATAAAGATCGTATAACTTACAAAGCGCATACGAAATTCCAGAAAGTATTCCGTGTCAGTATGTGTGGAAAAATATAATGAGTTCTTACAGAAGAACAAAGATCGTATCATTTACAAAGAGTATTCCAAAAATTACATCTTTCTACATACCAAATTCAAGCACGCTTCATTGTGGTCGAACAGAAGACGTGGAAGCAGTCGCTTTATAAATTTCAGAAAATATTCTGCGTCAATACGTGGGGAAAAATATAATGAGTTCTTACAGAACAACAAAGATCGTTATCACTTACAAAGCGTATTCCAACAATTACATCTTCCCACCTAAAAAATTCAAGCAGTTTTCATTGTGGTCGAACAAAAAACATGGAATCAGTCGTTTTACAAATTCCGGAAAGTATTCCGTGTCTGTACGTGGGGAAAAATATGAGTTCTTACAGAAGAACAAAGATCGTATCGCTTACAAAGAGTATTCCAAAAATAACAGCTTCCTACATACCAAATTCAAGCAGTCTTCATTGTGGTCGAACAGAAAACCATGGAGGAAGTCGTTTTTCAAATGTCAGAGAGTAGTCCGTGTCAGTACGTGTGGAAAAATATAATGAGTTCTTGACGAAGAATAAAGATGGTATCACTTACAACTGCTTTGTTGGCTTCTGCTTTTTATCCAAATTCGATCTCATCGCAATCACCTGTGCGAACCTGTGTTTATAGAAATTCATTCCAGTGCCCGTCAATCAGTTTAAGAATTAAATGTTTAAATTTTTTGTGGAATTATTATTAATTTTTGACATATAGTTTACTACGCAAAGTTGTTCTGTTTGAACTACCCTTAAATTTAATTCATACTTATGAATCGCCCTGTATAATATATATTTTAAAAAGAACAACGACACTTCTAATGAGTTTTCCATGTGCCAAATAAAGATCTTACAATCGGCATAATTTCGAATTGTCCGAGTTGGCATCGCAAAGCTTAATACTAAAACAATGTTGGAAATCAGTGGTTTACTAAACGTCTGGGTTGAATAATTGGCAGATTTTCTCATTAGACCTCTTCATTTGCACAATCGATTATTATAAGTATATGCGAGTTTCTTGTGGGACTTCCGCGAGCTGTTACATGTTCTTTTGTTACTACTGTCAGCCTGTACCATGTGCATAACGTTCCGTAATGGCTTCCTTTATATAACAAGCAAAATCCATTGTTTGAATACTAAACGTTGAGCCAACAGAAAACGTGGCACATAAGTTTAATGTTCCCAAATGTTCTCGGTTTTTTTAAATCGCATCGCAAGGGCGACATCATATTGTAATAAAACTTGTTAGTAATCAAATGCAGTCGTTTTCTTCTCACCACAGAGCAAAAAATACCTTGAAAGTTCTGACAATTTAAAAAATATATACAGTTTCGACAACGTGCATACCAATAAATTGATGCGAAACCTTTTTTCATGACAAAGTAATTCAAGTTTATTAGATGTATATATTTTACACTCTGTCGTTTTCTGAGCATTAGGCAATACTTACGAGGATTGTTCAATACAAACACGTTTGGCGCGTGTAGGCATGAATTGATCATCATGGCACGGAAATTGAGTCTATTATAGAAAATCCCTCCAAATAATATGCGTACCGCCGAAGGACTTCAACTACTAGAAATTCTTGAGAAAAGAAAAGCTGTCGATGGTGACTATAGTTGTTTTCACATGGCGGTAGTTTAATGGTGCAGAAAATTTCGACAAGAAAGAGAATTGACTAAAGACTTGGCTCGTCCAGAGCATATTCGAGTTGCAATTTCACATGAAAGGTTGAGGCGTTTGGAAACTGCTTTACGTGCAAATAGACGCATTAAAGACAGATAACTGTCAGAAAAGATGAGTATCAATATAGGACGTGTTCATTTCATTATTCACACTCTTATAGCAAATTTCATGTCTTTGGTCCATTGAAACAATCACTAAAGGGGCAGCGATTCATTTCGGACGCTGAAATGTAGACGGCCATTAGAGAATAACTTCCTCAACAGCAGCAAGAATTTTACCAGCAGCGAATCTGGAGATTAGTACAACAGTGGAACTCATGCCTTAATGTTAATAGACATTTTTTTTTAAATTGAGTTAATAGAAATTATGCTATAGCTTCTAAACGCGTTTCAATTGAACAATTCTCGTATTTATAACAACAAATAAAAATGCAAAAAGCATTATGTTTATTCACAAATGCCCTCCGAAGATTCTTTAATGCTGAGTAGAATAAGTAATCCTACAAGAACATATGGCCATTTTAAATGTAATATTATTCTTTATCGAATTGTCTTTGATGAGATATTGTTCGTGTCCTGGGGCACATTTGTGCAATTTTCTCAATGCGTTTGATAATGTTTAACAATGTATATCTTAAAGCATCACATAATGTTCTTCTCTGACGACGTTAAACCTTCCATTTTTATTTAAAACAGAAACTGCAATTTTCGTAATAGTTTAATGCATAAGCTGTCGAGTTTTAATTAATATGTTTTTCCAAATTTTGTAATGACAAGTTTGAAGAGCCATAATAGAATATACAAAATGAAGACAGAGATATTTCTAATTAAAGGGGTAATATCATACATCAACTTGAGGAGTTGTTGCTATGAAAAACGAGTTTCCCCTGCTGTGACATAATAGCTCTGCTTTTAACCAGCACAAAATATATGAGTAAAATATCGAATTTCATTTTAAAACTGTTGAAAATACATTCAACGATAACTGAACTATTAAAAGGGTAAAACCCGCTGGACTTTTCGAACATTACGAACAAACAGGTTATCATTATTTTTCATAATTACGACCTGTGAATATCTACTTTCTTGGGAATTAAAAACATCACAGTCCAATTTTCACAAAAATTCCACATCAAACAAGAATGGTGGAAACTAACGAAAATTCGAAATTATTGATAACTGGGGCCTAATTAGGGCCACTAACCTTTCCTCCAAACAAGTCAAATTTCCCACCTACTCTGACACTTGCTGTGTAATACAGGTTACATTATTGCGCAATTTCCTCTGCAGTAGATTCAGCAGGATTAGATAATGAATACTATTCAGCGTAGTCCTATCAAAACATGATTAGGAAGTTCAAGGTCACGCTTACCTTACGATAATCAACTACTTTACAGTATTTAATAGTGTTAACAAAAGAGTTTAGTAAATATGTTCAGTGTTATTATGTTAGCTCACCTTTGTGGCACCAACAGCTAAAATTTTAAATTTTTGTGCAAGTAATATGAGCCGAGTGTTATTTTGGTTACTATAAGTTTGTTGATTATACTGTTCAATATGGAAAAAACATCTGCTAAAAAATAGGAAAATACGCTTCATTAATTTAAATTAAATGTGAGTTGCTAAAAATAGTCAAGAAGTTGTCAGATGTAGGTAGGTATTTACAACCATTCTAAAGCCACGGCCCCTAGAAACTAACCAAATCGCCATTAAATTTAACTTAGATAAACATAGAATGTTTTAAATTAAAGGCAGGTTTTTTATTGGCAGCTTAAAAATAACTGATCAGAAAATGGACTTTGCACGCGCGACCGGATAAAGCATTCCCTTTGGAGTTTCGGAAGTGAAAACTGGAGTAGCAATTGCAAACTTTGAACAAACTGGGAAGGGATAGTCGAACAACAACCTTATTTACTAAACATACCATTGTTTACGCTCGCAATGGAAAGTTATTTAAAAAATATTTCTAGACTGTGAACGACCCAATTGTGCACGTGAACGTCACAAGATAACTCAAAATGGCGACCTTTGAATCGAACTGGATCTATTTGACGCCTTTATTTACGCCAGTCGTTGAGTATGATATCACTTATTTACGGCTGCACATTATCTTGCATTAATATAATGGTTATAATGGTTTCGAGCGAGAGATCCGGTTTTTAGGCGCTATGTACACGTGCCTGAAAAAATGTAATAGACTTACCAACACGCATCAGATGATTGCCATCCATTGATTTGCAAGACTGGTTACCACGAAAAATGCTGAGATACTTCTTATTAAACTGATATCCACTTTAAAATGTTATTAAAACCGTTATCTGCTAAGAAAATGGTTTGCTATTATGATTATGCCATATCAAAGCAATAAGGTAATTTATTTTAAAAATAATTGTAACATTTACGTAATCTCTTTTCTCCAAACCAGTGTGTAATTAATTTAATGTGTAGTTTATGCTTTATGAAGTGGTCTAACTGCTGGCAAATTGGGCGGCTGTATGGGACTGTTCGAATACGGCAATACGAAAAACTCTACAACAACCTGCAAAGCACATTGACAATCTGTTCACAACCATGAACAATTGTCAAAGAGATGTTACAGAGAGATTATATCTAAAAGTCGAAAATGAAACGGTGAAGTATTTAGCTACCGTGATAGTTCTCAAGAGGAAATAAAAGCGCGACTAGACTAGTTAGGAAAAGGTTGAATCCAATTAATTATCAGGGATCACACCAGACAACACGACTGATACGTAACACCATTGTGGAAGCAATTTATTGTGATGTGTGGTTCAAAGGTGTCGACGATTACAAAAAGAAATAGGGAAAGGCTCAAAGCAATCGAAAAGAGATGTTGGGTTACCAAATTAAAAGAGAGGTCGTCATGATTAGCATAATCATCATCACCATCATCATCATCTTCATCATCATCATCATCATAATCATCTTCATCATGTAGCAGCTAAGTAATTCATGCTGGATATACGCCTCATCAAGTTATTTCCATGTTATACGGTCCCCAGTTTGTCAGGACCATAGCTTTCCTGCTGTTTTGTCTATGTTATCTTTACATCCGTGTCTTATATGCTTGCTTCTTATCCGGTCATGTAGTCTTACTCCTAACATGGCTCTTTCCATTTTTATACTGTTTGAGGCTTTCGCGGTTACTCGAATTCTTCTTAACATAAACCGCGTAGTATTTGTAGATGAACACGCAGCATTTTCTAGCTTATTGTGCCGTGCACCTTGCGAAGTCGAGCAAAAACCCGCGCGATGGCCATGCTTTTAGTGGCTCGTGTTGTTTGAGTAGTTTGCGAATGAGAATACTTAGGCAGATTTGGCCTTTTTGCTGTTTGCGCATCCATATACACTAACGTCTCGCAAGACCTTGCAGCTTGCATCATCAGAGTGAAAGTCGCACTAAGAACCGAAGGTTGGTGTGGAGCTATTTACAGTCCTTTGTGCCAGGCGCGCGGAATGGCGTAACGCTGATTGGTCGTTCGAGCGCAACGTAATCCGTGGGGCGTGGCCGTATATCCCACAGTGGTTGTAATGCTTTAGATCGTGTATCACAGGAGTCCACGTTTTACTAATTTTAAAGCCATCTTCTCTGTTTATATTATTTGGATGTTTTTCTATTTCTATGGTTTCACGTATCACTCTGGAAGTAGTGGGGTATTCTGTATTCTTTGATTAAAAGTAAATATCTATGATGAATTCTACATCTTGCGATCGCGTTTATTGTTGTCCAACTTTCGACTGTCAGAAGCCTCATCTAAATATACGAATAACAAGTAGGGTGGTTGATTTAATTCGTATGACTTTTCTATAACTTGACGTACTGCGTACTGGTATATGGTATGCTTCTAATTTATGAGTTGCTTAGAATTTTTGTCAGTAATTTATATAAATGCCACATTAGCGTTATGGGTATATAGTCCTTGTGGTTTCCCTTTTTAAATATGAGTATGACTTGGAGGTCTTCCAAGTTTCACGTACATATTCTTCCCATTGCAATGAATTAGTTCAATAGCAGCTGTAGGCATTGTACAAGTTTTTTCCCGCCCATGTTTATCATATCTATTAGTACTTCAATTTATTTCTGTAGGTTTATTGTTTTTAATATTTTTCATTTCTGCTTTAATTTCATACTTACAGATATGTGGGATGTCTTCGGTGTAATGTCTTGTTACCGTTCTTCTTGCTGTAGGGCTGTTTTGTATTTCTGGCATTTCTGGTGTTTTAGATGAGTACAGGTTTTGGTTTATTAGTTCTGTTCTTCCTTCACCTATTATTTTCTAAATATTTTCGGGCGTTTTTATTTTCAATTATTTCTTCAACAATTCTTTCATTATATTGTATCACGCCATTTCTTACTCTTCTTTAATTGGTTTTTGTAACTTTTCGATTTCTTTTTTTTGCCATATTTAGTTTTTAACAGTTTTTCATGCGTATTAGTTTCTTTGTTGCTTCTGTTATATTATTTGATCTTTGTTTCTTTGTCGCATTTTTAAGTACTTCTTTGTACGTCTATCAGTTATCTTTTATATATTGGTTTAGTTGCTGTACGAAGGTTGTTTCTGTAGATCTCTTCATATTATCTCAGTGTAGTAAGGTTTATTGATTTTCTTTTATTGTTGGTCAATTTTCAAGTTTTGTATTGGTTATTCACCACTGTTACCACTGTGACTAGGTATTTTCTATTTCTGATAATGAAGTCTATTTCGCTGTTTTTGTCTTGTCAGGAATTTGCGATGTCCATTTATGGTGAGGTTTTTGAGAAAAGAAAAACATTCGTTACTTTTAACTGACGTTCTTTCATGAATTTATCATAGTTTGGCCTCTGTAATTACTTTTTGATTATTATGCTGTTACATGCCTAATCCTTACGGTTACGGCTGTGTAACGTCCCTCTTTTTTACTAGATAGTTTGCAGACGAAAATGTAACTCCGGTACAGTTCTTGCAGGTTTCACAGGAAGTTTTTTTTCATGGTGTGTTATAATGTCTCTATAGAAGACAGATCTGTCTTGGCAAAAAACCATTTTAATAGTGGAATTTTAATTTTTACAAACAAGCTTTTCACTTTTTTGGACATATGGCAGGCTACATCGTTCTGCTGCAAAACAAACTCGATTCCAGCTCACCTACCTTAATCAATTTCAGGTCGTAAGTTTATCTTCCAGGACGTCAACATACTTTGCAGCTTTAAAATCACTTCTACAAAGTGTAGTTTGCCTACTCTATTAGACGACGTCGAGTCCCAAACCATTCTGGATGCAGGAAGCTTAACTTTTCGTTTCAAACAAACAGGATAAAAAGTCTCGTCTTTGGTTGGTATGACCCCACTCCGACTATTACCTGCCGTTAAGTTAAGAGTATACAAGGTGTTTGTAAATCACTCGACAGTTTGTAACTTCTTTAAAAATAGAAATATTGAAAAATATTTGTTTTGTTTTAAATGCCACTGTGCAGCTTACAAATTGTCATAAACCAATTTAAATCACGGCTTCCTATTTTTTCGTAGTGATACGCGAATTTGGTTATTGAAATGAAACACCCTGTGTATTTTTAGATATTTAAAATCAGTGCTAAATATGCTATATGGTAGTATGCTTGAAACAAAATTCGAAACTTCTTTCTTTTTTATTAAAAAAAAATATTTGCCTAAAGTAGGCCATGACTTACGCAAGATCACAATCGAACAAAAAATGCAAAAGAAAGTGTACTTGGGTGTAAAAGTTTCTCATGGACGAATTTTTACCCCACACGTACTAACACAATAAATTGCAAACTGTTTTTTAAATGGAATAATTATTTTACAAATTTTTAATTTTTTAAAAGCTAAAGGCGAATTTGGTTCATCGTTGGAAAGCTCTTTTATTGTAATTTTAAACCTTTTAATAAAACTAATGTTGTTCCATTTAAATAAAAAAACGTAGTTTTCAATTGTTTTGGTATGTACGTTTAGTGCGATAATTCGGTCATAAGGAATATTCCAATATTTCGATCCTCGTGAAGTCTGTTTTGCATTTCTTGTTACATTTTTAATGATTTTGGGTAAGTCATGGCATACTTTAGTTTATTTTTTTTATTTAAAAAATAAGCAGTTCAAAAACTTTAGTTTAAGCATGTTGTCATCAAGTATTTTAACGCTATTTTCAAATATATAAAAAATATATGCGGTGTTCTATTTAAAAAACCAAAGTTATGTTTCACTAAGCAAAAATAGGAGGGCAGGATTTTAATCGGTTTATGACATATTGACATTTAAAACAAAAAGAAAAGTGTTTTCAATATCTCTATTATTAACAAAGTTACGAGCTGTCTAGCGAGTTACAAACACCCTCTATATAGATAGAGTTCTTCATCCGAGACACCTACGCAAAGTTCAAATCGTTCCTCATCACTCCAATGAAGCGAGTTCCTTTGAACCGGGGTCCAATTAACCTATCCCTTTTTTGCTTTTTAGTTAGCAAGCAAAGGTTTCTCTTTTGCCTGATAATTAACGTGATGTGGTTTTATGGAAATAAAAATGTAATTTAGATTATTTTGCAGGTGCTGTAACCAATTTTTATTACTGTTCGTTTGCAAGTGAACTTTGAAAATTGTTTTCCGGTTGCTTCACTCCACAAAATGCAAAATTTATAATAATTAGAATTAGAAGTTTTGTATAATTCGGTTAATGTTAGTCACGCTAGCGTTTCTCCCAGGAATGGGCTTTGTGCAATAGAATTGGTCGTTTTAAATAACTTAATGATGTTACGAATTGTATATCTTAAAAAACTAGGTATCATATTTTCCAAATTCAGACTTTCCCCATTGTGACAAGGAAACGATTATTTTACGCACATCTTTATTACATCAAGTATACGTATTTTTAAATATCCAGCGAGTTTCTCTTAAAATTGCTAAAAATATTGCAATTTGTATAAAGAAAGATAAGTATAAATGCAAAAAAAATAATGCGAGGGATGCAGCTACTCCAGTTGAGCTTAAATATAATAAATGTTTTTTTATGCCTGGGCCAACTCCTATGGAACAGCGATCGTATATGGTACAAAGTGTGAGAACAGAATATTTGGAGTTCAACACCAATCCAGAAAAGTTATGTAAACGAGTATCCTTTTTCACCACGTGTTTGAAGCATTCTTAAAGCTCTGACAACGTCCGTTTTCAAATTTATATATAATTATTTAAAAATCAACTTTGTAGTCTTATTTTTAATTACCGTTCGAAATTAAAATTTTAAAAAATATTTAAAACAGCAAAGTGGTGGCATGGAGAATACAATGCTCTTGTTCAAAAGTGCTAAAGGTAAAATTAGCTGTTTACTTTTAGCACATATGCTAAAAGTAAACAGCTGATTTTGTGTTTACGTCTTTTAAACTAAAAGTGAGCTTCTGAAGTTTTTCGAGTTTCTTCATTCAAGAGAGGTACAGTGTTTTAAATAATTAAACAATTACGTAATGAACCAAGTACAATGATTACTATAAATAATTACTTATCACAACTAATTACCGGCTGCAGAAATAGTCACCGGTGACAACTACTTATACTGCCATTTTCTTATTATGACATAAATTATTATAATTGTCAAACGGGTGCTAAAAATGTTATTGCACTTGACATGTTATAAAACTCAGCCTACGGTTTCGTTTCATAATTTTCATGTTTCGTGCACTGAACAGTCACTTTTAGCACTTGTACCATAAATAGCTATTATGCAACACGTCCTAGTTATAAGGCTATTAATAGATCGAATTTAGACATCTAAAGTGGCCCATAACCCACTAGTGGGATAAAAACCATTTCACTCACTATTGTGTTGTCGGTAGCACTGTCAAGCTATGTTAAAGTCGAGATTTGCAGGTTACGTTTTGCGTCAGTCTGTGTCAAATAACAAACAAAACCTAACCTACTAACCTCGAATTTGACATAGACTGACAATACACTTCAGTACTACCAAACGTATAACACGAATCTATTTATAAATGTATTTGATCTCTCGGTACTTCCCAATTTACCACTATGACTTTTCACGGCTGTCAATACAAAATTTATGTTTTTTAGATACATATTTATTGAGTTTTTGGATAAGATTTTGTATGGTACGCGTGTGTTACTACAAATAATTCACTCGAGAAGAGACTCCTCTTGGCCTGGCGGCCTCAAGGGCTCAACTTTTCTCTCGTGGAATATTTGTAATATAACACACTTGTACCATAAATAACTATTAATTTGAAAAAAATAGAACTCTAAACCATAATTATATATATATATATATATATAATCATTAGACCTTTCTACCCTATGGTGTAAGGTATTGAAATTTAATTTTGGGTCCTTTACATATGTACAAATTTTCTCCACTCTTTCTTGTTAAGTGCTGTTTGTTTCGCTTCTGTCCATGTTTTGTTTCTTCTTTTTAATATCTCTGCCACTTCATTGTTCCAGGTTTTCTTTGGTCGTCCTCTCTTCCTACTTCTTTGTACTCCTGCTTCCCATATATTCTTTACTTGTCTACCTTTTCCCATTCTGCACATGTGTCCAAACCATTTCAACTGTTGTTTTTCTATTACGTTTATAATTGGCTCTATTTCTAGTTCTTCCCGTACTGTATCGTTTCTTATCCTGTCTCTTCTTGTTATTCCTTTAACTTTTCTGAGATACTTCATATCTATAGCTTGTATTTTACTCTTCAGTGTGTTTGTCAATATCCAACTTTCGCTGCCATACGTTAAAATAGGTCTGAATACTGTTTTGTATATTATTATTTTTGTTTTTCTGCTTATTTCCTTTTTTCCTATGAATGAGTTATTTAAACTATGATATAGTTTTGCAGCATTATTGATTCTTTCATTCACTTCACATTCTATGTTACCATCCCTTTGTATTGACACACCTAAGTATTTAAAGACCTCCACTTGCTCTATTTTTTCTTGGTTTATTTCTATGTTCGTACTTTTATTTTCCTTGCTAATTACCATGATTTTCGTCTTACTTGTATTAATTTTCATTCTCCTTTTTGTTAGTTATTCTTCCCATATATTCAGATTTTCTTGTAGATCTTTTTCTTTTGCTGCACATATCATTACGTCGTCTGCGAATGCACACTCTGAGACACTCACTGGTATTAATCTGTTAAATCCCACATGCACTTTTTTAGTTCTCACTCTTGCTGTTTTAATCACATCGTCCATTAACAGGGTAAATAATATTGGGCTCATTACTCCGCCTTGTCTTAAGCCATCGTTTATTTCGTAGATTCCATGTTATCCTTCCTGACGTAGTTTTCGTTTTTGTCATGTAGACTTTTTATTGCTGCTCTTAGTTGTTGGTTGACTTTTCTGCGTTTTAGACTTTCCCAGACTGCTTTTTGGGACACTCCGTCGAAAGATTTTTCGAGGTCTAGAAATAACATGTATATTTCCGTTTCTTGTGTTTTTGCTTTTGCAATCATTTGTTTGATGCTAAAAATGTGGTCTTGCGTACTTCGTCCTTTTCTGAATCCGCTTTGTGCCTCTGCTAGTTTTTCTTCTACTACTGCTCTAAGCCTTTTTTCGAGTATGCTTTCGTATATTTTAGAAGGGATACTTAATAGTGTGATACCTCTATAGTTTCTACAATCTCTGGCGTCTCCTTTCTTTAACAGTGGTATTGTTATTCCTATTTTCCATTCTTCTGGTACTTTTCCGGTGTTCCAAGCCTTGTCAAAAATGTTTGTTAACACTTCAATCCCTCGTGTTCCTACGTTTTTTATCATTTCTCCTGTTACTTTATCGTGTCCTGCGGATTTTCCTCTCTTTACTTCTTTTATCGCTATCATTACCTCCTCTATCTGTTGTTTTAATTTTTTTCGTATTAAGTTTCTGTTGTTTCTTTCTGTGTGGTGGTATTTGCATCACTTTCGTTGTACAGTTCTTGGAAATATTCTTCCCATCTTTGTATGATTTCTTTTCCATCTGTAAGCATTTTGTTGTCCTTTGCTTTTCTGTTGAAAATTACGTTGTTTACCTTTTCTTAAGTTCTTTAGTACCTTGTAGAATAATTTTTGATTCCCTTTACTGTCTTCTTCTATCTTCTTTCCGAATTCTTCCCAATTTTGTTGTTTAGTTCGTGATACCAGTTCTTTTACTTTTATGCGTTGCTGTTTGTACTCTGTGTAGTTCGCGTCCGTTTTATTTGCTAGATAGCGCTTCCACTTATCTTTTTTACTTTTTATTTGTTCTTTTATTTTGTCGTTCCACCATTTAGTTTGTTTTTTCTTTCTCTCTACTAAATTTACTCCGCATATTTCTTTTGCTGTATCTAAGACTATATCTTTTTGAAGTATGTCCATGACTCCTCTAAATCCATTTTTTCCCATTGTTCTGTGTCACTTCCTATTTTTTCTTCTACTTGTTGTTTACATTTCATTGCACCTTCTCGTTCTTGCAATTTATATGTTCATATGACTTCTTTTGTGGTGTACTTTAGTCCTTTAACCTTTTCTTATGTTTTTATGTCAAGTTGTATCTTTGCTATTACTAGGTAGTGGTCGCTGTAAATTTCTGCTTCCCTTCTGACTTTGACATCCATAATTTCTTTCCTATGTGTTCTGTTAACAATTACATAATCTATTATGGATTTTTCATTTCTTCCCGACACTTCTCTCGTGTATTTGTGTATTTCCTTATGCGTATAGAATGTGGTCGCTACTATTAAGTTATTTTCCACACAAAAATTTAATAGCCGTTCTCCGTTATTGTTTCTTTCTTTCTCCTTGGTGTCCAATTTCGTCCATTGTGTCGTTATTTCTTTTTCCAACTCTACCATTAAAATCTCCTAGTAGTATTACTCTGCCCTTCGCATTTTCTATCGCTTCTGACATGTTTTCCCAAAATTCGTCTTTTTTGTTTGCTTTTTCATCTTCGTTTGGTCCATAAATTATTAATAATGTTGTGTTGAATTTATTGTCCAACTGTAGTTCTATTTTTAGGATCCTTGCTGATATAAATTCCTCTTTACTTACGTTTTTTATATAGTCCTTTTTTATTATGCAGCCTACTCCTGCAGCTCTTACTTCCATGTTTGCTCCCCCATATATTAGCAAATGACCCCTATCCATGTTAACAATTCCTTGTTCTTTTTTCTTTGTCTCAGTGATTGCCAAGATGTCCAACTTCACCTTTTCAAATTCTTGTATGATTTCTTGTTCCTTTACATTTAAACTTGGTATATTCCATGTAGTACCCAGTTTTATTATCTTCCCTAATTTTTCCTTTCTATTTTTATCGTTTTGCTGTCCTGCTTGCTCATTCATTTCCTTTGCCGTTTTCGTTACCTTGTATCCGTCCGACCGTATGCTAATCAGTTTTTTGGAAAGCCCTTTTTGTTATTGTTGGTTTTTTCTAGGACACCCCTTTCAGGGTTCCACTTCCATTCTTCTCCGTCTATGATTAGTTTGTTGTACCCAGCTCTGGTTACTTTTCCTTGTTTTCTCTCGTCAGCCGCTCTCATTCTGATTTGTTTTCCTATATCTCTTTCTGTTTTAGTTAAATCATTATTGATAAATACTTGTTCTCCTCTTATATTTTTCAATTTTCTTTTGTTGTGCATGATCTTCAGTTTATCTTCAAAGCTTTTTAATTCCACCACGTACATCTTGGGTATTATTTTATAGGCTTATTGTTTGATGAGGGTATCTACTTCTAGCTGTTGTTGTAAGAATTTGTTCATTTCGTTTTTTATATTGGTTTCTTTGCTCTTGTCAATGTTTAAACCTGTTACTATTACGTTATTCGTTTTCTTTTCCCTTTCCATCTTTTCTAATCTTGTATTTGTTTCGCCTAACTGTGTTTTTATCTGCTCATACTCGTGTTTTATTATAGCATTTTCTCTTTTCGTGCTTTCATTTTCTGATTCTAGTTTTGCTATTTTTCTCTGTATTCTTGTTGATCTACCCTTATTTGACTTACTTCTGTTGTTAAGTTTTGGAGCATTCCTAGTATTTTATCTATTTTATCCTCGTGCTTTTTTGTTGGCGATCTGTGTATCTTCTTGGACTTTCCAAAAATTTCTGTTTCCTTTTCACTTGTTGTTCGTTGTTCGTCTCGTTTCCTTTTCCCCTCCTCGGTTGAGTAATCTGATTGACTCATTTTTGGAATGTATGTAATCTTTGCTGTAGTATCTTTAAATTATATTTGTCTTTTCGCTTGCGTATTTAGTTCTGCTGAATTTAATTTAGCGTTGCTTGCATATGTTCGAATTACGCTATAAGTGCGCGAAGAAAGTATATTGTAATCGTGAAAAGATCACCTTGCGAGATTTCTTCAGATCTTTACGTTTCCAGGTTCCTAGATGACGAAAAACATGTTTTCTCAACTCCGTCTGCCTGTGTGTCCGTCCGTCTGTCTGTTAGCGGTGTAGCTCAAAAACTATTTGCTGGGGAAAGATAATACTTTGCATGCGGATTAGATGTCTACCTGGCTCAAAACCAAATATACTTTAGGTTAAATATACATAAACTGAGCGTTTAGAAAAATCAATTCTGTCGATTTTTGCTTTAACTCGTAAACTATTACTTATATAAAAGTAATATTTTGCACATAGCTCAGGTTTTTACCCTTGACGAAAATAGGCATATTTTTGGACCCAACATATACAGGGTGGCCACCTTAAAAATTTAAATTTGGTTTTCCTTTGATATTTTTAAAATGTCTCGTTTCAAAATTTTCACTTGCGAGAGAAGTTCCCAATAAAACGTTTTAATGAGCTTTTGGATTGGAAATGCATATCGATATTCATCATAATGGGGTCAATACCATTCGAGCAATTATAACAAAATTAATTTCATGGAGCATCTGTGAACATAGGTTTATTAAAATAAAGTGTGTCGATGGAATTTTGAATTATACCCTCTATTGAACTGAATAACCTTACTTGCCGGCGCCGAGGTTAACGACCATGCCGTTTTATTAAGTATTACTAGTGCGATAGAATTTATTGTAGAAGTACCTAAATATACATCATACCAAGCTTCACAAAATAATTCATTACAAATAGAAAAAGAAAATAAACACGCCAATACAAGACAAATTGGGAAATGCCACTTGTCAAAAACTATTTGCGGATATTGCACTATCAGAAATTGTGTAAATAAGACTTGGCTTGTTGTCGTTACTATTACTACCGATGTCTGGAACAAGTCTCATTACAATTCCACATACGTAAGTAATTTAAAAACTGAATAAAGAATGGGGTAATTGTAAATATTATGTAAATGATACCTGGCGATCACGAACTCATTTAGTGGTCATTTTGTTTTGAAAAACCAATGCACTTAATTGCGTATTATTCAATAGTACTTTTCCTAATTCATTTGGGTTACATTAATAAAGCTTTGTGTATCTACCAGCACGTGCTTTTGTTTATACCAAAATTGATTGTACTTCCAAATTTTTGCACATAATAGTAATTTCAATATCTATTTTTAGGTGATACATTAATGGCATTACAATTAGCAGATCATCTACGACTTTTCGTATCAACTAATTTATGCAACATGAATTTTTTAATTAACAACGACGTAAACAATGTGAATACATTATCTATAAATCAATTCTCACTGTTCTTCTCAATTAAAAACCAAGGATATAAATAGACAACTAATACTTCAATATATAACTATAACTTATGCTGGTCCAAGCAACAAATATTTCTCAAGACATGGTGCAATTCATAAATAATAATTTTATATTTCTCTGGTGTATACAATGACATTTTTGAACCCGAAAGCATTAAATATCTCACTTAGCGTAAGATTAACTTAATTCGGTTGTACACAAATGTACGCAATTCGTTAGATTTATACAAATACTTTGGAGGCCGCAAAACGACACAAAAACCAGTACAAAGTTGAATGGAATTCTTTTAATGGAACTTGCACTCCGATATTAATATTTGTATTTGCCAAAGCGATTTGGTTACATTTGGAATTGATTTCACGAAAAGCATAAGCGAATGCTAAAAGTGGCTAGAATCTATATTTATCACTATTTCCCTATGTATAACACACATTTTCCAATTACCGATTTAATTTTTTCACATCAATATACAAGCAAATACGGACACTGATAACCAGGAAGAAATAATCTTCTTTCAGTCGCAGTATCGTTGAAAAAAATCTAGCAAGAATATGATGTAATTCAATAACAAGGTTTGTTGCCGCAGCAAAGCTTAAGATTTTATTACTGAAAGGCGACATTACTCTTCACTTAAGACATTTCACGTACACCCTGTACATGCGAAGTTCGTCAAAATGCAAATTACAATGGCCCTGGTAATTCATAACTTGCAAGTAATCAATGCACTTCCTGAATTCTATTGACGAATAATTATTATTCACTGCGTATTTGGCGAATTATCTTTGCCACGTGTTGTTTTCCCACAAAAACATAATTTGTGTGATTTTTGTGATAAATCGTCGCACTTACACAATCTAATTGAAAACAAGGTTCTGATAAATAGTAGTAATGTGGCACTTTTAGGCATGATTTATAAAAATATCTGTGTCAGAGATTGTTGGAGTATACAGACAAACCAGTATTTGTATCTACTGTTTAATAAACGTACAAAAAGTACTACTGCCTTTTATTAAATCGCAAAGTTTTAAGTAAAAATTAAGAGGAATAAGAAATAAAATACAATATCTCTCAATTTGTCAATAGCGAATATGAATAATAGAGTAAAAAATCAATAAAATATATAACGAATTCATAGGTAAAATTGTAATTCGTTGTGATAATACCGTTTCCTCAATGCTTCCAGCCACGTGCACGTTACAAAACAAAAAAATCGTCACCTTGTAATGTAAATTACGTGACCCAATTATTGCGATTATAGTATGAGAGTTTGTTGACAATTGTAGGTAGAAATACTGAAGTACTTCAGAATTTTATTATCTAATAGTAGATATGTAACCATTATCAGTAAACGACCATTCTGATAACTATACTGATCGCTCTGAGATAAACTGTATAAAATAATTGAAATGAGTATTTCTAAAAAATGTGAAGTATCTAGTATCTAACAGACTCGAATTTACTCCAAAGTAATTGAAACGGAAGATATTCCAAACTAAGAGTTCTTTTTTAAATTCCTACAGATTTCTGACAATTTTTTATTTTGTGATAAACTGTGTAGGTCTGATCCAAAAAGCTGTAGAATCACCAAAACACATAGATATTACCTTTACTGACTACGAAAATGTTACGTTTTTCCAGCAATGCCTGGACATGACTCATAGAATCACGTGTGCCCAAAACACCTATAAAAAAGAAATCTTATTTCAATAGGTGCCAGAAACCATAAACCTCCAACTAAACATTTAAAAGAACCCCATAAAAATTGGCAAAATAAGTTTTTGTAACATTTTGATTTTGAAAAATATCAAAAGTGAATTTTAATGTAAATCTTTTTTCGACATTCCAATGAGCTATGACACAACGTGAATTTTGTCATTTGTCAGTAAAAATCTTAAAATATATCCACTAAAACATGGCATAGGATCTTTATTTTAAAATTACAGAAAATATTTGATATCCGCTTGACTAGGTTTGAAAATGGTATTGCGAAGTACTTTTAGAAAAACCCGGGAATAACGTATTAAGGGCGAATGGTTTTGCACGTAATTCCTTTTTACTAAAAGTTTTGGCCACGTCATGAGACAGTGACGTAGCCAGGGAAGGGGCTCGATTGACTGAAGCCCCCCCCCCCCATATCTCAAAAAGTATTATAAAATAATGTTTAACTTGTCTAGACAAAAAATTCACAACTCAATTCTTTGCAGACATCAATTTAAATTCGCACACTTCCAATATTAGTTTCAAATGTTTTGCTATTTGCGAGTATTGCCAGGAACTAAATCAATGATATTGCTTTTTTAAAATTAAAACACACCATTACTAATGTTTACTATTATACAGTGTTATTCAGATCGCCGAACTCGTTTTGAACGTCCTTCAGTCGCGCGAGATGGATTATAAATCCGTTTTTAACCGTAACTACGCCAAGCCTTCAATTTGATCACACGCGTGTATTTAGTATTAATCTTTGCCATAGTTTCGGAGTAGTTTATAGTGACTTATGAGAAAAATAATAGGATTTATATGGTTGATTTATCGAGAATATTTGGGTCTCAATTACCCATCTCATTTGATTGCGGATTTTTCTGGCGTCACGACTTAAGTCTTGGAGCTGTAAGCTAAAGAGGCGACTACGGACTCGTTAAAAGTATAAGCAGATAGTTTCTACTACTTGCTTGGCGACCGAGTTTTTGAAACCATTGCTGGGTCCAGTTCTTAGTTGGAAGTTTCACTCATTCGCAGCTGTTTGTCGAGGCTCTTTTCCTGATGGCTGATTGTTGCCGTTTGCTTTTTGGTGGCGCCATTTCGCATCACTGCTGAGAGTATTAAAAACACTATTTTGTGTTGTGACGTGCGGACGGTAAAAACGAATCTATACATTAAGCGCACTGAAAGATTGAAATCACCGGCTAGTGTTGCATGGCCTTCGAGTTTGTAAGTAATTAATAGCGCATAGTGATGGGCAGAATCGAATACTTTTCAGAATCGAATACATCGCATTCGAATACTTTTGAGAATCGAATGATCATTCGAATGCAAACAATTCGAATTCAAAATCGCACTCGAATTCAGATTCGAGTTGTGTGCTCGCTCTCGTTCTGGGGGAGTGGTGACGTGTGACCTCGGCTGGGCGAGACGCAACACCAGATATAACGAGACGTTGCACGTGCACAAAGCAAAAATAAAAAATTCTTTTGATTGTAGGCGGTTCAGCTTGCCCTATAAATAACGTATATTTTAGTGATGGGCTTATTCGAATCAAAAATAACCGGTTATCCGGTTATTGAAATAACCTGTGTAACTCGGTTTTCGTTCCAAGTATTCGAATGAAAAATAACCTCATCCTGATACGTACTACGTGCCGCGTCTCAGCGACCTGCGAGTGATCGAAATTCTGTAAATAATACGGCATTCATAATTCATATAACCTTTTCTACGTATGTACTTGATTGACCCAAGTAAGGCTCGTGGCTGCTTGTTGATGTTATTAAGACATTTGAGACTCCCAGTCGACGAGTTAAATTTATGGGGCCGTTCCTATTAAAGATAACGCTCTGCTGAGTAGGCATGAGATTTGCCGAAGCTGTGTTGGTATTAATTTATAACGGCCAAGAAGTGGATTTCGATGTTGAAAATTTTAAGTGTGCGTCCTTAGAACCGCGGAAGGCTGAACGTAGATAAATTATGGATTCTAAAATATACCGGTATGATGTGCAAGCGAAAAGGGAAGGGTGACTACTAGAGAATTTTAGGAACTAAAAATAGATTCAATAGATACTTTGTATTCGCATATTTATCATTTCTTTATGATTAGTATTGATATAGCTATTCTCAATGGTTTCAACTCCTTAGAAATCAAATAAAAATAATTTATTATAATTAACGATTAACTGAGTTCCTCTGCTATATGCAAGTTACGATGCCGATGCAGATGACGGTGAACCGCCAACCGGCAAACCGGCGAAATCGAAACGAATCGAGAGCCAAAATTTATTCGAATGATTATTCAAATAATCATTCGGTTATTAATATCATTCGAATGCAAATAATCCGGTTATGAAAATTGTCCGGTTATGCCCATCAATAGTATATTTGTTTTGAAATACTTAAATGTTAAATTTATAGTACCGAAAATGAATATAAAATAGTTGTTTTTATTGTTGTTACGGGCCTATATGTATTTAAAATAAATTATTGAGACAACCCCAGCGTTTGTTTCTCTTTCCCTTCGATGTATCTGTTTAAATTTTTAGTAGATTTAGTTGCTTTTATGATTTTGGTGGTGCTATATCGTTTGAGTGTGCAATCTTCAGTCTGTGTGGTAATATTTTAATTTTATATTTAATTCTGTAGTCTATATTTAACTAGAAACAATTCAGCACCAACTATTCAAGTGAGACCTGGATCAAAAAAATCTGTCGTTTGAGTTGATTCCATTACTGCCTTCTATGGAAATCAAAATACCTATATGTAATGTCTATCTAAAGTCGAAACTTTCGAAATGGCAACGGGCAGTTCTCTGTGCATTCATATAGTTGCTTTCGGAGCGAGTTTGCCGCGGCGGGCATTCTTTAAACTCCTATGATACGCAGAGCTGTGCTAGCTAAAACTGAAACGATTCGAGTGCGAATCCGAGTACCAACCGCCGCGAAGCTCCGATGCTTTCGAATTCAGCATTCGGATAAGAATCGAGATCACGCCGAATTCAGCATTCGGATCGGAATCGAGATCACGCCCGGCGAGATTTACAAACACCGATTAAGTATTCGATTCGAAGCATTCGGATACACTCAAAAGAATCGAATGCATTCGAGATCTTGCAAGAATCGAATACTATAGTAATTGGCATTCGAATAGTCCGATCACTACTAGCGCCTTTATGGAACATTCTAAATTTCTACGTACGTGGTGGCATTATATTATTGATTGACCTACACCGTCATAATAAATTTGTAATTGCCCGCTAATTTAATCTGTCCAGAGATGTGTTAACTATTTAAAATTGAAACACCTGTAATCAGTGGCCACAGTAGCGTGCACCGCGCTTATAATTTTCGACCCCTGGTATTTTCGTTAGTTAATATAAACCTTGTTCGTGTTTACTGCGATTTTGTGTATAGCTAATGCAAGCTATTGAGGTAACGACTGCTTTTGAAGCATGCTTCAGGTCGTAGCGAATTGGCTCCGCATAGTACCTTAGCGAGTTTGAGTTCTCGTAAGCTAATGGACTTATTTGTTGTAAAATACCTTTTGGCGCCCCTTGGTAATTTGAACAACCTTTGCTAATTATAGAAAAGAACCGCATATTTGGTGCATTACGTGCCAATCACAAGCATGGAAGCATATGAGAGTGAAAAGCAGTTAATGTACTCTTATATGATTTACCTAATATACGTTTTGGTATAAGTCAGTCGTTTTCAAAAGTTCAGACTAGGCCCTCATGTGATTTTTCCCATAAGCGATGAATTTTTTACAATGTACAGTCGTGTTCAAATAAATCTGGGACAATGTTTTTTCATATGTAGGTTGAGTTAAGAATTGAAGAATATCTCCATGGATTTCCTGTTATCAGAAAGAGTTACAGATTTCAGTACCTGTTAAAGTTTAATGAAACTCTTTCTGATAGCAGAAGATCCATGGAGATATTCTTCAATTCTTAACTGAACCTACATATGAAAAAACATTGTCCCAGATTTATTTGAACACGACTGTACTTCTACTAAGATCAGAACACACCTCTTGAATTTAATGACCACACCCTGTATAAGTACATCATCTGTACTTTGTATCAAAACATTCTAATTAGAAAAATAAAGTAATAATAAATTCTTTATAATGTGTCTTACTATATTCCAGAAAAAATTGACAGCTCCAACCACATTTTTTAGTCTTGAGATGGCCGCCGCTGAACAAAATTTGAGGGATGAGACCCCCCCCCCCCATACCCCAAACGAAAATCCTGGTTACGTCACTGTCATGAGACAAACTGGGCAAGCAAAAACATGTTTAAGCATATTATACTGACGCACAGTGACAGTGTAAATGAAGTATTTGAAATATCATCTTGATTAATAGTAATTTGTATATCAAGGCACTGAAATTTAACTTTCTATTACGAATGTGAATTTAGTTACCGAAGCCCGTGGGACCAAGGCAAATAAGCCACACGAAGGATAAAAATGAACTTCAGTGCCAAGGGGTACACCATGGCTTTTTTAAATCGAGAAAACGTGAAATTACAACCTTTTAATCAACTTTTGCAGGTTATGTTGCCGTCTGTCGCCCCGCTACCTACAAGAAGACGTAAAACAATTTATTAGTTCACTGCCAATTTCTCTAATAACGATTTCGACGTTCTTCACTGTCGATTTATAAAAAACAACATATTTGGTGATTGTCATTGATACAAGTGAGAAAAATAAACTAACAAAATCCGCAGAATGTGTATCATATGTGTATCCAGAGGCGCCGACTTTTAGAAATTGCCATGGGTGCTTGCTAAAGAAAATGATTAAAGGGGGGGTTGGGGCGAAGTCCCCCGCAAAAAGGGAGATCCGGGGATCTGTCCCGTGATTTTTTTATACATTATTTTTTTTAGAAGTCATTGTCCTGAACTTTTTTTATATACAGACATTGTATGCAATGCGTTCTCTGCCTCGATTTAATTTTGGATAATGTACGCTTTTTAAGTCTTTAAATTTCATTTTCTTATTTTGGCGTATACCTACCTTATATTACACGTTTATAGTGTAATAATAATAATAATATGAAATAAGACATTTGATGAAAGTAAAAAAAAAGTATTATATTAGGTACCTATAAGAAATACAAACATGAACTATAGGCTGCCTATAATAGGCATACACCCAACTCCTTAATACTAACATTTCTAACACGCAATACAACACCAGCCAAATTACTTTTGCCTTCTTGTAAAAAATGTATTTTGACGAACTGTTGTCTTGTGTATGAAAATGTCTGCTACGTCATTTTCATCTACCTCTTCTGCCAATTCTCTGTTAACATGTACCAATGTGTGATCATTTAACCGTCGCTGACTCATAGTACTTCTTAAGCAAGTTTTCACTCTCCGTAAAGCGGAAAATGACCTCTCAGCAGTACATATTGACACAGGCATAGTAAGTAATATTCTTATAAACTTCACAATTTTTGGTATCAATTCCATTACAGCACCATTTGGTGATAAAAATAACACTGCATTACCAAGATGTTCAATAATTACATTTTTGCCTTAGGAGATATCGAGAAGCATATCCCGATAAAGAATTAGACGATCCTTGTCAAAGTCATCCGAATAAAACTCAGCTACATATTCGTAATCTTTTTCCCCTTTTTTAACAAGAAATTTTTCCATATTCCTCAAATGTGTCATTGAGTTCTTATCAAAGCCATCACCAAAGCAGTTTATCACTGTGTCTACTACTTCACAAAAACCTTTTTTGATAGAAAGCAATTGGAGTAGAGAACACATACAGGTCACTTCCATCATCATATCTTTTTGGCGGTTTTCTCTGTCTTGGAATCTTTGGTTCGTCTATATCTAAATTTTTGAAAAACTCTAAACTTCTTTTCCAAATAGACTGAAATTTTTCTTCTGTTCGAAAGGATGGTATAATTTGCTTTACATATTCGACCATTTCAACGGCTTCCTGCAAATGCAGTGAGACTTTTTGAAGAGAAGCGTTTAGTGTTTCAATGCGATCAAAAATTTCTATGATGAATTGAATAATAAAAATAAATCCAAATGAATATAAATTTTTTTAAAATCCTTTAGCTTTTGCACCGGCGTTTGTTTTCTCAGTTTCAATATTTGTAAGAAATATCAGCAGTACATTGTAATTATTTAAATATTTTTAGAGAAGATACTCGGCAACACCATCTTGTAGGACAAAATGGACGAAGAGTTTGAAGTTCAGAATTAGAATGAAAATCATGAGTTGCTTGAAGTTGTTCAAAACATGCCTGACGTTTCGGAGAGCCACGCACAAACACAATAAGCTCTCTTATAGTTGCCAAAAAGTCTCTAACTGCCATTACTTGTTTCATCGAATCTTGAACAACTAAGTTTAATGAATGAGCTAAACAATGAACGTGAATAATTTTAGGCTCAACAGCTCTAACACGGGCTTGAAGACCTATTAGTGCATCATTAAAATTTGCTACACCATCAGTGCATAAACCTCGACAATTTTTAATGCTGAAATTAAATCTACACAAAACATCATTTATGATTCTAAACAATGATTCAGATGTTGCAGAAGCAGTTTGATATTGATGCTTGTTCGTGGTTGGAAATATCGCTCGTTTCGTCTATCATCAAAGAGTAATAGCACGCATCCTGTACAAATCTCGCCGTTTTTTTCAATACTTCGTGAGCTAATATGGTACATAGTTCATTTGTAACATCATGACACATGAGATTTGCTTCGATTGAATTTTAAAATTTTGTTTTAGAACTATTAGCAAGCAAATAGCAAAGCGATTGAGAAATATTAGTATATTAGAGGAACTTTCTCATGGGTGCTCCGCACCCATTAATCTTATCTCGTGGGTGCTTGAGCACTGGAGCACCCACGGAGTCGGCGCCTATGTGTGTATCTTTATAATTCTGCGATCATTAAGTAATAATTTTATACATATACTTGCGTAACGAAATGCTAAATCCAAGCAGCCTACAACTCTAATCCATAAAGCCTAAAGTTCTTATTTTCTGTGGTTCAAAGTGTGGTTATCGATTTTATAGCAAGGAAGATAAAAACATCACCATACAATACAAAAAAACACTTAAGAGGTGCAGTTGCTTAATATTGGCAGAACACTGGCCTTTTTTTATACAGATCCACTACAATTTTAGTTGATAGATCTTAAAAGTCTGCGTCATAAAACGAATCGGACGAAATCAAACTGACAGTTCAGTTTCGTGGCATTTTCTACAAATAACTCATGGTAAAAAGGAGAAATTTGCAAAAATTCTTTGATCTTTACGAAGAAAGTTAATTTAACCACCTTAATTAGCCATCGTCATTATATAACGAACGACTCCGGGATTGGACCGTGTCATTGTTGAGATAGAAGAAAGCAATGTTTCGCCCACTTTCACAAGAGGCTTCCTTAGAAGTGAAACAAAAGAGCATGGAAAGTTAATGTGTAAACCAAGCTATACTACGTTTAACCAACAGATGCAGTAGAAGCACCTCCCAGAAATAAGCGCTAAATTTGAATAAAGTATTGCTATTGGTAAGCCGGTTGCACATAGCTCGATTGGCCACGACCTGTAATGATCCAAGTTCTTGGGAATTTCTTAATTTGTAACGTGAAGAACAGGGTTTTGCAATCTAGGCTCCTCTCATAAATTTAAAGTGTTCGTCATGTATAGAAGCGAAACCCTTGCAAGGTAATATAAAAGGGGCAAACAAATTGTCAAGCACCCCATAGGTAAAACTCTTCTTCAACAATGGAGTCGATCCAATCCAGGAAGTCGTTCTTTACATATCGTAACTTCAGTTATTCACGTTCATCATTGGCAGACCTTAGATATCGGAATCAAAGTTTTAAAATTAGGTTGCGAAAAGTAAAAACCCACTGGTGTAATATTTCCTAAGCGGATATAGCAATGATCGTTTCTTCAAACGGGCCTCCTCTATTAACAATAATTGAACACGCCGCTAACACGCAAATTTTAACTTAATATACTATAGAACGAAGTTACTTGTCCACACCGGTCAATATTGAAAGACATCCTTGAATTTACTCTGTAAAGAATTTTTAATGCCATAGAATTTTCATCTCACTCAAGTAATCACCCTTAATGGCAACGATCAGTTCACAGTAAACAACTTTATTTGTTCCAATTTATTATGCGGGTACTGACTGTGTAATGCGAAAATTATGGTAATAGATGCTCGCTTGTTTTCCAGTAGATACACAGCAGATCTGACAAGTGGGAATTGCAACAGTTTACGCAACGAGAGTAATATATCATTATTCAGTGACAATACCGGTGCAGCTTTAAAACCTATGAAAAGTAAATGGATAATTTGCCAGTATTATCTACATTTTACTTTGTTTATATTTAAAACTATGCAATGTTTCAATTCTTGGTTCTTGAAACTAGCATTTGAATGAATATGCCATTACAAGATCTACTATGTTAGTAAACAATGCCATAATAATGATCAAGGATTATTTGTACATTTCAACCAGTTTACAATGTAATAGCATTTTTTTTATGTTTGTTACTGTTAGATTTTAACCCAATGGCAGGTTCACAACCAATCAATACGTTTTGCAATAATTGATACGTCTGTTTTTGGCATCAACAATTCACGACAGCCAACAAAAGAACAAAAATTACCGATGGACCGGCAAGGGAAATATTTTTAAAGGAGGAACATAAGAGAGTAGATAGGCCTAAATTCAAATGCCATTTGGGCATCCCATAATGTAAAAATATTCGCGATTACTGTTTTCAACCTTCACGAATAGCGAGGAATGGCGAGGAATCGTCGGGAAGGATATAAAATAGAAAAATCAAAGGTGTAGTTAACAGTACCTTTCCATATATTTAGAAAGCATAATAAACTCAAATCGCTACAGGTAAAAATAATTAAGGCTGCATTTGCATACCTTGGAAATAACTTCATTCAATAACGTACAACTGATACACATTTTAAGGATCTTCCCACATATACTGTGGCAGTAATACATAATAGTAAGGATTGAAGAATTACTTCGACACGAAGTGTACGAAGTATTGAAATTCCCTCATATCGAAAACCACTCTGAGTCAAATATCTCTAAAATTCGAGCCAACCGACTAATGAACCCACTATATCAAATCTCCGTCTCGGCGGTGCGGATCTTTTGGTGAAGATCCCAGCCCACTAGATCAGTCCCCCGTATTGGGGGGTGCCTAAACATGCTGTGCGGGGGATGTATGTTCGTATGTGTACACGATTCCGGTCGCCAGGAACCTTCCTGAAGTCTTGGATCGTTTTCATACGATAGGTCCTCCGAAAATGAAGGCAACATAAACTTTTGAGCTATGGTCGTCGGCAAAAATTTTTTTTTTTTTTTTTGTAAATAACTGGTTCATAGCATTTCATTGTATTAGCGAAACGGAGTGATGCTGAGTATCGAAGTATTCTTGGAAAGCACGGAAGGGCGCTTTTCTTGGGTGGGGGGTACCGTATATTTTAATTTCAAATCACCTTATTACATAAAGCATGGAGTTCGACTACTGTCTATTTTAGGACAATGCATTATCTGTTATCATTTTTAAAGCCTTGTTAGGGTTAAAGAAAGATATAAAATCTAAGCAATCTCATGTGTTTTATGTTAATGGATTTGCCCATAATTATAATTACATTATTAGCTAGTACTGTAGTAGTGCGATAGCTTACCTACCATTTATGTGCATGGCAGTTATAATTAAAGCTGATATTATATGGCAAATGCATATTTTGTATAATTGATACGCCGGCGAAACTTTTTACATATGTATACTAATTATGTGAAAACAAATCGTTTAAGCCAAGATTCATTTTGCATATTTATACCTTTTGGGGCATACTTTCTGGATTTCGCATATTTGGCTATATTTAGCAATAATTTGTAATGTATGAACTTTTTGAGATTTTTTTGTAAAATTTCTATTTCATTAAATTTATTAATAAGATGTTGTGTGCACTGCCGCTGGAGTGCAGTGCGGGCATCGAAATAAGCAGATGAAAGGGGAAGTCCCTGTTACAATCTTTGACTATATAAACATAAACTGCCAGCAATCCCCACTTTTCTCATAGAAGCAATGTATAAGAAACCAGCCAACATAGAATCCTTTTCAATAGTCAAACTTCGAGTGTTGGGTGAATAATAGTCTGACAGGGTTAAGGGAAATCTCATTTTTATGTTGGCTCACAACGTGAAGTTGGGGTTGGCAGTCCATGTTTATATAGTCAAACGTTAAAATGAATGACGTCTTTGAATAAAAATTAGAGAAATACATAATACTCATACAAAATAATTTACATTTGTATATTATTTAGAATACTTCTTCTTATTTTTAAAAAAAAATAGAGCATATTATGTGCATATATTGTAACTTTGGGTGTATATACTCAACAAAATGTATGCATATACCTATAGGCGCATATTTTTGTACATTTGAGTGCATAGCAAAGCAAAGCTTTAGTTATAATAGAATTTCTTTCGTGATCAATTAATTCTAAAGCGAAAGTTAAAATAAGCATATATGTATCTGCCTGTGGCTTCTACAAATGTATCATTTAGAGATACACGTCAACAAAACCAAAGAAATGTATCAAAAATTACTGTATGTGGGTCATTCCAAAATCCTTTATCACAAATTAGCAGAGAGCCCCCAAAAGTGCGTCCTGACCTTACATAAAAACGTGACGTAAAGAAAGCAGCAACGACAAACACCACTTGTTGGTTTTCTTAGCCTTTTCATTGCTGGAGTGACTTTCTCGGCTCGGGGCAAATTTACTGCGGCAACAAAAGTTATCAAAGCGAAGCAACGCAAAATCCCAGTCGAAGAGACAAATTGAAATTTGTTTTGCAGGAAAATTCAGTTCACTGAAATGTCCGCTGCAGATTTCCCTGGCTTGCCAGAGTGCAATGTAATGAAGCTCTCGTGTAATTGCATTAATTAGGCAGAGTTATAAATTAATTAGGCTTTGTTGTTGCCAGTCTTAATTGTAATTTAGGGCGGCGCTCACTGCGGCTAAATTCTGAGAAAAATTTATCGACTTTCAATTTACATAATCAAATGGTATTTTTGTATTTATTCTAAATGAAAGCTGACATAGAACTTCTGAAAAACTGGATTTATTCATAACCAAGGGCTATTTATCTAGGGTGTTACTGAAATAGGTGATTTAATTTTAACCACTTACAGAATTCGCTACATGGAACTTTTTTTTACAATTTTCCCGAAGACGCATATTTTTTAATCATATTTTCCCCACCAAAATTTCACGAGTTGTTCGTATCCTTCATTTATTTCTCATTCTATTCGAAATGATTATGATAAACATCTGGTTTTGTCAAGAAAAACCTAGTCGAACGAAAGTCAAAGCGAACAAGAAGTTCGTTGAGTAATCCAATAAAAGCTACTCAGTGGGGTACAGCTATTTTAATGGAAAATAGTTCTCTAGTTCTTTTGATTTAATTTTTTCCAAAAAATTGAACATACAAAATTTATTCGATTTGGTGAGTTTTATAACCAGTTAAAATGAAAGCACATATTTCTTTAACACCCTGTATACATAACACGTGTTATTCACGCTTGAATTGAACATAGAAACGCATCACGTCAATCATACCCATTCACAATTATCTCCGTTATCGATCGGTGTTTCAGCAGTCATTGATTGAATATAAGCATAATCAACGTCTTATCTAAATTTCATTTGTTGTGATGCGTTTGTAAAATATGATAACGTTTAATAAAGCTATGCGTATGATAGTATTTTTTTAGATTATCGAATTGTCAGTAATTAATTGCTACACAAATATGTTTAACTTATCTTACAAATAAATAGTATATTCAATTTTAATGCAGAATGCAGTTTTACTCAAATTAAACAATAAAAGTACTCGCTATAAAACCAGTAACTGTTAGTATATTTACTAACATTACATTTTTTAGACCAAAAGTCACAATATTATATTTTTTAGAACACCGTTACAACTATATTTTAAATGTTGGTTGCTTGTATAGACTCTCAAAAGGCATTAGCCATCTATTATAATCAATTTAAAGATGCGAATTTTCCTAAACCTAACAATTGAGTGGATTTGATTTTAAAATCTTCCTCAGAAACCTTCAGATGCGCATTTTTGCTTAAAAAAAGATAAGTAGAAGTAAAGTCTCGAAACTGTGAACACGTGCTTCTGTTTTAATGGTCAGTTTTAAATAAACAGTAGTGAATTGCTTGCAAGTTGTAGTGGTAACTCGTTCTTTATTATTCACAAAATATGAAGTTATTTTCGTTTGATCCGTTTCAACAAAAGCATTAGTAATATTTTTAAAGAAATAATGTGACTAATGTGCAACCCATTGCATGTAGCCCATGTTAATACTATTTGCAGTGCTTCCATAGCAGCTGAGTGTGTTACTGTATTTCCTCCTGGTAGATACTTTACTTTTTAACTTTAGACATTTTACAATTTTAATCTCCCAAATCCGCAAAACACAAATACAATACGATTTATACAAGCAACACTTTCATGAATGAATAATTACCATTGCTTGCATTATGTAGGAGAATCCCAGAAAGAATATAGGATTCCCCAGACTCTTAAATAAACGGATTTACTGTACATTTCGCGTTGTTCATGTTACCGCATCTTGTACGCTGTTCACACTACAGAATACACAATGATAAAAAAATATGTTCATATTAGCGCGTTGTTCATACAAAAGCATGTTCACATTATCGCGACTGTACTGTAATAATAATAATTGAAATATGGCCAGTACATAAAATGAAATAAAACCAATGTGAAATATTTAAGCTTTCCATACATTTGTACGTTTTATTTAAAATCCATTTAAATTCAGAAACGCTTTCAAAATGTTGTGGCTATTTAAAAATGTCATTTGAATTTAAATAATTGTTAGTCAAATCGGCAGTGAAGAATTCCGGAATCGTCATTAAAATAGAAGAATTCGGCAGTGAAATAATTCACTGTTTTAAGTGGTGGGGTTGTAATTTCACGTTTTCTCGATTTCAAAAACATAGTGTACCCCTCGGCACTGAAGTTCCTTTTTATCATCCCTCATGTGGCTTTTATTTGCTTTGGCCCTACGGGCCTAGGCAGCTAAAGCCACATTCGTGATAAAAAGTTGAATTTCAGTGCCTTGGTACGCAAATTACAATTTTAAAATGCTCTTCAATTTTTTTTGTTTACTTTCTAAAACAGTTTTGCATTCGAAAATTATATAGAATGTTTTTTACATCGCATTTTCATTTTTCAAACTTATTTTTAAAATTAGAATATAAGTGCTAACAGTTTTTGAAAGTGTTTTGTTGTTACAGAAACAGCAAATAAGAGACCAGTATGTTTATGAGCCGTAATATTATCAAAATAAATAAGCTGAACAAAATCATCGTAATTGTTTACTTAACAATCAAATTTGTGGTTACGAGAACCCATATGCGATCGAACAATATCATCAGTAATGTCCGCCCTGATTTAATGATAAGCATTTTCAAACCAATACTCAGTGGCGTACGCTGAATATTTTTGAGAAGATCAAAATTTAGTACAGATTGCCATACATATGCCTTATTGCTTTATATCAAAAATGTTTGCACTGAATTTTCCAAAATAATTATCAAAATACCTCTAATTTGCCTGTATGTAATAGTTAACAGTGCATGCGTAATTGAATAATTATTCTTCTCTCTATTTCTGTGAGACCCTTACGGATAATAAAACCCCACCTGTACGCCCCGCAATTATTAGTAGCTTCAGCGTACTTATGCGAACGTTTTGTCCGTCCGTCCGTCTGTCTGTCTGTCTGGATCGCCTGTAACTTTCGAACGGCTACATATATCGAAATTTTGAAAGGGGGCAAAGTTGTTGCTAAGGTCCCGAGCACCTTCATGCGCTATTTGGTTTTGGCGAAAGGTGGCGATTTTCCACTTTGCAAAATTTCCAAGCATTGTAGCACAGTGGCGGCTTGTCCACTTGGCGCCATCTACAGAAGTTCGGTGGTCACGTTTTGAACTACACATTCTGAAGCTACTCTTTAGACCTGTAGTTGAGCAGTTTATTATCTGTTTAAAAACTCGGCATAACTACATGTGGTGCAGCACATCAAGTATGGTATGGTTGCTCTAATACAATGATAGTCACGCTTCACTAGGTCAACTGCAAAAGTGGAAATGTGTCCGCAAATTCTGCAGTTATCTCTACGATATTCAAATTTTATAAAACTGTTGTAAGTTTACACGTTTTATACTTTTTAATTAAAATTTTGGTTTGGACAACCCTTGCAGTTTTGTGAATTTATTGTGTTGTCATGTCCGGACCTTAACTAAAGCGATATCTGATAAATATTTTAATTGTTTTATATTACCACATTAAACTGCTTATTTATGTATACATATTTGATCAGTTACCACTTAATGACATCACTTTTAGATATGAACTAAATGCAATAATAGTTAATATTATGATTTAAAAATCTGCCTTGCTACGAAATGTAAAATACCACAGGAATGATTTTATTAGCAAAATAACTAAAAACAGCTAAGATAGACAGAGATCGAAACAAATACTGTGGTTTTAAACTGGTTTGGTTAAAATCGAACAACTATTCGACTTCTACATGGTGATCAAATTTAGTTAATATGAACCACTAGTTCCATGTGGCAAACAACTGTTTGATCAAATTCTTCTAGGTGGATTTATTAGACGTTTATATAATAAGACGATTTAGGAGCTTTTCCATCTGATGTTTTTTCTAATTGTTGAACCGTGTATGGGGCCCTTTAATAATATCCTGAAACTACTATGATAACGATAACTGCAGTTTTAAGGTCAATTATGTTTAAAATCTGCCCTGGCAATTTGCATGTCAACATGATAACTGCTGTTGGTTTATTGTATGAATAATAATCAATCTTTTGGACCGTAGTAGATTATCAATTAACCCAAATATTATGTAATGAATATGAGCATGATATCTGTGCAAGTAACTTTCGTAATGTATTACTACCAGTTGTTTTAACGTGACTTCGAAACCATACACCGAATGCGTGCGTGCATTACAAAATTTGTTTCTAAGATTTTTCGAAAAATGTACACCCGTGATAAATATGAACGATTAACAGGAAACTGGAATTGCGAAGGACATTATGTATTATAATAATTATAAACAAGAATTAATGTATTTAGTACAATCGTGGTTAACAAATATTCGTGCCTAGAAAATACACCCAACCAATTATACATTCAGATCAGTAACTCAACGAATTAATTTTTATGAAAAAGAGACCACCGCAAGAATTAAATAGGTTTCTTGCCGAATTAATTATACCTGGAGTGTTGGCTTATTGCAGCCGAATAAGAAAACATCGATAATTCGGTGTTGTCGAAAGGTCAACTAGTGAAACCCTGCTGCTAAACAAGAATGCAAAGAAGTTGAGATTAAATTAAATAAAATTTCGCATGCCAGAAACTCATATTCAAGGTTGATACGCTAAAGATATTGTACAGTTGTAGAACATTTTTAAGATGGTAATTTCTATTTTAAGCAGTTGTGAAGTTTAAAATCACAATTTGCAATGTGTAGTTTTATTTAACTCTAGTTGATTATTCTTCTGTTTGTGAACCATTCAAAATTGAAAGATCCATTAGATGGAGAGCTGGTAAATTTCAGACATTTTCTGATGTTGGTAGTCGAAGAATATTTCTTACATTTTAAGTTCGTTATTAATACATTAATACATGACTTTTGAATTAACGGGCTTTAGGAAATTAACGGACAACTAGTACGTTAGATCGAGACTACTGTACCTCGTACAGTAATCAAGTTACATATATCATTTAAAACAAAAGAAAACAAAAACAGGAACATAAAAATTTATTTTAGTATACAAAGGCCTCCTGGTTGGTTGAGTGGTTAAGCAGCCTACTTGGCAACCAGGTGAACATGGGTTCAAATCTAGCCAAAGCCCAATATTTTCTCGACGCGGCCGTGGATTATTAGTTAAAGTAGATTTAAGTTAGATTCCAGTTCGTTGAATGTGTAGCGTTTGGATGCGAAGAAGCCTAATGCAAGTCGCATGCGACCCATTACCTCCGTTGTACTTCTCGTGCCGTATGAATGAATAAAAGCAGTATACACGCTTAAAAATTAAATAAGACATTCTGAGACTAATACTCATTCGTATTTCCAGTACACTATCCTCTTTGTCACACCAAATACTTTCATTTAAAACTACTTTGTGCAACATAGCAGCTATTAAAATTTAAAAAAAAAACAATTAAATAATTTATACTCATTGCAAAGAAAAACCGGTATGTTCTGCATGGCCTACAAATATTAACAAGAGTGTAATAAATTACTCAATAATATTCCCCTTGCTTTTAAAGATTGGTTGATTAATCTATTCAGTAAAGGGTCGAAATAGAGTATGTATACAGGGTGTTGAAAAAAAAGGTCGGATATTTTACCCACTTATGTATCTCATCAATACAAACAAGGAAATCCTAATAAACATGGGTCCGGGTATGCGTTGTTTCTGAGATAGTGTTCAAGTTTTCAAAAAAAAAAACGTCCACCCCTGGAATAAATAATTTAAATCTAAGTGTGCCAAAACATGATCATTAAGAGCACCAGTAAACCTTCAAAGTTTCACTAAAATCGGCTAAGGGGTTTTAAGATATTGAAGCATTTTACACGTAGTTTTTGTCTTAACAAGTTCAGAGACGTGCAAAAATATGGGCTTTAATTTTTTTCTTGAAAACGAAGCGAGATCTGAAAAAATCCCAGGAGACAAAAGAGTTGCATTTTTAGTTGCTTTATTAAAAAAATATATAAAAATTGCAAAAAATCACGTGGGCGTTATTTTTTTCTGAAAAAACCTAATCGATATGCCCCCTGGGTACGCCCCTGGAATTTCTACATCAATTGTAATAGGTCCAAAAGATATCGTAACATTCCGGTGAATAAAATACCGGGCAGGTAACGTTACTATAGCGAAAAGTACTTTTAGCGTCCGTGGAAGTAATCTCCCTCGACTCCTACGCACCATTGACATCGACTTTATGTCCGCTGTTTAAACATGCCGTAATGAAATGCGTGCTGTGCGGCGGTAACATTCCAGTGAATCAAATACCGGGCATGTGACGTATCTATAGAAAAGGCAAGGAGCCAGTTTATGCACGTCATCAACAAGTCATGATGTCACATATTTATTCCGTTTACGCTAGGTTTAAAAACGACTTAAATAAATCACAATGGTATGCAACCCACCAAACAGTATTCAACCGACTAACCAGTATGCAACCCAACAAACAGTATTCACCCATCAAACACTAAAATTTATAAATTGCAATTATTATTGTGCATCAGATTACATGATTATTATTTATTAAAATTGATCTAATTTATGAATTGATTAAAATAACTTAAAACGAACATTGACAAAACAGTAAAAATGTAAATTTATTTCAATACACTTGAAACTCAGCAAACTAATTATCTAAAATATAATATAATAATTAATCGCTATCACAAGTGTCATCAGATTCTTCGTCGTTGACTTCTATTATTATTGGGGCAATGTCTTCTACATCAAAACCCACTTCCCTGTCCCACCACTTCTGTATAATGCCCTCTGCATGTGTAACGCAATTTGACCACGTTTCAGCTGTTACTTTACTTAACGCTTCTTGCCACATATTTAGGGTATTTTCTACGCCGTACCCATGTTCACCTATATGTTTATTATAATAGGTTTTGGCAATCCCCCACACATTTTCTATGGGGTTGAAAATGCAATGGTAGGGAGGAAGTCTGAGCACAGTATGTCCATACTGTTCCGCAAGGTTGTCTGCGACATACGTTTTTGGAGGTTTGTGCCTGAAAAAAATTTGTTAGTACTTGAGCACACAGAATTCACTTAATATACTTACTGTGCAACCAACTGCAATAATTCCATTTTTAACACATTCCCCTCAATATTCACTGACCGGCTTGTTAACCAATCAATAATGTCTTGTTTTTTCCAACTAGCATTGGGTGTTTTATCGGCCAATGTGCTATGATAACTTGCGTTATCCATAACAATAATTGAGGGCTCCTCCAAATTTTTCAAAAGCTGATTTTCAAACCATTTTAAAAAAACTTCCTGATTCATTTCCCCGTGGTAATCCGGGTTTTTTGTGCTCGATGTAAAAATCAATGAAGCACCAGGAATAAATCCATCTCTGTTGCCAGCATGAAGAACGATATATCTAAGAAAATAGATAAATAATATTATTTAAATACTTTTTCCATCTGATTTTATTTTCTTAACGCTGTTTTTACTATAATCTTGCCATGATCTAGAAACAGTGCCATTTTCAAAAATCCACGTTTCGTCTAAATATACAAATTGTGAAGGTTTTTCCTGGTGCAGATTTTTAATGTATTTTCTTAGAAACTCCACTCTGCGGAAAGCAATGTGATCCAACTCCATGAGCCCTCTGCGTGGATCATCCTTTTTCCAGCGGAATCCTATATCTTTCAGGACCTTTCCTAACGAAGATATTCCTCCCTTGAAAACATCTCTTTCCTTCAAAACTCGCAATAGAGATGCTCGAGTAATATGTTGTTCTAACAAAAAATTATTCTTACTTGTAATGTTCAGCAAAAGAGAGTAAATGATTCACTTACTGTTTTGGTACATTTCATAAACCACATTTCTTATGGCTACTTGGTCGAAATCGTCAACGTCCACTACGGGCTTGGTTCTAGGCTTTTGCCGCTTCGGGCTTTTGATAAGTTCATTTGCCTTTATTGTCTGTGCAACCGAACTAACGGTTGGTAGACATATTTGCAAGGCATTTGCAACTCTCTATAATAAATAAAACACTATAATGTAATAATACAATAATTATACGTTGTTTAACAAACCTCTTGTACAGCAGCTAAAGGAATCAAGGGGCCTCCATTGTCGCGTTCTCGCTCAAAATAGCTTAGTAGGGAGGCTATAAGCTGTTTTGACTGCTTACATAGGGCTTTCGGCATTATTTCCACCGCACAAAACACGTAAACGCAATAACTAACTTTGAAAAAGCACAACTAACAATCCACGGACGATCTCAATTAGTTAGGTTAGAAACACAAAACAATAACTAAATACTATGTAAACCAAATACGATGTCACACCAACCTAAGAGCGCAAAATTTGGCAATAAAAATCAATTTGTTCGTTATAAATCGATAAAACTTCAAAATATTAACAGATTCATTAAATATATGGTTTTATTTTTAAAGTTGATACAAAAGTAATTCTTTTCGACGAATTATTTATAAAAACTAAATCTTATTTTTATTTATTTGGGGTTAGCGTTGAATGACCCTGCAAAAGTGCATTGATGACGTGCATAAACTGGCTCGTTGCCTTTCCTTTATAAAGAAAAGTACTCCTAGCGCCCTTCAAAGTAAACTCACTCAACTTCTACGCACCGTTGACATCGACGATATACGTCCCAAGAAGCCTGTTTAAACTTGCGCAACGAAATGAGTCGAGTTCGGCGGTAACATTTCATTAATTTAAATACCGGGCATGTGACGTATCTATAAGGAAAACTACACCTAGCGCCCTTCGAAGTAATCTCACTCAACTTCTACGCACCGTTGACATCGACGATATACGTCCCAACAAGCCTGTTTAAACTTGCGCAACGAAATGCGTCGAGTTCGGCGGTAACATTTCGTTAATTCGAATGCCGGGCATGTGACGTATCTATTAGGAAAACTACACCTAGCGCCCTTCAAAGTAATCTCACTCAACTTCTACGCACAGTTGACATCGACGATAGACGCCCCAAGAAGCCTGTTTAAACTTGCCGCAATGAAATGCGTTCAGTTCAGCGGTAACATTTTGTTAAATCAAATACCCGACATGTGACGTATCTATAAGGAAAAGTATTCCTAGCGTCATTTGAAGTGATCTCCCTGGACTTCTTCACACGATTGACATCGACGATATAAGTCCCAGAAAGCCTGTTTAAACTTGCCGCAATAAAATGCGTTTGGTTCGGCGGTAACATGCCGCTGAATCAAACACCCGGTATGTGTCGTATCTATAGGGAAAGGCACTCGTCAAAGTAACCTTCCTCGACTTCTAGGCACCATTGACATCGACGATATGTCTCAGAAAGGCTGTTTAAACTAGACGCGATGAATAGTGTTCAGTTCCGCAGTACCATTCCGTTGAATCAAATACCGGGTATGCGTCGTATCTATAGGGGGAAAGTACTCCTAGCGTGCTTGGAAGTAATCTCTCTAGACATCTGCGCAGCATTAACATCGACGATATATCCGGGAAAGTCTATTTAAACCTGAAATAAGTACAGTTCGGCGGTAACATTCCGCTGAATCAAATGCCGGACATGTGTTGTATCTATAGGAGAAAGTACTCCTAGCGTGCTTCGAAGTAATCTCTCTCGAACTTGTACCTAATATCGACGGTATAAGTCCCGGAATGGTTGTTTAAACTTGCCGCAATAAAATGCGTTCAGGTTGGCGGTAACATTTCTTTAAATCAAATACCGGTCTTGTGACGTATCTATAAGGAAAAGTACTCCTAACGCCCTTCGAAATAATCTCTCTCGACTTGTACTTAATATCGACGGTATAAGTCCCGGAATGCTTGTTTAAACTTGCCGCAATAAAATTCGTTCAGTTTGGCGGTAACATTTCCTTAAATCAAATACCGGTCTTGTGACGTATCTATAAGGAAAAGTACTCCTAACGCCCTTCTAAGTAATCTCACTCGACTTCTACGGACCGCTGATATCGACGATATACGTTCCAAGAAGTCTGTTTAAACTTGACTGCCTTTACTGTCGAAGGAAGTTATCAGCACCTTTGATTTTTTTAGACGAAATTTCTTTGTTCTAGGAGACGTTTTCTATCGCCACTCTATGCTCTGTCTGCTCCTTTCTGGATCGTACTGGAAGCACCACGACTCGCCACCAGTAATAATTGAATCCAAACATTTGGGCCACTCCCTTTTCCCCAAACTCTTCTCCAAAATGGTGCATCGGTCAGCAGCCACAAGCTGTCACTCTTTTTCAATCGTTTCTGGGTTTGTAGCTGCGATTGGACGACCACGCTTTGAATCATGGGAAAGGTCCTCTCGATCTTCACAAAATCGGACAAACCATTCGAAAAAGCCAGTACGGGATAAAGCCTCCGGCTCCCCAGTTACAAGCACAACTTGATGTTCGCTCTTTGCTCCATGTTTGCCTCGTCACAAGCGACATCTAGACTAGCTTGCTTGCCCACATGCACACTGCACAGCCTACCCCACAAGCTCCATAGATCCATAGATCTCCATTGTATTATTCGATTTGACCATTGTTAAGAGTCTTTTCTTGCCACATGCCCTATTCAACTTCATTTTAGTCTTGCGACACGTTGGCATAATTACCTTGCTTTGGTTTCTAATTTCTACATTTCTGATCCTGTCTCTGCGACTAACGCCAAGCATAGATCTCTTCATGGCACGCTGCGTTATTCTCAGCTTTTCAGCACTTTCTTCCGTTAGAGTCATAGTCTCTAATCCATATGTCATGACTGACAAGATACAAGAGTCAAATACTTTTCTCTTCATACAGTTTGGCACTTCTTTGTTTTTTATGATGTCTTTAAGTTTAGAAAATGCAACCCAATTCAGTCTGATTCTTCTATTGATTTCCGCGATCTGATTTTGCTTTTCTTCGGTTATTAGGCCGGTTTAAAAATACTTAGGAAAAACTGTTGAGATAGAAAATTTAGTTGATCTCGTATCGAATATTCGAAAATTTGCTTAATCTCCCTCGTTTCGAATATTCGATATCGAAAAATGTTAATCTCGATCTCGTATTTCGACACAAGACGAGATCGAGAATTTTCTTATCTCGGCGGTATCACTATTTCCATATCATTTGGGAACATGCAGTTTTTTATCGATTTTGAGACCTTTGGCTCAGCGGTGAGAAAGCTTAGCCACTGAGCCATTAACTTTGCTTTAAAGTTATGGTGGTTCAGATGAATACTTTCTTGATAGAAATAAAAACCATAAAACTAACTACAATCGATCGAATATTCACAACATTCGTGGGGTATGCAGTGGTATTCAGCACCTGGAACATTTACTCTACCTGTTAAATTTATTTTCAAAATTTTACCATATAAGAAGCTATGTGCTCCCTGATGCACCCCACGGTTGATATACAAATTAATATGCACGATGCGAATAGCGAATATTTCTTTTCTTACATTCGCTCGTACGAAGACCCATTTTAGAGAACTGCGCGGGTCCAATATATAGGACCCGCACCAGATCCGCGACCTGCAATTTCTGAAATTTTAAACGCGCACCCGACCCGCGAACAGCAATTTTCACATAGCATGCCCATACACAATAAAGAAAGTTATTTTCAGACTTCCGAAATCAAATTATTATTAGGTATAATTTTTTTATACACAAACAATATTTATGTTGAAGAAATAAAGTTGTACCCCGACCTGCGGCCCGGAGTCTCAAATCCGCACCCGATATAAATTCTTCCCACAACCCGACCCGCAATGCGGTTAAACCGCGGGGACCCGACCCATTGCAGGACTCTAATGCTAATCCATTTAACCAACCAGGCCCAATACCTTGCTTCATTTTTAAGTGTACCGGGTGACCATAAATGGTTGTTTTTTTTAGGTTGGCCACCAGTGCCACCAACATAAACAGTGCCAACTTAAGAAAAAAAAAACAACCATTTATGGTTATACGGTATAATAATTCTAATATACTTACTCTATATTTAGTTTTTTAGACGGCTATTATAACTACATCTGTAGTCCAGGCAACATCATTGTAACCACAATTACTTTTTAAAATATATTTAACCTACCTCCAATAGCCATCATACTTCCGCATGCTTGTTCGGCCAGAAGAAAAAAGGGACTAAATATTCGATACGTATTACTTGCGAATCTAAGTTGAGAACCATTTCTGAATAGAAAAACTACGAATAACAAGCTACAGAAACAGTGCTATCAGAAATATCGATTGCATGCACTATCGGCATCGCAAATTAATGAAAGTAATCGAGCAAGCAAATATACTTGCAGCCTTCAAAGTAATGAAAAAAGCTGTATACCTGTATATGTCAATGCAAAAAATGCATTATACGCCATATCTTTTGAACTTCCACTATTTAGCCAAGAGGAAGACATTTCGTGAAAGGCCGAATAACCAGCCGAGCTTGTGGATGCATTAAATTTGTTTAGCAAGGCATACAACAAGACTGTAATACCCACTTTTTACGGCGAAACGAGTTCCTATTTTGAAAACATATTTGTTACATTCTATTGCCCGGAAGCAACAGAAAACTGGGTGTATTCGGTTATTTAACGGCGCCGAAAAGAAACAACACAGCAGGAACTGCTGCGTAAATTAAGTAGCACATAATCCTCCTCTATGAAAAGTGACAGCAATTTTGCATAAATCATAAGCAGTTAGGAAGTTGAACGGTCATAACGACCCCGAGGTCACGCTTCGCCCAGTAGTACAAACATCTTCAAGACGCCAATCATTAATCAACTGCAAATAAAAGACGACTTCCACCAATAGCGACGAATGCAGAAGATGAAAGAAAATTAGATAACACCAGCGGTTTTATTGTGCTCCTTGTCATGTCAGTTGGTGCAACCTTGACTTTTGATCGCGACAACTTTTTGTGTAACTCCGTTCAATTGACCATAATATTAGGTTAGTAATTGCCCATTTCACAAAAACCATACGTCGCTGACCTAAATCGACCTTTAAAATTGAAAAATGGCTTGCTATAAACGTTTAATAACCAACTTTTACATAATTTCTTCCTTTTTGGTTGCAAAAGTTGATAACTACTAACAAAAAATAACCTCCAAAAGCCAGCATACTCATTTTAATTTTCTTTATTATGTACCTGAATATATTGTTTTACTAATGTATACGTAGACTGTTCCAAACTTTTCAAGCAGGGTTATTGGCAAATAGTGTTGATACACAACAGCAATTTTTTTTTAAATCGCACACCGAAATATGGTATAGGACTCTAAAGAACAAAATTTAATTCAAATCTCTTTAAAATACTAATAGAAAAAATACTATAGCCAAACAGGTCCAGAGCACATTTCGGTGATAATTTGCGATTACAGTTATAAAACTAGACAAAACTAGATTCTACTGTACTTCAGTCATCAAATGTTAAAATGTGAATATCAATTAGGCATTTACATATGAGATTTGGGGGAATACACTTCTTCAAGGTAACTATATGATTCATATCTATACTGCGTTACTTAATACATATATCATTACGTGTGTTTTAGTCAACACCGATTTCTAGCAATACCAGACAAAAAAGAATAAAATAAAATATAAGGCTTTGAGCTAACTACGTTTTCAATTTTCAATACGTATATACAACTATCACCTTTGCTGCTCTTTTTCCTTGATGTGACCTTCCCTGCGAACGGACGAATAAAATATATACGCTTTGTAGTCTTGATCACTCGCTCATCTACTGAGTGTCCAACCGGTTATGATTATGAAGCAAAGGCCAATAACATGAAAATTAAGAACTGTCTGATACCTTTTCTAACGAGCGTCGATTCCCATGCCGATAGTACTTTTATCTGGCAGAAACTGCTTTAGTTTTTGGACTTGCGCTATCTCTCAATTCAAACTCATTATGTATGGTCAGAAGCTATAATGTCTCAAAAACTTCCGAAAAAGTTAGTCAGTCATTAGTATAATGATACCAAGTTCCAAATTACCTTGGGCTAAAACTTCAAAAAGTTCAGCGTCCCTCTTGAAGGTTTCCAACATGGTTAATATTTTGGAAGTACATTTTAAATTTGGATGAGACATTAGAAATATAATATAACTCGACCGTAACTGGAATATCTATGTCCATGCTAAGATGAAGATACTCGCAACTGTTTTGGCTAGCTTTATAATTTCGAGTATTAATGTGAGCGGTTGACGACTTTTTTATATTGCTTTGGTTGGTATTAGTCTAGAATCTGCTTTAAAGTATATTGAAGTTTGTTGCATTTTAGTTCACCTATCGAAATTACTTATAATCCATGTTACGATTGATAGTAGGTGACGTAGCTCAGTGCTAGAGGCTTTGGCTACAGACCGGAAAATGTGAGTTCAATTCCCACACATTTCAAAGTGCTACAAATATCTAGTGCCGAGACCTTTGCCATTTCTCAATTCGGCTTTGGCACACGTGGGGTCGTAAAGCTTAAACCTCCTCGAAGAGGAGAGGCCGATGCCCCTATAGCATTGAATTATTTAGAAAGATCATTTATACTTTGAAAATGATGTTCAATCATTAGCATATTTTTTTAATAATTAATAAAACTTCTAAAATCTGACTACATTTTTTAGACCCGTATCCAATCTCTGCTTTCCAGGGATCTGCAAAATATTTATAAAAAACGAAAGTCGACTTTTTACTGATATGGATTCTTCCTCAGGTCTGTAGAAGGTTGGAAACCGCTGCTTTACATTCATTCCACTATGTTTATATATGTATTTTTGCTTTTCAAAACACTTTTGCAAATTTGGTCATATAATTAAATTTAGTTCACTTATAGTCTACATTACTTCCATTCATGTTAAAAATTTACTTGGTTTGACCCTAGTTGTTGATTCGTAATGTATGTGTGTCCTTGATATTCTAGAATATTAAAGCAAGAACGATCAGTACTACTTGTCGATACATTCGCCTATTTTGAAGCGTAGTTAAAACCCTGAAAAATAAATGAAAATAACAGCAACTCATAATATCAAGTTTTAATCAAGAAGAAACAACAATCCTGGAACAGGTACAAAATTAACATCGAAAGGTCATATTCGGCCGAAAACCTCGACTACGCTAAAACAAAAGACCACTTACACTTGTAATTAATTCAATTATTCAAACTACGAACTAATTTAACACATAATATCACCTCGGTTTATTTCCACGAATCTTAAAACAACTTCACCGAATTCGTCCAATTTTTCCAGGAACCTTGGTATAATTGTAGACATCTTCCCCTTACGTTAAACTGGCTACGCCGGGAAGTTCTATTAATTTCCTCCTCGGATTACTATTAGCTAGTCGCTGAAATTTATCAAAGAAATGGTGAAAATCGTAACGTTCTATAAAATAGTTTTTAGAATTTACAGTATGTATAAATTCTTCAAAAATGTATGTACTTTAAAATATATGGATTCTTTGCCGTTTGCCCCCCAGATATTTAAAGTAACAGTAGCAATGTAACTTAATTGTAGATTAAAGCAAGCTCATTTTGGCTTTTTAATATTAAAGATTTGCGACGACTAATCGATGTTTCTTTAAAAAAAAATCCTTTATTGCAAAGCTATATATTAATATTAACGAAATTTCTCCACACTGTTCTTATAAATATGTGTCATTCATGAGTTTAACTAAGCACGACAAGCAGATCAATTTAGAGTAACGAAATTTCAAAAACTTGATAAAAATAAAATAGCAAATTGCAGTTCGCCAACGTGGGCTGCTTGAAAATTGCGTCGCTTAACTTGCTCCTGACGTTGTGAACAAAACTATATACGATCAATATCAAAATTAAACCTTTGAAGTTGAACAAGTCGCAGGACGTAGTACTGTGCATTTGACAAATCAACGTCGGCGTCACGACGCCCACAGTTAGCTCGTTACAAAGAAGCGCATTGACCAGACCATATAACTTTTATATTGAACGTCAATCATTTAAACTATGTTTAAGTACAAGAATGCTATCACTGTATAATTTCTAGGAATGGTTTCTAATTTCCAAATAATGGAAGGTGATAATTAGACACATCAATTAATTCACTTGTAACTTCTCTCGTCTAAAAGACGAAGGAAGTATTCTAATCGCGAAAAAATCACCTTCCGAGAGTTCTTCAGATATGCACGTTTCTGTCCCTAGATGACGAAATACAGGTTTCTCAATCAGTCTGTTGGCGGTATAACTCAAAAACTATTTGTTTGCGTAAATCGATATTTTGCATGCATATTATATGTCTACCTGAAATGAAAAAATATACAGCGTGAGCAAAAATTTTGTTTATTTTAGCTTTAACTGAGGAATAGATAAGAGTAATAATTTGCACATAACTCCGGCTTTATCATTGGCGAAAATGATATCGAACAGATACGGGGTAAACATCATAAATGCGACAGCATTGTATGGCGTCTATATTGCGCACCAGACACTCGTCCAATTCGAGCACGCCCGTGGCTCAGTTATTCTAGCTTCGGACAAGAAACTGGCCTCAATAGCATTGTTGTTCTATAATGTCTTTTGTTTGGTATTTGGGGTTTCTTCTGCTAGATTTGCTTTTTGTTTCAGGGTTTGTTTTATTTCTATTGAATTCCATTGTTTGATATCACGTCTATTGTTGATGGTTTTTGTATTGACTTTCTTTAATTTAAGACGAAATTTGGCTATAAGAGGATTGTGGTCGGAAGACACGTCTGTTCCAGAATATGTTTTCACTGATGTAATGGCATTTCTGTACCTTCCCTTTATCATTATGTAATCAATTTGATTTCTGACCATGATATTGTCGTTGTCTACGGGAGATTTCCAAGTATAGTACAATAACATTTTCTGTAGTTAATATTTACTGCAAAACGTGTTTTTCAGACGTTTTAACGTACCTGAATACTAAACTATTGAACTTGAACCTTTTGGATGCTGAAAATTTTGATATAGTAGTTTTATATGGCTAAATGTGTTCCAAATGCACTCCTACAGTGTCTACAACCACTACAATCAATTGTAAGCCACTTATTAAGCACCTGTTAGTGATGGCACGCTTACCAGGGCTAAAATTATTACGTTTTGATCGTCACTAGCTATTATAGTAGTACAATAACGTTTTCTGTAGTTAATATTTACTGCCAAACGTGTTTTTCAGCCGTTTTAACGTACCTGAATACTAAACTATTGAACTTGTACCTTTTGGATGCTGAATAGTTTGATATAGTAGTTTTATATGGCTAAATGAGTTCCAAATGCACTCCTACAGTGTGTACAACCACTACAATCAATTCTAAGCCACTTATTGGGCACCTGTTAGTGATGGCACGCTTAACAGAGCTAAAATTATTACATTTTGATCGTCACTAGGTATTATAGTAGTACAATAACATTTTCTGTAGTTAATATTTACTGCAAAACGTGTTTTTCAGATAGACGTCGTTTAGGCAGCTTAAAGGTGTTTGTTATAGTGAGATTCTTTTATTTACAGAACTCTATTAAACGGTCTCCTCTTTCGTTGCGGTTTCCAAGTCCATGAAGCCCAACATTTTTTTCAAATTTTCCTTGACCTACTTTAAAGAACATCAGTCTATAGAGCAGAATTATAACAATAAAAAAACATTAAAAAAGCGCTTTAAAAACCTGAATTTTTTTATAAAGCGTTAATTTAAGCAAAAAAGCATTAACTCTTACAAAAAATCTCTATCATAAAAAACGTCATACATGAAAAAAAATTGTATTCATTGTACGTACTTAACTAATACCAATAATTCTGAGAAAAAAGTATGTAATATGACACTAAAAAAATCCAATGCAAAACACAATTCATACAAAACTTTAAATGTAACAGAAAAAATAAAATAGCAAACTTGGGCACTAAAAAAGTAGTCTTTCAGAAATCTATTAATTATTAAACATACTTATAAATGCTCTATTGTTATATTTTGTCGCCTTTCACTTAAAATGTTCTTATATGTAGAAATACTTCTTTCTACGTCAACACTAGTTATTGGAGCATATTTTAAATTTGCTACAATAATCGACTCAATATCAAAATTTGCTGCAATTTCGCCTGCCAATGTTGTGGAAATTTTAATTAAAATTTTATAGCCTTCTTTTTTGGAAAAAAACTTACATTTAGAAAGAACTATTTGACCAATTCGCCAAGGCACTGCACAAACAGCATCTTTGAAATTATTAACAACATTTTTACTCACAAACATTTTGAAGAAACTATTTTGTCATTTTTTCAATGGCATGTTAGGTTTTGCAAAGATCTAAATTAAACTGCGCTTGTTCCCTGTTACCTGAAGTAGATGCAAACAAAGTCACAATTGTTTGTTGTTTTGGCTAATTTTTATACTTCTTTAATTGTTCTTGATGCAAAGTGGTTTTTATATGTGGAATAACGTTGTATTTTTTTGTCGCACGGAATCTAAAATTTTAGTACTTAAGTAATTTTAAAGAACGTTATAAACTCTTAGCGTCTTAATACAAGTTTTGCAAAATAATTTATTGTTTTCATATTTTAATTCATTATGACTTCTGACACAAAGGATGATAGCCGTATAACTATTCCCAGATCGGCCGTATCGTTCTTGTCTGTATTTTGAATTAAAATCATACAAAACGAGGAATAACCGAATTTTATGCGTGTGTTAACTAAAATAATGCGAGGGAATACCCCAGTTTTTTAGGAATTCCCACACCACTGCACTGACTGCGTTTTTAAGCCCGTCACCGTACCGGGGCAAATTGCATGCAAGCAAAAAATATGCCCGCAAACAAACCAGATTGAAATATTCGATTACGAAATACATTAGGCGGAAAATAAATGCAAATTGAAAACTTAAAAATAAGTACTAATAAGCACAAAAATCCGAAACATGCATACAAAGGCAAAAAAAGCATAAAAAAGTTAGTGACAAATACTTAAATTTTCTGCAATTCGTAAACATTTTTAAAAATCAAGTTCCTGCTGTTAATATTCAGGATATGAATGAATAAAAATCGGCTCTCTAAACATCACAAATGGGACATAATATGTAGTATGATGTTGATAGCGCACCAGAAACTCGTACAATTCGAGCTTAGCCGTGGCTCAGTTATTCCGGCAGCGGGCAAGAAACTGGCCTCGAAATATTCGCCTGGGAGCGCGGAGTTCGAATCCCAGCGGACTACATTCTTTTATTTGCAAATTGATCTAATTCGCGCGAGGGAAGTGTAAACCTCTTTACAGATTTTTATTGATCTGTGTTGAAACACTATAATACATAACATTTATATTACGTGGTACTTATATGTATATAAGTACTTAACCTTTTTATGTTCTTTTACAAAGATTGGGTACACATTAAGTCAATTCAAAATGATTATCTCTTTAATCGCTAGCTTGGCTCCTCACAATGTCAACTGTAAACAACATGAAGTGCAAAAACTAAAACATTGCTGCGTCAGACAAGGTTGTTGTATACGTATTTATAAGCATAATTAAATAAGGTGTGATGCGTAATAAAAATACTATAACGCAAATTAATTAACAGCAGCAACGGCGATAAATATAGAAAGTAGGAGAAAGCGGAAATTATTCAGACCCATAATAAAAAGCAGTAGTTATCAACAGGTGGATACCTGTACTTCAGCGTATCGTGCAATTCAATTAGCCAGAAATATTCACCAATCCGCTAAATTAGAAATTATTTATTTTAGAAATCCTAATAGAATCTTTATGGTAAATATTAAATATACTCGTAATAACCGGAACGGTAACTTTGTATTATTCATGTAGTAAAGAAAATAGCGTTACTATGTAACATCATTTGCACAATACCTCCACATCGTTTCACAGAAAAGGATGTCGTACAATCGTAAATTATAATTGAAAAAAATGTTTTAAGATCGCTGGATTACGTAGTAATCAATTAATATTGTGAACCGTTGACGTTCCGAATAGGTTACTATTTAAGAGCCTTTTATCTCCTTCCTGCTATTATTTTAATTTTATTAATAGCAACTGATAATAGCTTTTTTTTTCTAGACTCGTTACTCACTCTTTATCTATCTTTTGGAGTAGTAATTGTTTGATATCTTGCAATACTAAATTATAAAGTAATTAATAAAAGTAGCAGCCCAGAATGTATGTATGTAGTAAATAAATAGTAATCAATAAACCTGTCGAAATACAAGCCGAGTTATGTATGTTCAAGTATTACCAAGCATATATACAGCGTGTCCAAATAAACAAACACAGGGATGATAACAAATAATGTTATAAATAGAGAGACTATCTCATATGCAAGTTTATGAATCTTCGGCACGTGAATGACTAAACATACAAACCCCATGAGTTCTCAATACACTCTTCGAATAGACAGACATTTAAAAAAATTAAGACTACGTCTAGGTGATTAGTGACACTTGGTGATTTAGTAAATTTAATATTCTAACAAGCAAATTTCGCGCTACGCGCACGTGCAATAGGATACGCGAAAAGTCAACCTCCGAGCCGAGCGCTAAGATAAGAAAAACAAAACCTAAACAAATATAAACATCTGTGAAGCCGGAACGTCAGATTTTATGTGGTGCCACAGACAGACAAACACACATTAAGGAAAATTATATTATAGATGTTTCATGTCACCCCGGATTTTATAAATTGAGCATTGATGTCGATGGTGCAGATTGAATTTCACGTTGCGTTAATTTACCAACTTACGACAGTTTATTTCCTTTGCATGGTTGTAATTCCCATAATAGTATGTGGCACGCCACTCGTACTCATCAAATTTCGTTTTGTAAACGTGATTACCTGTATTATGTGGTTTTGTGTGGTCTTCATTTTATTTGTCTCTGTGCAGGGTGGTCAAAATTTCCATGTTTGCATAGGGAATCTCGATAACCATGGAAGATATGGCAAAATGAACCTCTCATCCTCGATCTCTTTTTTCGAGAAAAGCTTAATGGTGAAAGCCAAAATTGGCTGTCGTCTTGTTTTTGAGTTATAAACGAAAAGTTCGATTTTTCGTCTTTTCGTTTTGTGGCTATATCTCACTTATTTATGAAGATAAAGAAAAGTATTTTCGACGTTCTTCAGACACTTTTCTGATAGGAATGCAGTGGCGTAGTCAGTTTTTCAAAAAAGGTTCGGAATTCGAGTTATAACATAAACTTGAATTTTTTATATGGCACTCATATTTGGCTATGGCATGACGAGCAAGAGGATTTTTTTCGCATCTCTATAATATATATCATAATATCTAACATAATATACAGGCCCGTCACTCGTCATACATATGGAAACATTAGGATTTTTTTATCATTCATTTATCATAAATGTTATTTTAAAAAAGTTCTTGCATCTTCTCAAACTAAAAATTATCTTACCAAAATTAAATATCTCCTTTCATATACGGGGGAAGTTCGAAAACATGAAAATGGCTCAAAAATAGAGTACACTTATTTTTCAAAATATTTGGAAAAGTTTATAATTAAAAGAAGGTCACTGCCACCTATTCTGAAAAACAATTTTCAGTTTTGTTTCAATTTTTTCTTACCACCCTGCGAATTACGAAAATAAAATACTTCAAAGATATTAAGTTATGTATTGTCGAACTTGAGTTTCGCTTACTGAGCAACCAGAAAATTACTTTAATCAAATCTAATTTTTTTGTATCCAACGTAAAAATACGGGTATTTAAAAAAAGTAATAACAAAACGATCCGAACATCAACAAGAATTCAAAACAATTAGAATTTGTAATCGAAATGTAACATATTTCCAAATAACATTTTTGTGTATGTTTAAAAATTAAGGGTACTTTATTCTTGAGCCAAATCATATTTTCGAAACCTCCCCTGTATACGGAAGGAGATATTTAAATGTTGGCAAGTGTATTTTTAGTTTAAAAAGATGCAGACTTTATGGCATCTCAAAATTCGAAATCTTTTCTGAATATCTGACTACGCCACTCCACTCTCATCAAAAAAGTACATGAAGAACAGAGAAATGACTCTATTTTCATAAATAAGCGAGATATAGGTAGACACAAAACGAAAAGTCGAAAAATCGAACTTTCGTTTCTAACTCGAAAACAAAAGACGATTGCCAATATTGGTTTCCATCATTAAGCTTATCTTGAAAAATGAGAAATCGAAAATGGGAAGGGGGGTGATTTTTCCATATCTCCTATAGTTATCGACATTCCCCAAGAAGACATCGAAATTTCCCCACCCTGTATATACAAATACGATAAGAAAAAGATACACAATTTTTGTAATGAGGAACTGACTTCCTAGTTCACCAGAATATATATATGTATATCAGTTTTATTGCAATTCCAGTGTTTATAAAGATAATTAATTAGGAAAATTTAATATTACATATTCTGCTTTGGTGTGATAATAACAGTAAATTGATCGTTCCCTGTAAAATTGATTTATTACATGAAACAGAGACAATCTAATTAGCGAAAAATACCAAGTGATGAAGTGTTATACCTATGTTTCAAACCGGTTACAAGTATGTACCTCAAACAATCAGCGTATTACGTATGAATCCCTCTCAAGCATTCGTGAGAAAACCAGTAATACTGCTTACTCTTGATTAATTAAGACATTTTCTCTTATCATTATTATACACTACCTTCTCCGTCCAAACTGGAAATTCGACAAAAACGCATGTAAGCGTTATTTTACACTTTTATGAATCTTTGTACATACAACGGTTCACTCCTATAACCTACACCAACACTCTTTGGCATATTTCCAAGTCTTGGTTACTACTTGTATATAAAATAGCTTCTAATATTAGACAAAGCGCATATGAATTAAGAGCATTTTTGCATTTTTTCAATCAATAATAAAATATATTCATTAGCACACAATACTGCCAATGAATTTATATTATAAAAGACAGCTTTAATTTGGCTGAGCAAAGTCGAACTTATCCAGCTAATCATACGTCTCAAATAATGCACAACAACACTGTATGCCGCGTTAAACTGGCAAAAGCACCAAGACTTCATTCAATAGTTTTCTATTTTCGGTTTTTTTAAACAAACTTCCCATTACTGTTAATAGAGATATGATCACGGAAAAGAATTAGTTATTATGCCTATTGATTGTGCTTTTAAAACTACGAACACAAGTGCATTTCATTTAATAATGAGGGTTTATTAGTGCATTACTGAATGTGACCGACGGTCCGTTTAAACACACTCTTACACTCTTATTATTTCTGTGATAATGTTCTACTGTGCAGCAGTCCTACATTTTAATAGCGGCACACGCCGCGAGCTACAGCTAGTAATTACACATTCCAGTTACTTTCGGTAACATACTAAGCGATTCAGAAGCCAAATCTTACGAGGTACTTGATCCACTCAAACATATCGGTCTTGGTAAATTAATTTGCTTTACTTGGTTAACGCGAGCCTTTCGAATGTGAGAATGTGGTCCACCAAACCGATTCGAACTGGCTGCTTACTTAACAAGCAAACCAATTGGAATGCATATTAAACAAGCGGTAGCCACAAAAAATTCCCAGAATTGTTTAGTTAAATATTTTGTTTATCTAATTACACTAACAACCTGGACATTGCAACGTAATAAGTCGAACGTCCAGCACGTGAAAACAAACTGATACACGAGTTTATACGTATTTTCACAAGTTATTAAGAGGAGTGTACCAATTTGCTCTTCTTTATTTGTTGGTGGTACCTTTCAGTGACTTGCAAACTGTATTGTTCGTCTCAAATTGGTGATTATAAGACGCAGGCACCTTATATACTAACACCAAATGTTATATTTTAAATTGAACAACCCTCTACGGGGGCGGATCTTGATAATGCGGTACTCTGATGTCAGTTATTTGTCAACGCTCCCAAACTTGTCAAGTTCAATTTACAACAATTTTAGTCTTACATTGTTTTTAAGCTGTTTATTTATCTTTGCAATATTGCTCAGATGTTACAAAAGTAGAGATTCACTTTTCTATTGATAACTGACGTGGGTGTCCCGTTAAAGTTAAAATTGAATTTCGGCTTAGACCACGTCATCTTTCTACATAAAACACCCTGGTTTAAGATGAGCCTTGTAGGCCTTGTAGACCCAACAAGATTTGGGCGCCGTTTGACTGTGATGATGTAAGCTGCGACATCTTTGTATGAGCTCAATCATAATTTATACAGGGGGTGTATATTGGTCGACCTTTCCCATTGCTATATAATACATACATTTCTTGGTAATAGACTATTCACGACAACAGGTGGAACTCCGGTTAGAGTACCAATAAAATTATAGCATGCGAAACTATATAATATAATTAGCATGCACACAAAAGCTGTTGTATGACCGGTAGTAACTAGACTTTATTAGTCAAATTATAAACCGAACAGGTTATATAAATCATCCACAATAGGCATGAAATGACACCCTCGATCCCTTACATTAATTGTCACAAAATAAAGTAAATAACATTTTAAGAACCGGAATGACACAGACAATATTGCGATAGCAAACTACCTACAACCGCAATTAATAATTTAACGGTAGAACTAAAATGGGCCTCTTTAATTTTGTTACGCTCGCACGCGACGATGGCATGCAACAGTAATTTTAGACCAAGGATGAGATTGTTTACATTTACACTGTAAAAGAGTATTATTAATAGTAGGATTAGAGCAACCGCTCATTAACACGGTTACCAGGCTTTGATTCATGTGACATCCTGTATGCACCACAACTGGCAATTCTATCAGTCGTAATTTCGGAATGTCACCCTCAAAACAGTCTGCATATCGAAAGGATATAGTGCAACCTTGAGTTGCAAAAACAAATTAAACTGGTTTGAGACCAATATTGTTGACGTCAATAAGGAGAGAGATAAAAACTGATTAGCGTGCTCGCGACGGAGAAGGACGATTTGGAAATATTTGATAAACTTGTTGCTGCGGCAATTATTGCAGTCTGTAATGACGAACCTGTTGTACGTTCTGCACTTGAACTTGCGCAGATTTTGAAAAATTCGATTTGTACACTCAAAACCAAATATTACTAGTTACAACCCAGTCATAGTTGCGGGGACTAGTAACAAAAGTCAAAATACGAAGAGCGTGTAACAAATGTATTCACAGTTCAGTTATTTTTGTATAATATTTACTTAGGAACTCGGAATTTTAGAAGCAGATTTTCAAAGTGAACTTTTAAGGCCATCATCATATTGCGCTTCAGCAAAGTTTTTGATAGCCAAAACGCTAACACTAACACAGACCAGTAGCGGCTGCTCCTTAGGGGGCTAGGAGCTCGAGCCTCCCAGCCGTCAATTGTAACCTGTTATTAGAAAAAATATTTTATCATCTATCCGATGGTTATAATCTTATAACAAGGTTTAGTTTATGAGGTCCGGAGATAGCTATTCGCTCCCGCGTAAATCATGTGAAACAATAATCAAGAAGTATGTCAGCATAACATGAGATATGTGTCAACACACTCGCTCGAATCACATGCACTAAGCAGCTGGCAGCTGCTGCGGGCTCTCCGAAACCGAGCTCTGAACGCGATCGCTGCCGAATCGGCGATATAACAGTTTCAAGCTGACGGGAAGGCTTTCGATTTTGGAGCCTCCACTGCTGCAGACTCACGTCTTATCGTAATATTTATAAATATCGCACTCCTGAAAATGAAATGCGATCGGTCGGTCCTGCGGCCGTAGCCGCGCGTGGTGCAAGCTTTGGCTTTGGCAAATAAAACTGCAAATGTGCACGGTGAATTCCGAGCATTCTTGGATGGTTGTGCGTCGTGTTTGAATGATTACATAATATCGGTTGCAAGTGAAGCGTGTTTATTTATCTGGATTTATTTCGATTGTTTCGAGCAGTTTTATTCAAAGAATCTTCGAGACTAGCATAATTAATATGCAGAGGCGGACTGGCCCACCGGGATACCGGGACGATTACCGGTGGGGCGCTCCAACATTACGCCGCTGGCCGCAGGGATCAGTTTCTTGGCGCGATGATAAATAATTACAAAAACAATGTGATAGTTATATAACCTTGCTTTCGGTAGTCAGTACGATGCTATATTTAGATTTATGCTATTGTGTTTGTTTTATGCAAAACAAAATATGTGCCAAAAATGGTTATAATTGATATCTATTGTTGTTAGAATTCTTCCTAAATATAACTATTTACATCCATCTCTTTTTTTCAGTATACACACTGTTAGCATTGAACAGATTTTGCCATGCGCTACTTGAGACGTCCGTTCCATAAGACACATTTAGTCTTCGTAATATGTTGCAACGGTGCTTTTAATGTGGTATGGCCGTTATCGTAGCACGCTATATACATTATCGCGCCATATGTGCGACGACTTAATCTAAAGATAATTCTCAAAAGAGACGGGAACTAATAATTGCGAATCCTACCCAGAGAAAATCGGTTTAAAACTGAGCCGGCGATTTATCAATATCGTTAGCGGAAAGTACGAATACGGCAGGTACCTTTCATAACATGACATTTTAGATATAGAGGCGAAAATAGATAAATCTTTCCATAGTTTAAAAAAAATCTTACCCAGACCGAACATCGAACTCGTGACCTCAGGCTCGACAGTCTACGAGTGTTTACACTACTTCAGTCTGACAAGGTTGTTGGTGGCCGCTTGACGTCTATTACTGGTAAAGCGAATATAAATCGAAAAATACATACAAAGAAAAATATGATCAATCTCGCCCAAAAGCTTTTCAGTTCTTTACATTAATATTCCACACAAAATGGCACAAAAATTATCCTGATAGGTTATGTCGTTCTCGAGTTAGAGTGTTTACAGCATACGAAATGACATACCTTACAAGAAGTCCAAGAAGCAGAACAATAGAATTTATTTAAAAAATCTTACCCAGACCGAACATCGAACTCGTGACTTCAGGCTCGACAGTCTACGAGTGTTTACACTACTCCCGTCTGACAAGGTCGTTGGTGGCCGCTTGACGTCTATTACTGGTAAAGCGAATATAAATTGTTTAATACATTAATTATTACAGTAAGTAAGGGAAGTTTACGTGTCCCGAGAATGGTCTATTTTAAGTTTATTATTATAGACAATTTTTTGGGGTTTTTCAAAATTACAACGACCTTGCATCCCCAAAATTGTTTCACCTGCGGCGCGCTGGAATGGCTGACGAACCGTGTGTACAGCTTTGCAGTATTCTTAAGATCCAACGCAAACTGTTCAGTCCGTCCCTGGTAATATGTATTCTCAACGCGGAAAATATTTGAATCGGTGCAGGTTAACGGAGAATGGCGAACACGAACAAATTTCGAATTAAAAAATCTATATGGGAAGCCAGATCTGGTAACATAAGGCAAAAGGGCACGCTAAGATGGCCGGGTCATGTGGAAAAGAATGGGTGCGGATAGAACTGCAAAAAGAGCCTTCACGAAAAAGTCTGAAGGAAGGGGAAGAAGAGGATGTCCAAGTAAAAGATGGTTGGAAGATGTCGATTTGCGACAGTTAGAGGTGAGAACATGGAGACAGAAAACTGTCAACTATGAAGGGCCCTTCAAGGGCTGTAGCGTCACGGGGTAAGGTAAGGTAATATTATCAACATTAATTTTGAAAGCCCACCATTGGCTGAAAATGTTAAAATAACAAAATTTGGACGGCCTACACCTGTTTTAAATCTCAACTAACAAGATAAAGCTGGGAGTCAAGAAATTTTTCTTTGTACATTTACAAGAAAACACATGGATTTGTGGATGTGTGCATTAAATGCTCTTTTTTTTTGTTTTCCATTATTATTCACATTACTATCGCTTTTCGTTTTTAACCCTTATGTATATTTTGTGTTGTGTTTGAATACTTTTTGTTCTGTGTATGACGTTTCCTTTTGGATTATTAAAATTAAAAATCATTGCTATATTTGGAATGTAGGTGGGTCATTAATTATAATTTATTGTTTAGTTATTGTTAAAAATTAAGAGCCCCCAATTACAATCACAAGCCGCCACTGCCACAGTGTTTAACACGACGAATATGTTTAGATGTTCTTGCCGTTGCAATCATAATTTAAAAAGGACAAATTGAATCGCACCTTGGTTACTCCACCTGCACATTGCTTTTTCCAAATAAAAAACTCCATCAATATTAACCGGGAAACCTTGGAGGTCATCTAATAGGGTATTTTCGACGAACCCATCTGTTCAGTTAACTTTTCATGATAAGTTCACTGTCAATAATATTTACAGGAGCATCCTTCAGCAGCTGTTTGAAGTCATTCAACACCCAACAATGTAGACGGTAATCTCTTAATATGTGACGATCTCTTCGAGACGTGTATACTTGTAGCTGCGATTGATGTGGTTTTCGAGCTCGTAATACAATTAAGGTTTACACTACGCAAAACAACTTTTTCGATGCTTTCAGGGCTGTAAAAGGACACCTACTCTTTGAATTTGACAGCTTAAAGCTCCCATAGTCCACTTGTTGAAAAGTAGGATGAGGGAAAATGAGTTAAAAGGCACCTCTCTCTCGGTCGTTATCTCATTCTTGAGAGGTCCCGATTCTATGAGCCTTTTGTTGGCGTTTTTTACGATCTTTCTCAATTTTCTGCGCATTACTGTCGTCTGTAGCGGTTTTTGCCACATTTTTGATTTGATCCACCCATCTGGTGGGAGATCATCATTGCGGCTTTCTCCCTTCCACCTTGCCCTGCATTACCAGCTTTTCTAAATTGTCGCCTTGTCTTCTGTTGATATGTTCGTCATATTGGAGGATGCGTCAACGTCATATGATTAACGTCTGTCCTTTATTCTAGTTCCTGGATGACCGAAACGTTTGTTCTTCGATTTATCCATTGGATCGAATCGATAAAACCAGCGCTTGTACCAGCCTTATCTTTGTGTTTCGTAATACTTATCTACTGATCCTTTCATATTTCTGTTAAATTAATTATGGATGTTCTTCTCCCTACGTCTTTCTATCTCTGGTTTGCAGTTGTCTTGGTTATTTACTAGAGCACTTAAGTATATTGAGTATGTTGAGGTGTTGTATTATTTTATATCTATGATCATAAGTTTTATTTTGTTTGGGTTAATTTCCAGCCTTAGTGTTCTGCTTTCTTCTGTCAGCTTCAGTGATTTGTCTAGTATATGTAACAGCATTTGCTTGTTGTTCCTTTCTTATGTATGGGTACGAAAATCGACTTTCTCTAGTTTTTGGGTCATTTTCGCGTCTTGTTGCAAAGGTTGCTGAGTATGTCTGTTCCTTCTGAGCCCATTTTCTTCATTGATTCAGTCACATCCAGGGGATTTCCTTGTTTTTGGTTTTCCTAAGGCATCTTCAACTTGTGTTCTTAATGTGTGAGGTTCTTCTTCCTATTCTGTAAATTTACTCTCCACGTTTTCTTATGTTTCTAGCACTTCTTTGACCGAGTAGTTTGCTGCAGTAGTGTTTCCAACTTGCTGTGACGTCTGATGTTATTCTTATCCTACCTCCATCGTTTCTGTATTTGTCTCGATGTAGTGTTATATCTACTTCTGTCGTGTTTAGTTAAAATTGCTTTCTTCTTTAAAGTCTTTCTTTCCTCTATGGTAGCTAATGTTTCAGCTCTTATCAGCATGGTTTGGTTGCTCGATTCTTTTGTTTTTAGATTGCCTGTTCTCGGGCTTCGTTTTCTGCGGCCTCTATTGACATATTCCAATGCTCTTTTAGTTGTGGCTTTAGCAAACTCATTTTTAACTTCATTATATTACTGCATTTGCACTACTTTGCAGTGACTGACTTGTTCTGTGATCAGCAGCTGGTGGTTTGAGCAGCGTTCTGCGCCAAGTAGTCTTTGTATTCAATATTGTAGGTTTCCATCGCTCATTTATCATTATGTAGTCTATTTGACAATTATTTCAAAGATGTGATTTCTGAGATGCAACGTGTTCTCTGTTCTTTTCTATAGAGCAGTCATGTACGTTGATGAACACAACAGAAAAAAGATTAGAAGCATTTGAAATGTGGCTCTGCCGCAGGATATTAAGAGTCGGCTCCCGAATGGCGAAATTCTACAAAGAATGGACAAGGAAAGAGAAGTATTGACTACAATAAAAACATGAAAGCTCCAGTACCTCGGACACATCATGAGAAACGAAATCAGGGGTTCCAACTTCTACAGGGATGGTTGCCGACATCCGGAGCGGATAGGAACGACAAGAAGAACAAGTCTATTTGCTTCCTATATCTGTCGATTAGGGGCTTCCATGTGCATAGTCTTATGGTTATGGATGAGCTGTTACTGATCCAGAACTGTAGCACTCTTTCGCCTCGCCAATTTCTTTTCTGTGGTTCAAACTTGTCTATGGCTCTGATGTGATCGTCAGTTTTATTTCTCCTACTTTCGCATTGAAAGCTCCTTGTCCTATTCTTATGTCTTGGTAGAATAGTTCTATTTTTCGTCTGTTGCTTCTGAAGTTGGTGCACAGACCTGTACAATGTTTATGTTGCATGGTGTTGTTTTGAGCTTTATCATAATTATTCTATCGCTTGTGGGTACGTATCCTGCTACAGCGTTGCTCAGTGCTTTCGATATTATGATGGCTATTCCATTGCGGCTTTCTCAATTATCATTAATTTTCCTGTTTGTAGTAGGCCTCACACGTTCCACGTGCCTGCCTTTAATGTTCGTCACCCCCCGAATATCCTAAGGTATACCATATGGTAAAACAACTAGTTTTGTGGAGTAACTACACCAAGAAGTTCTCAATATATCAAACAAAAGCGCGAACAACCTTCAAATGGCCCTATATACAGTGTGTCTCACCAACTATCAGATACAGCCAAAGAACATTGGAAACTCATTGGGCGATCAACTATTGCTGTATAAAAGTCGAGATACGCGATTGGTCAGAAATGACAAACGTCAAACGAATTTCAAATTGTTTTCATTTCTGAACAATCGCGTACCTCGATGCATACACAGCAATAGTTGATCCTTTCGTAATTTCCCACTATTAATTTTTCTACGTCTGGTACTCTGTAAGACACACGTTTTCTCATATTTTCTTAGTATTCGATTATTTTTATTTTGATATACAAAACGATAAACACGCATTAGCGTGCCACCCTTTGGCTTTCTGTATACATTACCTTTAAGAATTATTTATTGGAATAGGTAGTACATTATGCGTTTTGGCTGTATGCAATATTACGAATTCACATACATATTATTTGTCAAACTGCATCTCTTAACATTTTTAAATATTTTAAATATTTTAAATACTAAATACTTCGACCTATTTCATTCATATTTGGTAGACAACAAAGTGCTGCAAAATATGCTAGATATTTTTAATTTCCTGGTATTCATAGCGGCAGTTCCATTTTCAGGCGAAACTAGCTACAAATGAAGTTGGCAATCAACAAGACTAAATACATTTAAAGAAATTCCAAGCAACTAACCATATAACAACCTATAGGGTTAATTTCTTCAGATCCTCCATATGATACTGTAAAAGTGAAACAATTAATATCTATAATACTAATAAAGGATTCACAATCCAACTGAAAAGTTAGAACGAACCCTGAACTCGGAAGTCCTTCATTGTAATTATTGACCTCCACATGTCTACATATCTGCTCAAGGTTGAAAGTTTTTCTGAGCCTTTAGCTTCGAAACACAAATTCCGAGATGTTAATAGGTACCAAATGATGTGGCGTTTTTGTTTGATAATTATGATTTTTTAATTTCAAGTAGTTTAGCACCATTGAGTAATTAACCTAACGTGCTGTTGATATCAGCTCAATCTTGCGCTATGCCATCGGGATTTTTTTTAACGATTACAATGTTGTTCAAATTAATGCGTATCTACTAAAATGTATACAAATATCTGTGGTGTTGATACATTTACCAATTGTAAAATTTGTTCGGGAAGCAATTATTATTGTCTATAGGGCGGATATTCAAAATCTTTTTCAATCGTAGCTTTCTAATTGCGCTTACGGAAATAAACAAGTGAAATTATCTTAAGCGTCGTAATAACAAGTCAAATATTTTGCATTTACTATAAATATTTTGCATATGATGATGACTCAATTTCAACTTCATTATTTAAAAATATTTATATTAAGAATGTACGACTTAAACGTCTACGAAAGGCAAAGATTTTATTTACATTCAGTATAATGCTGCTAGATTACACTTTCTTTCGTATTTAAACACTTAAAAACAGTATTTCCACGAAAAATATGTGAATGGAAGATAAGCGTTTAATATTGAAGTGGACTATTAAAAGAAAAAATATATAACAATTCACTTTACCTATTGTTTCCTAAAGGTCGCTGTCACTAAGATGTAACAATCACTTTAAAATGCACAAACATTTGAAAATGTCAGTATTTATGCACGTGTACGCGTTTTTTTGGACGACATGGACCTCTTAAGTTTACTCAATCTGGATAGCTAATCTTAAGCTGCTCAGCTTTTTAATGAAGGTAATCAGAATCACTACACTTGAGTGCATTTATGCTTTTTGAAACCAGTACGTAGCATATAACCGGTGATAACTAATAAAACCGTTTGAGGTTGGTCATGATTTGAAAACGGTATGTATTTTATTAATCAGTGGGAGCTTGATATAGGGAGCACAAGAGCCATGGCTCTACCATAACAAACCAGTCATTTAAGATTTTTTTATTCCGAAAGAAAAACGTACTTACGTTTTATCATTTTAAAGCTTAAAGAAAGCAAGAGTAATTTTTATTTCATGGATATTAGATACTGTACGATAAACGCTACTTGCTTTCCGGGCGCATGAAGGCCAGATCGAAGCAGCAGAAAGGTTTTTTGACTGTTGATAGACTGCCGCGGAGTCCAGCGGCAAGAAGTAGGTTGAAAGATAAAAATATTTTAACTTGCAATGGGAGCCACGTCCACGTAAACTCAAGCCTCACGCAGGCTTAGTCTGAGCTGACCACTATGAGAACAGGCGCGTGTCGAGTTTCTGATTACTGATGCTTACAAATTTCGCACGTAAAATGTGATGAAGAAAATGGCAATACACCAAACAGTGGATATGCAATAATAATTTTTTGGTCGAGTTATACATTTAAACGAAAAATGAAAGAGAGATATTTGATTCAATTCATCATATTTTATTAGCCTGTAAAGTTTGGTCAATTTGTCCATATGGGAAATATTAAAATCTCAGGATATCGGAATCTGCCTGTCTGTGAGGAGGTGGAAAATGCATTTTACGTTCGGGGGTTGGCTCTATTATCAAAATTATCCACGAGCCACCCTGTTCTTAATGCATTAATCGAAAACATACTTTGAGTAAATAATAGCTAACTCTTAACGGGTTGATTAATGAACACTCTTTACGTACACGCTAATGGAAAGTCAAACATTTAGAATTAGACAATCTACAAATTTTTTCTGTTACCTGCATATGTATTTTTTTATTATATACTTTATTATACAGTTTAGAAAGTACTAGCAGTCCAGTGAGACAAATGTCTCATTTAATAAAACAAAAAAGACCGTTTTGCAAATAGAACGCGTATTCACCACACGTACGTATATGACGTCATTGTTGGTAGCAAACTACCAGTCGCATTCGCCTTGATAAAATTTGCCTAGAATCTAACCTAAAAAGTTAGGATTAGGATATAATTAAGATAATAATTAGTGTTAGAGACTGAAATTCGGTTCCTGACCTGACATGACCATTCCAAACATATAACTTTAATAACTTTTTTCTCTATCTCTTACGGTTTGGCTGCTGAAACAGCGTCCCGGACGAACGGACAGACAAGTCTATTAGATAAAGGATGTAATAAAAATCAGTGCCTCTTATTACTAACAAAAAGGTTCGGATGGCCCCACGAACCAGTGCTCGACTCTCAGGCGGCCGGCCCGGGTTCTATTCCCGACGACTCTAGAATTTTATAAATCCTACGCTCCCCGGCTACCACGCTAACACCTGTCGTAGTTGTTAACCTCCCCTACTTACCTGATCTGTAAGAGAAAGAAAAAAAAGTTCGGCCTCAAAGTAGGTACTCTTATTTTACTTCGACACAGCATGTCGAAGTATTGCATTTGACTTCGACCAGTTTTACAAATTTACATTTTTAGTTGCAATTCGTCAATCAAACGCGACCAATCCAAAGTTATATGCAATTACGTAACTTTCATGAAGATAGCAACCGCTGTGGCCTTAAATGAACGTCGAAAAATTTATAAAACTCGAGTATGTCAGGCATGGATGTAAACACGATAACTCGAGAACGACATAACGTATCACTGCTGTCAGGATTATTTATTCGCCAGTTTATGTGGATATTAATAAAAAAATCACTGAAAAGCTTTCGGGCGAAGCCGTTTGCTTCTTTTGTGTCTGCCGATTTGCATTCGGCCTACTAATAATAGACTTTAAACGATAGTATAACTATCCGGCAGGGGGCCGAAGCGACACAAAGCCGGACTGCCGAACCTGAGGTCACAAGTTCGAAACTCAGTCTCTGCAAGTTTTTTTTTTAATTATCGAAAGCTGCAGATGCAAATTTATATCCCCTGTCACCAATGAATCTAAAATGCCACAGTATCGGCGTTTTCTGCCCATCCACGCTCTCCACTAACGGTATTGGTAAATCCCCCACTCAATTTTAAACCGGTTTCCTCCATCAAGTCTTCGCAATAATTAGTTTCCACCTTCTTTGCGAATTCTTTTTGGCCGAAGTCATGGAACAAATAGCGATCGTGTATACAGGGTGATTTACTAGTCTATTAACAAATGTTGTCAGATAAAGTCATAATTTTATGAAAAAAGTTTATACAAACAAATGTCCAAAAGTTCTTTATTTTCTATATACGGTGTTAAAGTTTTTAAAAAATATCGCTTTTTCTTATAATCTTTTTATTAGTTCAAATCAAATTTGATACACAGTACACATGGATAGAACCCCTTAAAATGTGATATTATCAAGCTTTGCAATTAACCAGTGGCGAAAATATGACTAATCGGTGCTATTAATTTAACAAAAAAACAGTAACATCCTATAGAAAATTAAAAGCGATCTCATTTTAAGGTAAGTCGTTTAATTCTAGACAAAAAGCGTCCGTTCATTCGATTGTTTTGCTATAGGTATCTCATAGTTTTTGATAAATTTGATTACAAAAACGGTGAAATAAATTAGAAGAATCAATTTTACCAAGATACAATGAGATACAAAAAAAATCGAAGAAACATTTTCGATCTAGAATTAAATTAAAATGAGATCGTATTCATTTTCTACAAGGTGCCAATATTTTTCTTCTTAAATTTATAGCACATATTACCTATATCTCCGCCACTGGTTAATTGTAAGGATTGATAATACCACATTTGAAGGCGCCCTCTTCAAGTATATTATGTAGGTACCAAATTTCATATTTTTAATATCTAAAACTAAATTTTTTGTAAAAATTTTACATTATATTCTTAGCAATTCTATATTCTACAGTTTTGCTCTAAAGTAAAAGGTAATATATATAATTTTCTTTGGCCGACGCCCGTTCAAGGTTGTTTGTGACTCATCATAAAGTATACAATTTTACTAGCGGTTCCAAACATGTCGCCACATGAATGTTTGAATTCAAATTTTCCTCTGTACGGATTTTGCCCTAAAAACTTAAGGTAACTCATTGCTATTGTCTAATAATAACAACAGAATATATAATTATTAAAATTATTACAATAATAATTTTGGAAAATAAAAAGTAGGAAACAAGCAACATGGAGTCTAGACGTTTTTAGCTCGAATTGTCGAAATGAAATGCTCAGACCGGGAATTGCGTAAAACCCAAATTCGCTCAATTGCCGAATTCATTTGTTCAATTGCAGCATTGACCCAATTAATTTCGGCAATCTACTTGATTAAATACAGTGAAAGTTATTTAAAAAACAGCTTTAAATTTTGCAAGTGACATCGGAATTATATTGTTTGTTAATTGTTGCTGAAAACAACAACACGGTGCTTTCTTAGCATTTTACTTTTTTTTAATGCCACGAAACGAAAGGTTTTGAATTCTCAATCTCAGCGCTTTCTGATCAAGCTGTCGAGAGTATTTTGAAAAAGATAAAAACAATGGGCCACTGATTTAATTGACAGCTCTGGAGAGGGCAATTTATTTCTTTTAGATTGTACACTTTATATGAATTTGAGCGCATATCGGTAGCAATAAATATTAAATATATTTAAAATACAATAACAATTGACAACAAACGTTACGAAAAAAATCCAGCACTTACTATCTCAACTAAAAAACGCACAATAGCAAAATTGCGGGGGAAGATCTTTCAGAATTAATTAAAAGAAAAGTCAGGAACGCAATCTAAAACATGTATAATGAAAAAGGCACGTAATTTGAAACCTTCTACGAATAGAATAGTATATTAAACTACAAGTTGCAGAAGGCATCTATTCAAGCACGAATTTGAAATTCCGAAACGAGCCGCATAGCGGAACCTGCAACGAGCGTTTTATACTATTTCTTCTATTTTGCCGCTTTCTACAATTTTACAAATTAAAAAATTAAAAAATTTCTATTTTGCGTTTAGAATAAATCCATTCTAGCACCCAAACGACGTCATTTCATAGCGACTTATTCTAACACTCAAATGACGTCATTTTGGTGCTGGAATGGAGTTATTCTAAACCCAAAATAGAAGAAAGTAGATTCTGGAATTTGGCAAAACAACCTGTTAAAATATAGTGATTTTTTTTATAATAAAACATTTATATTTTGAATAATACACTTCCTCTTACAGATCGTTTTCTAGATAATACTTTCGATGTTTGCAGGTAAAATTGATATACCGAGTTTCTCACGCACTTAGAAATCGACAAAAGAAAGGTTAGAAAAGGAAAAACCCGTAAGAGAATAAATCAACAAATTATAAATGATGGCGGAAGATTCTGATATTGACTGTGGTTATGCCATATAATTATCTACAGACAAAAATAATCATTTTGGAATAATCGTTCTATAATGTTAAGAACAGCACACAGTTTGAGAACCTCAGGTTTGTTACGCTCCTGATTATGCCATGAAGATAGCAACAGAGGTTTCTCGTTGCAACCTACGTTGTTAGTACGCAAAAGGTAAACACGTAAGTGCTTTACTTTATGCATACGCTCAAAACACCTGGCTTCTGCCTGCCGAATTCCAGTAATTGTAGAAAAAAATGATAAGAAATCAACCGGTTGTGTACAAGTACGTTATGAACGGGCATGCGCCAAGGCCATTTCTATACTTTCAATTATTTTTTTGTTGTAGTCTGTATATTTTTGAAGCTATTAATATTGGTTGTATATATTGTTAATTTTCTTGAACACATTTTATTCCAACATAAACCGTTTGCATAATCAATATTTTAATACTCATATAGTGATCCACAGTTAATTAACCATCTCTACAAAAACTACGAACAAATTGAATTGAATTGAATAGCTATATTTCTTGAGTTACAGTAATTCGTTTACTTTAGTTAGAGCTAAATGTTGCTACGGCAATCTTACTGACCCAGAACAGAACAAAATGTGGCGATTCAGTTATAAACAGTTTGAGTTAAAAAGTTGATAGCTTCCGGTTAAAAAAAAATTAGTTGGTGTAAAATAGTACAATTATGTTACCTTACATTTTTCTTGTTTTCAATATATTGTATACTACCACCCAACCGTTATTTATGGCACGATAAAATCATAAATCAACACCATCCCCCTTTTATTAGTACGACATAATAACAGTAATCATGATAGATTGGTGGGTCATATAAAACACAGAAAGGTAATTGCCAGCAAAATCAATAGCAACAATGGTATACACATGGTAACAACAGTAACCATGGTTGCAATGTTTATTCTCCTTTTACAGTTTAATACAAGCATTCAATTGTAGTCACATGCCACTCAACTTGCCAGAGAACATTAGAAATCGGCACGGAATGGATAGCAATAATGAGTAGTTAATTTATGCAGATTTTGGCCTAGTGTAGGTCAGTTACCGTGCCCACGTCACACACGTGTGAATAATCAACACGTGCATCACTCAATCACGTTCTGAACGCCTGATTTTGAAGGTTACCTAAATTGTTCAAAAATAATGCTGCGGCAAATATTTATTTTCTACATAAATCAGAAGCAGGTTTAATACCGGCGGCATACATTTCTACTGGAGTTTCTACCGATCATGTTGGCAAAACATGCAATCATCAAATGACGTAGTGACAGTTTCTGAAAGGCGTTCCACGTAAAGCCCCACAAACAGACGGTTAATACGCATCGGTCTTGCTCGTTATCAACAAATTATTAAATCGAATACTGCCCAAGGACATTCTCTCTGATTATAAATAGATTTTGACATCTACTTACCCGTCGCCGCTTTGGTAGTTTTTGTGGACTTCGGCGACTTTCTGCCGGCAGAAGAGGATTTTGCTGAACGCTTGTGAGCCATTTTGAGAGTTTCTCCGCGATATTTTCATCAAAAGTCACAATACAATTCACCGTCTGACATAACAGCACTACGCCATGTTTTCGTATGAAAAATTCACACCTGCGCAGTTTAGGTAATAGCACGTGTGCGCGTGGCGGGAATTTTAATTTGATTCTGCGGATAAACAACTGCGGATTTCTCGTAGCAGCTGTTATCTGGTATCGCACAATTTTTCATTTTGAGGTTACTTATAGCAACCAACTTCGCCTATTTCAAATAGACTTTTATAAGCAGCAGGATTGATCTTTTTGACATTAATTATTATTTCTTCATTTTCTGCGTCGTAACGGCAATTCAACTATTTATTATCCCCTCCCTCGAATTTTTTGTGCCTTTCGAATTTAGATTATATGGTATGATCAAAAATTATTTTCATCTAGTATGGTAATGGAATAGTTCCTAATTTATGAATGCAACTATAAGCCTCTTAAAAATCAAATGTTAAGTTTGACATTTAAGTATAAACGTAGTTGCATTCATAAATTAGGAACTATTCCATAGCTATGCTAGATGAAAATAGATTTTGATCATACTTTATTATTGATAATAGTTCATACCAGGGTCGTAACTAGGTATAGGCCGAATAACCCCACGCCTAGGGGCGCAAGCAACAAGGAAAGCCAAAATGGCACTGGACAAAAGAATTTCTTCCATATTAATGAAAGAAAAATAAGCGTGCAATTTTACACAAAAAATTGTATTATTAATGATTCTTTTAATCCTAAATAATGCTAACTATAACAACAAGAATTTCTCTCAACCTGATCGACACATTGCATTCCATGCCAACGATCGTTTTCTAAATTAAAACTAATTAAGAATCGACTACTTGTTAAGATTGACTGGCTAGAAAACAATTATATTTTGCAGAGGGTTACCAACAGATCTCTTTGAGAGAGAACATGTTCTCTTTTTTAACGCAATTCTTTTGTTCCTTATTCTTTTATATATACTCAGATTGTTTTCGTTTTCAATTTCACCAACTTTGAATTATTTTAATTAAATTTTAAACAAAAACTGAATGCACGTATAAAAGCTAGTATAGTCTATATTTTTTCAATATGACTCAAAGCAGGCCATGTCCATACATTTTTGTAAGAAAGTGGATAAAAATTTAGTAAAAGACTAGTTTTTGATGTTGGTTACAAATGAAGTTAGCAACGTAACTAAAATTCCCGCTTATTTTCAAAATTATGTCATCAAACTTTTGGAGTGTTCAAACGGTTGTCAAAAGTGTACTTCATAGCAATCTTTTTCAACTTTAAAAAGAAAAAAAACTGTCAGAGAGTGTCACTGGCGCAAGGCCATACCAGTGTCTTTGGACTGTTCTGTATTGAGTCTAATTTGCTCAATAATGGTATACATTTTGATAACTTAACTAGGGAATTTGCAAATTCCAAAGCCGACGTACGGCTCCGACAAGATCTTATTTTCGCATTATTTTACTTAGCAATACATATGTAGTTTGTATATTTGAAGAATACATTTTTGCGGCTTATTTAGTTATTTATTACCTATTTTATACCGGTTCCTATATTTTTATTTTTTTAATATTGTGGTTTGAAAATAACTACATACCTTAATTTTTTTAAATATGTATACGGTGTTTTCGAAAAAGTATGCCAGATATGGAACTTTTTTATTATTGATTTCTAAAAAGATACTCTTTATAAAAGTTTGTGCATCATTTAGAACTAGTTTTATGAATATAATAATTTTTCAATTATTTGATGGTTTGGAAGGAACTGGAATTAATTTAAAATTGCGACAAAAGTAAACTACATTTATTTCTAAAATATTTTTGTATTTAAAAATTAAGATTCAATAAAAAATATTAATTTTTATTTTTGTTCGTTCTTTTTATTATTGAAGATCTAGACACGTCAACGAAATCGATTATTTCCTCGCTAAACGTTGATAATACTCTATGCTTGGCTATTCTTAGATACGATTGTTGTAATTCCATGGTCTGCGAATTGTTATTTCAATATGACCATTACAAAGTTGTAGAGTAAAAATTGAAAGTGATTTTTGAAATTGGCAGTGAAGAAAGTCGAAATCGTCATTAAAATACGAGAAATCGGCAGTGAAGTAATTCATTGTTTTACAACTTTTTGTAGGTGGCGGGTGGCGATAGGTAAACGTCAACCGACGTCAACGTAACCTACAAAAACCAAAAAACATAAAAGTTCCTTTTGTGGTTTATTTGCCTTGGCTTTGGCCATACGGGTCTCGGCAACTAAATGCACATTCGTGATAAAAAGCTAAACTTCAATCCCTTCGTATACAAATTACTATTTTTAGAAATCGGCAGTGAAGAACGTCGAAATCGTTATTAAAATACGAAAAATCGGCAGTGAAGTAATCCATTGTTTTACTAATCTTTGTAGGTGGCAGGGCGATAGATCAACGTCAACCGACGTCAACATAACCTACAAAAATTGATTATAAGCATGTAATTTCGCGATTTAAAAAACATAATATGCCCCGACACTGAGGTTACTTTTTATCCTTCATGTGGGTTATTTGCCTTGGCCCTATGGGTCTCGGCAACTAAATCCGCATTCGTGAAAAAAGCTAAACTTCAGTGCCTGGGTAGACAAATTATTATTTTTTTAAATCGGTAGTGAAGAACGTCGAAATCGTCATTAAAATACGAGAAATCGGCAGTCAACTAATCCATTGTTTTACGATTCTTTGTAGGTGACGGGGCGATAGATAAGCATAATACACCCTTCGGCACTGAAGTTCTGTTTTATCCCTTCTGCGATTTATTTAGCTTGGCACATTTGTGATAAAAAGCTAAACTTCAGTGTCTTGTTATACAAATTACTATTTTAATCTTTACTAATTTTGTACAAGCACTCCACACATACAGGATTGTATTTAAGAATAGTGGAGTATAGGGTTTAACAAAAGCTGACCGAATAAAATAGTCAATTTCATTGACGTATTCATAATTTTCAATTAAAAATCGAGGAAAAGGAAAAATTACTACTTGTTATCGATTTTTTATATCTGAAATTAGCTTTTAAATAGTTAACAGGTAATCAAAAAGCTATTCAGTCTCGGGCTGCTATGGTATAGTTCCTAATTTATGAACTATAAGTCATTTAAAATTCAAAATCAAGTTCGACATTTATAGTAAAATTTATAAATTTGGAATTATACTACTGCCACTCGGGACTGAAATACTTTTACAATAATCTTTTTCAAACTTTATTAAATTTTTTTCAGAATTAATACTTAGCTATTTATGCACCAAGTGCTAAAAGTTGATGTTTATGCACGAGACATGAAAATTATGAAACGAAGCCGAAGGCTGAGTTTCATATCATGTCGAGTGCAATAACACTTTTAGCACGAGATTGCATACAATATTTTTTCTAGGACCTTAATTTTCTGTTATTAATCCATAAATGTCGATTTAACAAAGGTTTGCATTTATGACAGTTATAATTTATGTCATAATAAAGAGATGGCCTTGACGCGCAGGTGAATGTTTGTGGAGCCAGTACTGTCAAAGTCCGTTATCAAAGGTAATTATAATAGTACACATCTGACTTTATTCATTACGTAACGCTTTAATTATTTAAAAAACACTTAACCTCTAACGCAAGAAATAACTAGAATAACTTTACAACCTCACTTCCAGTTGGAAATTGTAGTTTTATAACCTCATTGCACTTTATAACACATGTGCTAAAAGTAAACAGCTGATCGCATTTTAAATACGCTAAATTATAAAACGTCACTTATAGTAAAAAAAGCTAGAGCTAAAAGGCCTACTTTTAGTGGTGGTCGTAGAAAAAAGTATTTATACTCTGGTCGCAATTTGAAATAAATTCAATTTCACGCTATAGATTTGAAAAATATTACCTACTCAAATGCTTTAATACATAAAAATCAGTTTTGCTCAGTCAGACTTGCTTGATTATATTTTGATATTTAATCTTATTTTTATATCAAAAATTAATATTTTACATTTTTAGGTATGCATATGAAATGCAAAATATTAGAGTGCTTTATTAACCAGGCAAGCTTATCCCACTAGATTTTGTGTCACAGGGATTTTAGCGCCAAGCCGTTGGGTGCGCTGACCGGTAACCGTGCGTTCTGTCGTCTGTCAACCGAGCAAGACTAGAAACCGTTGGAGTACGTACTGCTCGATCCAGACGAACAATGCATGCTGATATAATTCTTGGTGCATTCCATTACGATGCTAATTATAAATACAGTCTTCATCCAAGTGTGATTATTTAAATCTATATAGTGGGTAGGTGTTGTTCTGTGCTGTCAACTGTATCTGTCAGTTCTATTGAGTTCTGCCACTCGTCACTGTTGTTTGAACTAAGGTGCTATTAAAGTTCTCTAATTTGAACCACGTGCGTGTTAGTTAACAGTGTTTTAGTTTAGATTTTTTCTGCTTTCTTTTTATTTGTTTAAAAACCAATCTTTTTCAAGACGGATTAAGTTAAACGACATGATCGTTGTTTTTCTACTTACCGTATGCTATTTGGAAAGTAACTAGAATTTGCCGCCACTTTCGGTAACTCAAAATGGCGGATAAGCTTGCTCGTATAAATATAGTACCTACCTTACAAAATATAGTATCGCTAAAACTCATCCCAAACTAGCCATACTTGTTTAATATCACTTTCTGTAATGTACTATTATTATCAACCGCACAGTCTTTTAATTAATATTTAACGTTTTTGCTATACGCCATAATATTACACATACTAGGTGAGTTTTTTAAAGTGTGACAAGGCGATATCTCGAAAACGGTTTAAAATATTTTGATGAAGTTTTAGTGGGGTGATAGGGAGATGGGGGGACATATTTAAACATATTTTTGACATTTACCGTCTCTTTCTATTTGGAGGGGTGGGGGGTAAATTTTAAATAGGATGATGTAAAAAACTATGTATGTGTACAATTTTTTTTTATTTGGTTATGGTTGCGGATTTATGATTTATTAGGTTATAAAATTTAAAAATTATTTACAATTTAATTTCAACTTATTTATTGTCTGTCATCCTAGATAATTTGTTCGAAATGTTCTCCTTCAACTTCCAAACACTTTCTCACTCTTTTTTAAATGAATTTTGTACCCGCTGTAATATTTCAGGCGCCACTATAAGCAGGAAAAGCTGATTCGGTCAAGAGCAAATAAAAAAAATGTTGTACACATACGTAGTTTTTTACGTAGATTCGAATTTTATGAACAAAATTACATCATCCAATTTAAAATTCAAAAGTTACCCACAACCCCTCAAAACAGAGAAAGGAGGTAAATGTCAAAAATATGTTTAAATATGTCCCCCCATCTCCCTATCACCTCACCAACATTTCATCAAAATATTTTAAACCGTTTTCGAGATATCGCCTTGTAACACTTTAAAAAACTCATCTAGTACTTTAGGTACCTACCTGTTGTTTTTTAGGCATAATTGCGATAAAATAAAATAAAAAGTTAAAACAGCAAAATGTATCTCTTACTGTACCTTGTAATTCATTGGCTTGATAAGATTTGAGAGAAAAATTACTTGGTTTTTCATTTTTAATAATCAATAACCAACTTTTCTCTAAATTAATCGAATAGAAAGATACGTATTCATTCTTGTTGAGGAAAATATACGCGGTTTCTTTAATTTTACGCCGAGTTGATATCAATTTGTTATAGATAACATCTTTGTGTTACGCCAATTTGTTACATGGTTGTTGTCCGTATATTCTGCAATGTTGTAATCATCTCTACACTGAAGTTGTGAGAGAGGTAGAACGCTTGTTGAGATGTTTTAGAAATATGCAACAAACACCATATATTTAGAATGTGAACTTAAACGTGTCAACCGATTTTTTATTCACACCAACTTCTAACATTAGTTAATATTTTTGCTTTCGAAGTTCGAATTCCACAGCCTGCAGTGATTTTTTTTATTTGCATACTGATGTAATTTTCATTATCAAGAGTTTCCTTTTATTGTTCCAGTATTCTTCTTCCTAGTCGGTTCCCTCTTTTCAGAAGGGTCGTGGTCAATGGCTGCGACCTTTCTACATATTGTCCATATTTATTGACTTTTCCAGTTCTTTCCGTTTACTTAGGGTTTTAGTTTGCTTTGTGGCTTGATGCAACGTATCGCCAGTTAGTTGTTTTATTTGATCACTCCATCGTTCCGGGGATCGTCCGCCACCACCTGTGCACTCTACTTTACCCTGAATAAATAATTTTTCCAGAAAACTGTCATCACGTCAGCTTATGTGACCAAAGAATGTAAGTATTTTTTTATATATTGTGCTCGATAGGTGTTACGGTTCTTTGACTTGGTTCTTCGTTCTTCGTTCTGCCCATGAAACTTGCAACATTCATATCCAAGTCCACATTTCGAAACTGTCGATCTTCTTTTATTCATTTGCCTTAATAGTCCACGGCTCTGCTCCATATATTAATACAGGAAATTAGAGTTTTCATAATTTGCTTTTTTGTGTTCAGTGTTAAGTATCTGTCTGTCCTTTTATATTTTACTTAGCTTGATCGTGGCGTTTCTAGCCATTTCTATCCTTCGTCTAATTGCTTGACTACAGTTGCTTGTTATTTATTTGTATATAAACGGGGCTGCGCGCGCTATTGCGCGGTCTATCCTGATGTATTTTCGTATGCGCTGCTTAGCACATTTTATGTGTCACCACTGAGAAGTAGTTTTAAGCTTTGTTCATCATTTTCAAAAAGAAACGCGAATTGGTTAGGGTCCTTTTCTAAAATCGCATCGATTTAATCACAATTCAGCTCAAATAACGCTCCGCCCCTCTCCAATGGGGGCCTTCGGGGCTTCGCCCCTCTCCAAGGGGGCTCTCGGGGCTCCTCCCCTCTCCAAGGGGGCTCACAGGGCTCCGCCTCTCTCCTAGGGGACCCTCAGGGCTCCGGCCCTATCCAAGGGGGCTCTCGGGGCTCCGGCCCTCTCCAAGTGGGCTCACGGGGTTCCGCCCCTCTCCAAGGGGGCCCCGGAGCTTCGTCCCTCTCCAAGTGGCTCACGAGGCTCCACCCCTCTCCAAGGGGGCCTTCGGGGCTCTCGGGGCTTCGCCCCTCTCCTAGAGGGCCTTCGGGGCTCCGCCTCTCTCCAAGGGGGTTCTCGGGGCTCCGCCCCCTCCAAGGGGGTTCTCGGGGCTCCGCCCCCTCCAAGGGGGCTCTCGGGGCTTTGCCCCTTTCCAAGGGGGCTCCGGGGCTTCGCCCCTCTCCAAGGGGGCTCCGGGGCTTCGCCCCTCTCCAAGGGGGCTCTCGGGGCTCCGCCCCTCTCCAATGGGGCTACGGGGCTCCGCCTTTCTCCAATGGGGATCACGGGGCTCCGCCCCTCTCCAAGGAAGCTTACGGGAATCCACCCCTCTCCAAGGGGGCTCACGGGGATTCGCCTCTCTCCAAGGAGGCCCTCGGGGATCCGCCCATCTCCAAGGGGGCTGACGGGGCTCCGTCCCTCTCTAATGATGCCCTCGAGGATCCGCCCCTCTCCAAGGGGCCATCAGGGCTCCGCCCCTCTCCAAGTGGGCCCTCGGGGATCCGCCCCGGTCACGAAATCGAAACAAACGTAAATCGGGGTTATCGCGTCTGCAATTGTCGTGACGGACACACACGTTTGGATCGTTCTCCTTTATTTATATGATGTAAGGTCTTGCCTATTACGTATGTCAGCCAGTCAAACGTCTGATTGGTCTGTGGGGCTCAGCTGAATTCGCGCCAATGAAGAAGCAGTGGTTCTAAACAAGCCACCTACAATGTACTATGTGTTGTTGTTGACCCATAAGATTCTGTGTATCGTCCTAGGTAGTTTAGGTTAGTTGCAGCCTTTGCTTGTTTTTTAAATGCAATACCCCATCACATTGCTTTCAAACCGCTGATCATACCTATTCATGCTTGACAGTTCGATTTTTGATCATGCGCAATAGGCAAGACCTTATACTAAAATTTTACCCTTCTTCAGAATTGGCCAATAGAACGGTATCATCAGCAAATCTCAGATTATTTATTTTTCTTCCGCCAATTGTAATGCCTCCTTCTTAGTTTTCTGGTGTCCTTCTTATTATAAATTCTGACTCTTCTGACTATGCATGGCTTTAATACCTTATTTTCTAGCCGAGCCCTAGCATAACTTCTGTTGTATAAGTTCATTACTATCTGCACGAGGTGTGTAGGGACTCCCATTTCAGTTAGTATAGAGACCATAGCTTCTCCCATTGTATGCTATCAAAAGCTATAAAATGGCATATTCTCTACTTTTTTCGATAAGTCGAAGGTTTCGGATATGTTCTCGTATCCCTCTTCCTCTAGCGAATCCGGCTTGCACTGCAGGGATTTGCCAAGTCAAGTATGCTTTCACTTATGTTGAGTAAAACTTTGTTGGTATGGGAAATAAAGGCAACCAGCCTATAATTGTCACGTTTTTACTTACTACCTTTCTTGTGGATGGGTATAAATATCGACTGCGTCCAATCCTCTGGCCACAACGTTGTATGCCATACTTTCTGGCATTTCGCGTATATTATTCTAATTCTCTTGGTATATTATCAGGTCCAATAGCTTTAATGTTTCTTACTTTTTTAATGGCGTTTTCAATTTCATGCAACAATATGCCTTTCTCCATGTTTTGTTCATTTATTTATTACTTCGGATACATTTTCTTCATCTTTAAATAGCCCTTCGCAACATTTTCTCCAATATTCCAAAATGTCTTTAGTATTAGTTATCTTTATTCCTTTATTCATTTGAAGTGTGCAGCATTTTGGTTAGAGTTGCCTAGTAATTATTTTTATTTTTGTAAAAAGATTTTTAGTGTTATTTTGGATGGAGTGTTTTTCTATGTCTGCACATATGGTTTTTAGATGTTCGTTTTTGTCTCTTCGACAGACTCGCTGGATTTCCCGATTTAGTTGTCTGAATTGTGCTTTTTTCTCTTCGGTACTTAATCCACGTATCTTTAGTGTTCTTCGTTCTTTTACTACTCGTAATTTTAAGGTGTGTAGTCAGTTATCCTTGGCTTTCGCTTTCCAACCATTTGGATCTTCGGAATTTTGTTTATTGTTTGTTTTATGATTTGTTTTGTCTATAGCCATGTATTATGACAGATTCTCGTTTTCCTTCATCTCAGGAAAGGGTTTTTCTATGCTGATATGTACTTAGTTTGTTGTAATCTACTTTCTCGGCATTACTGTTCTGATTGTTCATGTGGCATTTCTTTAGTTTCATTCTATAATTAGCTACTAAAAGACGGTGATCGTTTCCACATTCGGCACTTGGAAAAGTTTTTGTGTTAGATATTGAGGATCTCAATCGTGTTTGGGTAATGAATATAATCTATTTGCTTCATATATTGCCCGTCTGGAGACGGGATTTCACTTCTTTGGCGCAGTAAACAAGCTTTTTGAATAACGTCTGGCAGGCATACTGTTGTGTACCATTCTGCGGTAACCGTACGTTTATTTTCAAGCACGACAGTTTTGACAGGTTCTGACTTTGAAAAGAAGAAATCAATCATTTTCTTGCCAACACTTCTAGATCACATCACTTTAACTGGATTAGAATCTGTTGGAAACACCCACTGTGCAGACTGCCGGTTAAATTTGGATGCAAAGAGTTTTCTTACACCATTCCACACGCTGTTGTTTTTGTGCTTCTGTTAAACTGTGTGGTATACACCGACAACAAACTTTTCTTACGCCCAAATAATTATGTAAAATCTTGTTTATTGTAGTCATGCCAATGCCCAAGGTGCTCCTAATAATTCTGTGACTCGATTGTCCTCCTGAGTCATTCTTCGCACGGCGTCTATGTTTGTTTCGGTAACTGCTGAAATTGGTCTTTCTTCGCGAAAATGGTCGCTGTGTGAAATTCATTAAACTAGCTATAAACAATTCTTTGCAAAGGCGCTTGTTCACCAAATGCAGCACGAAGTCGTTTAAAGCCTTTTTTCGGAGATAGGAAACTTTTAAAATCGTCGTAAATCATGGCTATAAAAATTTCTCTTGTTAAATTAATTTGTCTTACTAGTACATTATTGCTTCTTATAGTAACTGCAATACAACGCATATTATGGCGGGCATTATCAGTTACTGTGGTACGTCAAATTTCTGACCAATCATGTACCTCGATGCGTCGATACGTACACATCAGTAATTGATCATCTAATATAAGCTTTCTAATTTATTATTTGGGTAGTTAAGAAACACTAGTAAAATATAATATTTTGTATGCACCACCAGTATTACTTGATGTTTACATCCTGGGGCGACTTTCAAACCCTTGGGCCAGACCCTCGGGTTTGGAAATTTGAACTGTGAAACTAGAAAACAACAAATATTTGTTTCGTTGCTAGTATGATTTCCATGGTGCACTTGATCTATTAGTTTGCAGAAATTATGGGTGCCCCCCTATTTATCCAGTGGTTCAGCAGTCTATTAATGACCCTTGATCTGTTTTAACCAACGTGTCCAATCATTTATCTGGTACCACTGTTCCCCTATTCTTTATATTCAGCATCTTTTTGAATATTATTTTTCCATATCGCTCTTAACTATCATCTACTTCTATTGCCTGCTAACTCCTCCTTCCATACTTTTTGGGTACAAGGTTGTCGTTCACTCTTTCAACATGGTTAGCCCACCTATAACTTGATTACAATAGCCAAGTCTGTTTTCTTATATATTTTGTGCAATTTGTGGTTAGTTCTAATCCTCCATGCATTTTGTTCCATTGTGGGCCGACATATTCTTCTTAGTATTTTCCTTTCAAACACCAGGAGCATCATTGCTCCTGATTGCTATGTAAACGCCTATGTCTCGCTGTCACACTTCAGTGTTGGTCTTATCAGGTTTTTGTATGACGCGATCTTTCTTCTTCCTGCACGAATCACGATTTCATTACTCGTTATAAACCCTTCACTACGCTGTTCCTTATTTCTTGTGTGCTATGGTTGGTATCGTAGATGCTACATCCAAGGTAATTTTCGGACTACTTCTAAGTTGTCATCCCCTACCGATAAGTTTGGTCCTCACCTTAAATTAGTTTTAATTCCCATTGTCTTCGTCTTCCTCGAAGTTTACTTGCAATATTATCTTTTACTAGCAGTCCAGTGAGACAAATGTCTCATTTAATAAAACAAAAAAGACCGTCCCGGACGGACCAGCGTCCCGGACGGACGGAAATCACGTGATTTCTCAAAAACCGGAAGTGTCACGTGACTGAAATTCGGTTCCTGACCTGACATGACCATTCCAAACATATAACTTTCATAACTTTTTTCTCTATCTCTTACGGTTTGGCTGCTGAAACAGCGTCCCAGACAAAACTGCGTCCCAGACAGACACGTCTATTAGATAAAGGATGCTGCTTCTTCTAACTTTTCTCGAGTACAATCAAGGTCCTGTCAATAAAATTCATTCAAAAGGATGCCCTTGACGTAATCTTCGATGCATTTCGAAATTATCCGATGTTAATGTTTGGATTTTTATTTTCCCTTTCGTATTTTCCGTTATTATGCGTGTTAAATTGACTAATTTCACCGGAATGGCCAATTCAATCATAGCTTCATAAAGGGCTTCATTATTTACACCGCCATGAGCCTGCTTAAAGTTCACGAATACATAGAGGTGTTGTACTCCCAGGCCTTTTCCATTATTTGTCGAATTACTGGTGAATACTGTATCTGGTACTACGGAAACCAACTTTATACTCAGTAGTTATATCCCCGCGAAGCGTTCTCGAGAAATACTCGAATTATACAGAATGCACGCGGGGAATATTGCAAGACTATTCCTCGAAGAAATATCATCCTTTGTATAGCACACTATTCATTTATAAAGAGTTTTCAGTTTTCTTTCTGAAATTTCTTGTGTACCTAGCTGGTTTGCCCTTCTTCCCGCAAATACTCGATATTGCACTTGTGCCAATACCCGGGTATTGCACTAGTGCAAAATATTCACTGTATTCGACTCTGATTGGGACAAATTTTGAAAATTGATTGATGGGATTGGTTTATATTATCTGAGGGGAATAGTCAGTAGTTATATCCCTAGTGCATTCTGTATTTCTCGAGAACGCGAAGCGTTCGAGAGATATACTCGAATTATACAGAATGCACGCGGGGAATATTGCAAGACTATTCCTCGAAGAAATATCATCCTTTGTATAGCACACTATTCATTTATAAAGAGTTTTCAGTTTTCTTTCTGAAATCTCTTGTGTACCTAGCTGGTTTGCCCTTCTTCCCGCAAATACTCGATATTGCACTTGTGCAAATACCCGGGTATTGCACTAGTGCAAAATATTCACTGTATTCGACTCTGATTGGGACAAATTTTGAAAATTGATTGATGGGATTGGTTTATATTATCTGAGGGGAATAGTCTCTTATTAGCCCAGACATATTAGATTAAATTTTACCAAAACATAGAAATAAATAATGTTAATCTAAAAATCGGTAGGAATATTTTATATTGGTGTGCTGAACAACATACCAAAAGTCCTAAAGCGAAATATGCCGGCTTCATGTAATTTTTAACAAAAGAAAATTAAAAAAAGTTTTTTCCTTAATAATAACTCATATAATTTGCCATTGACCTCTATGGATGTAATGGTAATTACCAACTGAGTTCATATTGTTTTAATTGAAATATATTATGTTCTTTGACAAATTCTGCTTACCGCAGAATGATCGAAGGGCGTAACAACGTGGCTAAACTATAAATCAGTGCGTGTCTACAGCAGACTGCACTTGCATTACTGTGTAACTTATACGCGCGTGGTTTTTTGTGATGTTATTGATATAAATTGGTGATAATAATGGAAAACGTTTGTTTTTACTGTAATAAACTACTTAGTGAAGGAAAGTATGTGGTGGTAGGCAAATATTTATTTAAAAGATTATAAACAAAATCAGCTTTATGATTCAGATGTGTCATTGTCTGCACCTAAACTTTCAACAGATATGGCGATCGAACAGTCTTTGATGCGCCTTTGAAAAGTTCAGGGAGGTCTCACTCATGGCCGTGGTATATCTGATAGTCAGCTAGCATATTTCGTGCTCTCTTTTCGTGGATGTCTTAAAATTTGTAGTTCCGTTGAACTGACTGGTATTACTAGAACTTCAACAAAACAACACGTTGAACTTAGAGATTCAAGAAGATCAGTGGATGCAAAATATTTGAACCTTTTTATAAATTGGCTGTCGACCCGCTCTCCTAGGCAGGAATGTAGTTCCTTACGGTCTTTATCATCTGGGTTTGTTGGATATCAAACTATTAATTGTCATAATGCAATGGAATTAGGCAACCATGCGATGAAGGCAGTCCTCGGTTGCAGTTCTCCGACATGAAGATATCAAGAAAAATTGAACTGTTGCAGATGGTATCATGTGGGTGTAAATCTGATTGCGGGGCTCGGTGTTCCTGTAGAACTGCAGGCCTTGCTTGCTCAATAATGTGCATAAATTGCAGGGGTCGAAGCTGCAGTTACGATACTCCAGTAAATGAAGTTGAAGTCGACGATGATCAAGACGAAATATAAGTAAGCAACCATATTATACTTAAAACGAAAGAAAGGAAAACAAGATTTAATTTGTTCTAGGTTCCGGTTCTACTCATTTTGTCGACACTAAATTTTCGAGTTTTATTCTAAAATAAAAATATATTGTATGTAACATTTTTTTAAATTTTGCTTTTACCTTTTTTTGACCTTTTTCCAAACACTAAATAAGCTTCTGGTGGAACAAAGATTATTATTATTATTGTATACATGTATGATATAAAATACATGAATAGTGAGATAGATATATATACCTATTAAGTTATATATTGATGGCAAAACACGATATGTATAATAATATCCTGTATAAACCCGAAATACCCGCCTATGCCTTTTTTCATCATGAAGTCGGCATAGGACCGCTTAGGACTTTTGGTATGTTGTTCAGTACACTAAATAGAATATTTCTACCAATTTTCAGATTTACATTATTTTTTTCAAGGTCAAACCCTAATATGTCTGGGCTATTATTACTTCTTCCGAATGTGGGTTTTATCCACTGCCTGCTGAATTGTGTGACAAAAGTCACTCAGTGACGTTTGTCAAACAATTCAGCAGGTCGTGGTTTTATCCTTTCCCTTAAGATGTTTATCAGAAGTTTAAAAGAATACAGAGATGAAAAATTCCCTCTACAGCTGTTACAATTAAACTTTTCGACTTTCTTATAAATTAGACATATTAGCGAAATTTCCCATTCGTTAGACATCTCACTTTTCCAGATGTCAATCATCAGTTTGTGTATCTGATTAATTGTCTCAGCTTCCCCCCCCCCCCCCTCCCTGTTTATTAATTAGGCAGGAATGCTATTTATTCCTGGGGTTTTATTTTTTAGCCTAGATATATTACATTTTACTTCCTCTAAGAGTGGGTCTGATATCACCTGCTGGACAGCATTCAATTCTTCTCTATGATCCATTTATCTGTTTCATTCACTAGTATTGTACCATATTGACTTTTACACATTGTTTTTTTTCCGTTAGTATTCGTTATTTGCTTGAAGTTTTACTTCATCATCACCATCATCATCAAGCAACTCTCTGCGTCCACTGCTGGACATAGGTCTCACCCATCATTTTCACTCCTCTCTACTTTGGGTCATCTGGATCCAGTTTCCGGCCATTTGTCTGATGTCGTCCATCCATCGTGTGGGAGGTCTTCCTCTGCTTCTCTTATCAGCGTGCGGTCTTTCCTCAAGCAGCCTTTCATCTATCTCCCCCCGTCTGTCATCTGGGACACATGCCCAGCTCAGCACCATTTGAGCTTTGCTATCTATGTGACTATATCAGTAACGCCTGTTGTTCGGCGTAGGTGTACATTTTTAATGTGGTCCAGTAATGACACGCTAAGCATCGACGTTTCCATCTTCGGCTGTGTTGTTCTAAGCTTCTTTGCAATTGCGATGGTACTTAGATAGGTACTTACAGTTAGAGTTTTGCCCGCAACACGCACTGATTGAAAACTTTTCTTTTTAAACACATCGGCAGATCATTTTTGAAGACTTCCCGAAGTTGCTTCAGTAACCACCTTCTCCAGGTGTCTTATTGTTTTTTTATTTCTTTAATGTTAAATGTATTTCCTCTAAGGTAATGTCTGGTAGTGATTCCGATCCTTGATTTACCCTTCCTTGATTTTAAAATGTCTGGTGTATTTCCTTATGACTTTTGTATAACATCTGGTAGAAATCTTGGATCACTTTCCAATATAGTACTCTTTGCTTTCAGTATTTCTTCCCTGTTTGGGATGATGTCTCCTTCCTTGTTCTTAACTTTAATTAATTCTCTTTTTCCCTTTCCGAGTTTTTTGGCAGCACCTTCATGCTTTTCTTGTCTGCTATAGTTAGTTTAGTTTTATTTGTTTTATCTTTTGTGATGTAATTTCGTATAGCTTTCGATATTTGTTTGTTCACATCTTTTAGCTGTCCTAAATCTACCGTCTCCTGACTTGTCATGCCCCTTCTCTTCTGCATTAATTTCTTGGCAGACTGACTGATTTTTCATCTTTTTTTGTTTTGGGGCAATGTTTGTTTTGACTTCCTAATAGGACAGTGTTTTCGTTTAAGCTATTAATACATCGTTGGAATTCTTCCGCATCTGGCGGGCTCGTTTAAGGTTTATTGATCTTCTTATTGACCAGTTTATAAAGCTCTTTGTCCATGTTAATCACTATTTTCGTTCTCACCATTCTGTGGTCGCTTCCAATACCAAAGTTATTTAATACCGACACGTCTGTGACTATGTGTTTCTTGTCGGTTATTATAAAATCAATTTTGTTTTTCCTGTGACCGTCTGGCCTTGCCCAGGTCCATTTGATTTTTTGCAGAAAAAGCTGTTTATCTGAAGCATATTATTCTGCAGCAAGAATCCCAGCAGTGTCTCTCCGCGATCGTTCCTGCCTTGTAGTCCGTAGTTTCTCAGTGAGGTTTTCGTGACTTCAGACTTTTTTGGAATTGAAGTCTCAACATAAAACAGTGAAATGTGTTTTATTATCTGCGATGGCCACTGCTACATCATCATAAAATAGATCCACTTCCTCGTCGACGTAGTTTTTGATCGGTGCATAGACCTGAATAATTTTGATGCAGCATCTTGTACGAGTGCATAGCCTTACGATGACATAGACTACCCTAGTTGAGATTTTCTTTACAGATACAATTTTTTCCCGGTGGCATTTTGTGTATTAGAATTCCGGTTCCTCCTATAGGATTATCATTTTTGCTCACATAGTAAAAGCTATTGCCAGTTTTTAGTTTTATTAGTTGTTCTACACGTTTTCCAACTTCACTGAGACCAATATGGTCTCATTTTACATTATCTAGCTCACTTTCAAGTTCAGTCAGTCGTTCTTCTGATAGTAATGATCTTGTGATGTAGGTTGCGATATGCAATTTGTAATAGAATAGGGACAGTTTGGGGTAATTTGCGAATTCTTCCCGTACCCAGACTCTTTGAGGCAACCCTCTTTGGAGGGGCGGGACTTGTGCTTACCCACCTGGGAACTAGATCTTTTGGTTTTAAGATTCAATATTGCGGGGGGGGGGGGGGTCATAATCTTCCACGCTGGCCAACGAGTTGGAAGATGGGGTAGGGATATGGGTAAACGTAAAGTATGCATGGATTTAAGGGGGAGGACATGATTCCTTCTTTGTTAGGCGATGAAAGAGAACCAAGGCTCTCGTGAGCAGGGTTGTCTCCCTGTTTCTATCGGGATAATTTTATTAAGTTGTTATCACTTCTTGAGCCTACATAAATATTTAGCTTCTTCTCTTACTCTATTTGATTCTTGTTTTTTAGCTCTGGTAGTCTTGCAGAACAGTTCCTCTGGTGTCTCATTTCTTTTTCTTATCGCTTCCTTACATTCGTGATCGTAACAATGATTTAATTTGGACTTCTTTTCCAGTTCTAGCACTGTTTCTGCGACTTTATTAAGACATTCTTTGATACATTTCCATTTATTTTCTATATTTTCTGTATGCTTTACTAAATCTTCTTGTGTGTTAGTATAATTTTGTAGCTCTTCTTTCCTACATTGTTAATATATTCTCGCCTTTAGTTTTTCCAGCTTATATTTTGCAGCTTTCCATCTTAGCCTGTTTGGGCTTATATTTATTCCTTCTTTAGGTTTTACTCTGAATGGGCAATCATCAGTGTCTAATGCAGTACCTCTAAAAGTTCATATATTCGATATATTGGAATATGGTGTGGCATTAATAAGGACGTGGCCTATTGGCGAAGCATACACCTATGTAATTTAATTAGGTTTGCAGCAAAACGTTATTATAATGAGAATTATTAAACATATAATTAGTTGTATTTGCGGCTGGTTAATTCTTGTTTGTTATGAAAAAAAACAACTTTCTTCCTCGCGAAGAAATATGTAACCAAAATTTCTTATAAACTAAAAATAAACACAAATAATGTGTACACTTGTATGTATGTTTCGCTAACTTATTTCTTAGCTTCTTCAGAAATACGTTTTTATAACAATTAATTTATGTTTGAAGAAATTCATTGATTTTCTTTTGTTTTTAATTTTGGAGTTAATTTTTAAAGTCTGAAGAATAAATAATTCTATTGCAATTTTGAAAGTGGCAGTTTTATGAATATATTTATACACTTTTCTCGATTATAGGTTACTTACCTCGTGCTTCTTTGAGGTTACATATACAGGGATTTTATTTTAATAGTTAACATAAGCGTTTCGTTTCTATGCCACCATTTAATCATACAGGTCATTTCCATAGTTACAAATGAGACCAATAGATTAGAGCGTGTATTTTACGAGTTAACATAGGAATTATTACTTATCAAAAAGACAATTAAAAGTTATCCTAATGTATACCACTAAAGGAAAGATACAACACACAAGTTGTTCCTACGTATCTACTTTTTATTTGCATACCTACATTCCGGTAACAAAATTAAAGTTTCTTATTAGCAAGTATCTAATTCAAATTCGTATGTTAACTCGTAAAATAAACGCTCTAATATATTGATTTCATTGGTAACTATGGACGTGACCTGTATGATTAAATGCAGGCATAGAAACGAAACTGCTATGTTAACCATTAAAATACATTCACTGTATAGAGATTTTTGAATATTTTAAAACATCACTTAAAGCAAATGTCGATGAAAATTCCATTCTTTAATTAAATATAATGGTTATGATCCACTTTTATTGTTTGATTTGTTCAACTTTTCGAAAGATAAACTATTTTTAGGCAAAAATTAATAACGTTTTACGCAAATTGTTAATTAACCGTTTTTTATGAAGAAAGAAAGCTCTTATGTAAGTCATCACAAAATCCCTTTAGACGATTAAATGCTTTAACTTAAATTTATCCTGAAAAAAACAGTCAATATTTCTATCAGTGCCCTGGCAACGTCACTGCCACTTCTTCATTGTATTTTAGAGAGAATAATATACTTGGTTTGCAATCGAAAACTGTGCTGTGAAATTTTATACATTAAATTTACTTTAAAATTACTTCTCAGCGACAGCTTCTATTCTCAAAAAGTTTAGAGGTTACAAAACACAGCTCTTGTCTTCACCTCTTGTTTTGTTCTTTTGCTCCCCAGTAATTTTTTTTCTTTTCACGTGTCTTCTATACTGAATTCATTATTCAATGTTGTGTTTATTGTTCCATCTTCAAGTTTTTTTCTTCATGCAAACATATGTCTGTTTGTAAATGTTTAAATAACCCTACACACAAACTATGCAATTCTTAAAATGCAAGCCACCCTTATATAACGTGTGATTATTTGATCTTGTAACAAGTAGGTAGGTAATACTTCTCACATCTGCATGCAATGCATAATTAACTTCGTTTTTTAGAAAACAAATAAATTTTGACATTAAGAATCCTTTGGATTGGTGAATGACAACTACTATTTTGTCAAAACTAAATAAACTTCCTAGAACATCCAACGTAACTACCTTTTTTTAAATTTATTTTAACAAAGTAAAGTTTACTAAGATGCCCATGGAATACAAGCAGCTGTAATGTGTGTTACAAGATAAAATAATCACACTGTATAAACATGTGTTGTGCCTGCCTGCCTTTGTGTGACACATCTTCATCGTCACCAATCGGGCGCACTTAGTCCGCGATTGGCCCTGGCGTCACCGTGCATTTCATAATACAACAATAAGCATGTCCGTTAAGCAGCGTTTCTAGCCGAACGGGTAAGGTGTTCGACTGGAAATAAGATTCCCCCTAGGAACTCAGGTTCGAATTTACCGAGTGTGATGTTTCTTTTTATGTGTACGAATTAATGTAATTCACAAGTGTTTTGTTTGACTACTTCTGTATTGTTGGAAACATTAAGATATTTGTACCTAGTCTGTACATACTCGTGAAAATTGATTTTCTTTGCGGCGCGCTTTCTTGATTAAAGACGTTAAGAGTTTTTTTCAGGTCGTCTTTATTAGCAATTCAATTTGAAAACTGCACAAATAATTGTAATTAGAATAAGGTCACCTATGAGGAAGGCTAAAAAGGTAGTAATCCAAACACTTTTGCGTAGACAATGAGTTAAAAAAAGGAAATGATTCTATGTTAAGGTTTCACAAAATGTACGTATTGTTCTGGAATAGAATAGCTATTTATGCAACAAGTGCTAAAAGTCGATGTTTATGCACGAGACATGAAAATTATGCAACGAAGCCGAAGGCTGAGTTTCATAACATGTCTCGTGCATAAACGACTTTTAGCACGCATTGCATACAATATTTTATCTACGACCTTAATTTTGCCGTTATTAATCCATAAATATCGATTTAACAAGTGTTTGCATCTACGACACTTCTAATTTATGTCATAATAAGTAGTAGACCATGCGCGGGTGAATGTTTGCGAAGCCAGTGCTGTCAAGGTCAGTTACGAAATGTAATTATTAATACTCCACATCTGAGTGTATTCATTACATAACGCTTTAATTATTTCAAAAACACTTTACCTGTAACGCAAGAAGCAACTAGAATTACTTTACAACTTCACTTCCAGTTCGAAATTGTAATTTTATAACCTCACTTCACTTTTAGCACTAGAGCTAAAAGTAAACAGCTGATTTCTTTAACCACGGTTAACTATAAAACGTCACTATTAGTGAAACAAGCTAGCGCTAAAAGGCCTACTTTTAGTAGTAGTCGTAGATAAAGATTTTTATTGTTATGGTTATAGTTCAAAGGGATGTTTCCAACAGTTTAATACCAAAATTTTTGAATTGTAAAAAGGTACATAGAACAGTGTCATTTTTCCAATCGATATATGTAGGTACCTCTACTCTATTGTCAATAGTAGAGTTCTAAATTCGACCTTTTAGAAAGATATCTAATTAGAATCGAAAAGCTAAAAAATTCATGATAATGTAATTGTTACAAAAACAAAAAAAGAGCTTAAATGATATTTAATCATAAAACTCAATAGGTCGGCAGAAGGTCAAAAAAGGGTCTCTTGGGAAAAATAAAGTCCGACGGGATTAACTTTGTCTAGAGCCACCCGTTTTTTCATGATTTTTTTGCAGGACTCCACGGGTTAATTTTCGTCCCAATCAGCCTCGTATTTTTGGACTGCTAGACGCAGGTATCAGCCACCTCTCGTTCTACACAACCTTGAAGGAGGACGAGTTATTTTGGTAGGTATATTAATTGCAGCTCCTGATCGACATGTGAACAACAACTATTCAGGATGCGAAGATTCCTCACTGGCAGAAGGTGTCAGTGGATCAGCCGTGAAAAAAAAAAAATCACCGGTGCGGTTACTTACGTCCACTGTTGGTGGGGTTTATGTTAATGTTAATTCGTTTGCCAGATTTTGTTCTAAATAAAAGTAAAATGGCATTATAAGCGAAAACGAATCGTGAATTATAGACCGTTAAAGCGAAAATTGAGTAATCTACGTTGATAAGTAGCTTGAGCAGAACGATGTGGATGTATGCACAAAAATACACATCCTACAGTGCTTGCTGGGCAGCAAACGTCATGCAAAAGCCGCACTTATTCCTCCGTGAATTTACCATTGGCGTTTCCCTCTGTTGTACATGATCTCAGAAGTCAGATACAATGTATCTATAGTGTAAATCCGAAATGAAGAGAGGGATGTTCTTCTAACAACTTTACAAATGCTGAAGGCATGATTACTGCGTATCGCTTATCTCTATTTGTCAAGTTATATCTGTTGCAGAATAAAGCTTAATCAATCTTTAATAACACTGGCAGTTTTTAAAGTGTCGTCTTAGTAAAATAATGTTTATAAACTCAACTAGACAACTAGAGGAAGTAAAGCGAAACACAACACATAAAATTGTTAGATTTGCGGAAAGTTCAATAAATCCGACATAACAAGTTATTACATGTGCACAATCAACTCATCATATTGAAGAATCGTTTGATGCTGCAAGAACAGACGAGGAATAATCTGATTCTTCTGAACATGGAACTTGGTTCAAATTTTATAAAATCAGAAGTACTCAGGGCACTCAAATCCAGAAAGAAATGTAAAGTAGCGGAACCAGACGAAATTTACGGTGACTTTCTCAAACTGGTTGGAAGGAGAAACAATCGGAATGTTAGCACAACTTTTAATTCTAGAACAAATCAGGGGTTTTCCCGGCAACTGGTTGGAGTCAATGTTCATTCCTATCCCAAAAACACCAAATTTCGTGTAATTAGCCTAATGTGTCATGTGTTAAATCTTTTTCCGACTACCATTTCCTAAAGGAGGCTACTATTTGACACTTTCCATATGTCAAAAGCATGTTGTTATTGCATACTATGCATTCAACATTTTTTGATACACGCTCCGCAAAACAATACTTTAACAGGCTCGTTTAAGCCCGTAAAATGCTGTTTCAGCGAACTAGCGAAGTAGTACTTTAATGGATGTTACCTACGACCACTACTAAAAGTAGGACCTTTAGGCTCTAGCTTGTTGAACTAAATATAACGTTTTATACATGTGCTAAAAGTAAACAGTTGGTTTTGAATTTAGTATTTTAAACTGGAAGTGAGGTTGTAAAGTTATTCTAGTTACTTCTTTCGTTAGAGGTAAAGTGTTTTTTAAATAATTAAAGACTTATGCAATGAATAAAGTAAAATGTGTACTATTATAATTACCTTTGATAACTAACTTTGACAACTACCGGCGCCGTCACGACCATTCTCTTTACTATGACATATGACATTTATGGATTAATAACAGTAATTTTGAGGCAGTAGAAAAAATATTGTGTGCAAACTCGTGCTAAAAGTGTTATTGCACTCAACATGTTATGAAACTCAGCCTTCGGCTTCGCTTCATAGTTTTCATGTCTCGTGCATAAACATTCACTTTTAGCACTTGTTGCACAAATAGATATTATTTACGACAGTGTGTAAAATTGACTTTTAGTTGGCAGTTTTAAGTTTGTAAGACGGCTGTTTAATAACATGTTTTCATTAGTTCATGTCGTCAGTAGTAACGTGTTTAAAATGATTTCATTAGTCACGTCGTCAGTGTTTTAAAGATAATTTGCATTTTTCTTACTTATAGCAGATAATTTGTAGAGCGTTCGGCGCATTCTTTAAACTTTCTCACGTGTGCAAAAAAATGGCAGTTTAGCTACTCGTTGTATAAATAACTATTAAAGATGTGGCAACAGCGAATCTACAGAAAATGCGAAACCGACCTCGATGATTCTCAGTTCCGTTTTCGACAGGGAATGAGAACACAATAAGCACTTCGTTAACTATCAAACGGCTTACGACAATAACATACACGATACACTAATCAAACTATTCCAAGCAAGAGCAGTCGACGAAGAACATATAAACTTGAGAACAGAAAGTGAGAACACAGAAAAGACCTCGACAAAAAAGTATCGGGCAGGGCTGTGTTTCATCACTACTGTTGTTTAATATATTTTAAAGAATATGGGCAAGTTCTTATAATTATTTGAATATTTATCTTAAAATTTATATTTTTGTGGCTACTCAAAAATTGCTTATATAAATATTGAATATCCAAGTATTCTACCCTTTAATTTAATCGATAAATCTTAATATCAATTGACTAGCTCGATAGAACAAGAATAACTCAATCAGGGTTGGGGTTTTTACACTTGGGTAATATAATAATTTCATTCAATTACCATTAGATCCAATGCAAAATTGGTTAAAAGGTATTCTTGTACAAACGTTGTTAACACTTTGAAATAACCTCAATTATATTTACTATTGATAAAGCAAGTACCTAATTACAATGTGTTTATTTTGGTAAATCTTATCCTTGTGTGTTTTTATTTGTATGTAATAAAGCAATACTACTTTAAGTACCTGTTTTTTGTTTACTACACCAACATCGCAGAAGTCCTCTTGCTTATGGCGAAGTTACTTCCAACTGCACCGCTGGGATATACAGATGAAAACCAACCATCTTGGTCTTGCAGACGAGCTCCACAATGCCGTTGGTCACGCAAACGGAAATCAAATACGGCAGATAAATCCACACCTGGAAATACCTGTGGCCCATTGAATGGACTCGCAGACGAGCTCCACCAATAGCTCCGGCTTGCTTGCAATCATGAACCACTTAATTATGTATGGTTGCTGCGTTAATTTATATCTTTTGATATAGCCCTCGTAATTAACCCACCATTCAATTGATTACTGACTTATTATTCGGCATGTACATGAAAAACTACGCCAACAATAAGCATTTTTATTCGTTGGTGCTATTATTTTTTCGGTTTGTTATTTCTTAATTAATTTATATTACCTAGCAACTTACATCTCATATATTTGTATATCCAGTTATTACTAGATTCAATTTTATTTTGTAAAATATCACAATTTGACAGTTGTTTAGTTCAACACATTTTAATGATTCTCTTCAGTTCGCGTTTTCAACCTTGCTTGGAGGTAGAGCTGGGTCCACGAGGCAAGAAAAACAGCCGGCACATGCCGGTCGACAGCGGGTAGACAAGAATCCATAAAACAGCAAATGCAGAGGTGTAGTGTTTCTGCTATTTCTTATTAATTGGTAAATACCAATACTTTAAGTTATTCACATGTTTTGATGTTTAGTTTTTTCAAATAAAATTACTCACTGATATTTACCCTAAGTTGTTGTTGTAGATTTAACCGTCAAGTCTTTATAATTAGATTCTTATTGGGAGGTAGTATCACAAACATATTAAGGGATATTAAGAAGTTATTAAGATTAGTACAAACAAGCGTTTTTTAAATACCTTTGGCAATTGACAAGCATTTTAGTTCTCCGTAAACTGCTCGACAATGAAGTAGTGTACAATGCGTTTCAGTATTTTTCATCCAAGAAGAAAGAAGGAGAGATTGTGATGAGTGTTAAAGAAAAAACTTGTGAGGCAACAAATAAATTCGTCAGAACAATGTAAAGGATTATGAACCAAGGCAGTGCATTGTCGGAAGAAAATAATGGTACGGTGAGATTGAAATCGCCCGAAAAAAAAAAGCGTCCGGGAAAACATCCTCCAGCAAATTTGGAAGATTATGAGAATTATGATATTCGGCAAATTTTATACAATTTTCATAAAACAGAAGGACGCCGTGTCACTATTAAAGCTTGACGCGAAATATTATTAGTGTGGTTCAGTGTCTTCATTGAAAAGAATTGTTAAACACGCTACGCCACTGGACTGCAAGTATTTAAACTGCATAAACAGGTCTTCTGCGCACTGGCGCGATCACCTTCCCTCGTGGACCCAGATGTATCTTTTGTCTTATTTCTTATATCTAATTACACATGCTTTATAGTTTCTCATTGATGTGCAAATTTTCATATAATTATCGGTATGCTCTATGTGACCACTCTTACCTATTTTTAAACGAATTGTAATTCAATATTAATTTTAGCTTGTTCTAACATTATTTAGCATTACTTTCATATCATTTCATAGTAAAGTTTTGCATAATTAGATTACAGTTGCATATTTATTCTTATTAAATGTGACTTCGTCTTGTAATAATGTAAACGTAATCTGTTACCTGTCACGATGACTACCACGTTGTAATGCTTATATTATTTTATAATTGACTTTAACCTTTACTGTACGTTTATTCTCAATTCTTTTTTAAAATTGAATTTTAATTAACTAATTTGCCCTATTTTTATTATAGATAATCAAATTATTAATTGCTAGCTTCGGTAGAACACTTGACTGAAAAACAGATCGGATTCTTTCTAATCTAGATTGCTTATTTTCTGAAATTTGATTTTCTTATTTTTATGACAACTCGTACAAATGTCAACTGACACTTTTAAATTAATTTTGAAAAATTAATTACACATACCCTCTCGTTACATTTGTCATTCCACAATATCAAATGGTAAGTACAACCTTAATTAAAATCAACTCACTTCACTTTTTATATTTTCTTTCAGTTTTTATTTTAAATACCTATATTCTGTTACCGGTTATTGGTCTCACACTCTCCTTTACCAAGCCCAATGCATCCAGCTCTGCGACTCACTACATTACAAGAGCTGCTCCACTCAAAGCCACGGCGAAGGTTTCAATTGACAACCAAACTTCCAAGACGTCTGTAATCCGGATCCAAATCAACACAGGAACTCCGGAAACAGTTTTTCACAGGAATACAAGAAAACAGCTCGCCTTTTTAAAACAGCATCCATACATCCACCTCAATATGTATCCAAATCGACCTCTGCTGTAGATGTGTTTACTCTGATGCTCAACCAAATCACAAGGATGACCTGCACCGGAATTCTGAAGACTAGCTCTTCCCCTTAACTTCAAGTAACAATTCCTCGGCAGTCCGTATCGAAATCTTCAAACCTCCTACTACCCGGCACTACAAACCTTGACCAGATGCAAGCCACAAGATGTCACTTGACAAGCCTATCAAATCAGAACTCCTTGTCGAATCAGCATTCCTCCAGATAAAAATTCTCCAATTTACCCCACAAACACACTCACTCTGCTAATGATGTCGATGTAAACCACTTCCTTTGAAAACCATTCCTTATTATTCAATTCAGTTGATGCAATGCAATTATATAATAAACTCAGTTCAGCATTCCCTTCGTTTTATTTGCTTTTGTAGATTATAATTGTATTACTTTGGCATTCTCACCACATTCTTATCTTCATCCATATAGTCTGCACATCTTCTATACTTTTAACATTTTACTTTTTTTTACCACTCCAAATTTATTTCACATTTTAACCGTTTTATATACCAAATAGCTTTTAAAAACTTTTATAAAGGAGTTTATTTTTATAATTTCAAATGTTACAAATTGTATTACATAATTTTTTGTTATCAATTTTTTTTATTCTAATCAATAAAAATCTCCTTAGTGACCTAGCTTATATTATTTTACAGTCCAACACACTATTTAAGCTTTATTATATGACTAATACCCACTATGTTAAATAGTACCTATATTTCGAAAAAGCATTTGCCATTAACTTCCCTTTTCATTTCAGATATTAAATTATGTTAAAATCCCACTGTTTCTTAATAAAATTAAATTATGTTTCCTTTCTTTTCCAAATGGGTACATCTTAACAATTTTGATATCCATTTCATATCTAAATTCATCTTTATAATTTTTAATACTGTATTCTTTTAATCTTATTAATCTGATTTTTAAACCCCTGTACCAATACTATTACATATTGCCCCAAATTTAGAATAATAAAATAATATAGTTAATTGTTAATTATTTCAAAAATTTTCTTTTAAATAATATTAACTCTGAAATTATTTCAACATAATCAAGCAGTAATAACTTCTAATTCTGTTAAACAACTTAACAATAATAAAAATTATTTATATTCAAATAAAAACATTAACAAATCTACAAGTAACAACATTTAAAATTTCTGTTGTATTTTATTAATAAAAATTCGATATTATATGAACCATCACATTCTTTTCCCAATATTAATTATTTACCATTGTTATTCTAGATTATTTAAATATTCCATTCTTTACCATTGCATTTTACTTTTTAATTATGCTATTTAGTGCAGTCATATACGTTTTAATATTAAATTCTTTATATTCACCTGCTACAAGTTTCTCTTTACCAACAAACTACGCAATTTCTATAGTAACAGAACACTAATATCGACTTTTTCTATTAAGAAATCTCACGAGTGGACGAAGTCCACGAGTGGGATTTATTAATAGCAACAAAGATGAGTGCTAATCTAGTTAAAATTATAAAAAATAATTATTACCACGAATGTAATTCGGCGTGATTATTTTTTAAACAGTTTAATTTGTAGATTGGGTTTGATGGGGCTTCCAGATGAGTGTCCTGTTATTTTTAACAACTGCTGCTCGCCTACTCCACTTTTAGCTAGTTGTATTATAGCAGAAGAACGATTTGAATGGTTTGTGAAAAAAAAGTCGCTGTAATTTGCTACTAGCAAATAGTCAGTGTAATTTTGATGCTACTAGCAAATAGTCAGTGTAATTAGCTACTAGCAAATAGTCAGTGTAATTTTGATGCTATTGGTCGATTTGAAATTTTTTCTCATTACTATTGGCTGATAGGACTGTTTAAAAAATAGTCATGGTTATTTAGATTAACTTTTATAATTTGTGAAGTCTGTGATGTTTCCTATTTAATTTTATTCTTGTATAACTGTATTATGACAAACAAACCTTAAAATTACCATTTAACATATTTACACGCCCGAGTTTGTGATTGTTATGTAAAAATTCCCCCGACTATAATGCTATGCCATGCTTTAATATTATATTTTATGGTCATCTCTTCAGTTACCTACTTCTTTAAAATTGTCTTTTAGTCTTCGTTTCAATGTATCCTTATTTGTCTTCTCCTTGTGTTTATTTGTTCTCTTCTGCGTCTTCTCATTATACTTATTTGTTTTTATAGTCATGCGGTGTCCTGTAAGCGAATTTTCTTTATGACCTCCATTATATCTTCCCGTATATTTACTATGGGTAGAAATAGTTATTGGTGTGCAGACTGGTGAAACTTTGTAAAGTGATTAGAGGTGTTTGAAAGGGGATTTAATAGAACAATTTAAAAGGAAACTCATAAGAAAAGACCATACTACAGATAAACAGCGAGTGTGGAAGCGAGCGTCGAAAATAAATTAAAAGAAGGTAGAAAACAAGGAATAAACTTAGGTTAGGTTCAGTAAAAGCCAAACAAATTGGAACCCTATTAGAAGGAAATGCGACGTTGCCACGTTTAGTAAAAAAAGCAAGATCTGGGGAAAATAGGATAGTGAATTTATGAATACTAAAAAGGAAGAAATCGGCAGCAAACTAAGGTCTAACAGTACAGGACAACTGAGAGAAGACATAAAACGAAAAAGAGCAAAAAATCTAGGAACAGAAGCAGGAGGAAGCAAAGACGTATTCAAAAGAAGTAAAAAAACAGCCAGATCGCCGATCAAAAAAACAGGAAGAGAAAGAGAGCAAGAAACAACGGGAGAAGTAATGCAGGAGATACTGAACGCAATAGAAGGGATGAGAAGAGAGATGAAAGAAGGTTTTGAAGAAAACAAGAAAGAGTTGAAGAAACTACAAGAAATGGAAAGGAAAGAAAAAGTATGGAATATAGAAAAACAACAACTAAAGGATAGAATAGGAAAACTAGAAGATATGATGGAGAAGCAAGAAAGACAAAAGAAGAAGAATAAAATAATAATAAAGGGACTGCTAATAGATAGTGATCAAAATCTAAAGGGAAAAGTGGAAGAATTTATTTTGAAAGAAGTAGGAGTAAAAGTGGCAATCAATGAAGCATACAAGATAGGCAAGACTGAGAACAGAAAAGCGGTAATTGCCAAAATTGAAACCTGGCAACAGAAGCATTATGACAAATAAAAGAAAATTGAAGGGCAAAAAAGTTGTAGTCGATAATGATATGACAGTGGCGGAGATGAACATTCAAAAGAAAATAAAAGAAATAGCCAAGGAGGAGGAAAGAACAGGAAGCAATGTCAAGATGGGCTACAAAAAGTTAAGAATAAATGATATGTGGTATGAATGGGATAATGCAAGTAATGAACTGAAACCAAAAAGCTGAAAAAGGAATACAAAAAAGGGCGACGACACAGGCGAGAAAAAGGCAAATGAACAGGGAAAATATAATAATCAAACGAAAAAAAAATAATTAAAAAATTGCAACGTGGAACAGAACCGGGTAAAATGCATGCAGTAGCAGAGGAATTACAAAGATACAAAATAGATGTAGCGGCAATACAAGAAGTGAGGTGGGCAGGAAAGGGGGGAAATAACTAAAGAAAAGTACAGCATGCGCTACAGTGGGGAAGAGAAACAGGGACAAAAGGGAGTAGGATTTATAGCGCAGAAGAACACCAGGAGCAGAATAATACAATTTATACCAGTGAATGGGAGGATAGCAGTACTAAGGTTAGAAACAGAAGCAAGAAAGAAAATGTCATTAGTAGGGATATACGCACCCACAGAAAACAGTGAGGAAGAAGAAAAAGAACAATTTTGTGAAACACTACAAAATGTGATTGAGGAGTTGCCAAGACAAGATAACATAATCGTATTGGGTGATTTTAATGCACAAGTGGGTTTTTTAAACGATGTAAGAGGAAAATACACAGCACATGACTCCACAAATGACAACGGATACAAAATGTGCGAACTAGCAACTACAATGAACCTAATGATAATTACAACAATATTCCAACATCCAAGGATCCACAAAGTTACATGGAGACATCCAAACGGAACCTCCGAAACTCAAATCGATCATATCGAAAGAAGTAATGGATACAAGAACCTACCGAGGGGCAAATGGAGATACAGACCACTATTTGGTAATAATGACGATGAAAGATAGAAAGGAGACAAGACGGCAAAAAGATAAATATAAAGCGAGAAGAAAGTGGGAAGTGGAAGCATTGAAAAACGAAGAAATACAAATAAGTATGACAAAGCCATAGAAGAAAGCAATGATGATTCGCAAGAAGAAGAAGAAATGGAACATGAATGGCACAGACTTAAAAAGAACATCATAACCGCAGCATCCAAAATGATAGGATTTAAAAGAAGGGAAATAAAAAACAAAGAATAGTATGATCAAGAATGTCGACACATAACTGAAGAAAAAAAATAATGTCTGGAAAACATGGCTGAGGAACAAAAAGGAAGAAGACAGAGAACAATATAAGTGTATTAGAAACAGGGCCAAAAACATATTTAAAAGAAAGAAAAACATATGGATGAACGCGTGACTAGAGGAGATAGAGAAGGAAAACAAAAATAATAACATGAGAAACTTCTATAACAAAATTAAAAGAAAGCAGACTAAACCAAGAATAAAAATAACATTTAAAAAAAAGATGGCACATCAACACATGAGGAACAAGAAATTAAAGAATTATGGGAAGACCACCTACGACATCAACAAAAAACAAAGAACGTGAAGCAAAACCAACAACATAGAATAGAACGATCTCAGGAGCACGAAGGCGAAGAAGAAACAGGAAATGAACTATTAAAATATGGAGGAGAAAAGACCATATATAAGATATACAAACTGATAAGGGAGATATGGAAAACGGAGACTATGCCAAAAGAATGGAGTAGAGGAACAATAATCCCTATATACGAAAAAGGGGACCCTGAAAACAGTGCCAACTACAGAGGAATCACGCTACTTAACACGACATATAAAGTTTTTACGCACATACTAAAGGAAAGATTACAAACATACACAGAAGAGATAATTCAAGACTATCAACAAGGATTCAGACCAGGAAGAGGCACAACAGACGCACTACACATAATGGGACAAATAATGGAAAGAGCTTATGCTTACAGTATTGATCTGCATATAGCATTTCTAGATTTTAAAACAGCCTTTGATTCAATTAACAGACACAAAATGATACAAAGTCTAGAAGATACAGAAATCCCCAAAAAGCTGATAAGATTGATAAACATGACACTGGAAGGAACAGAAGTAGCAGTACAGAACAATGGAATTACGACAGATTTTATCAAAATAGACACGGGAGTGAAACAAGGGGACACACTATCCACAGTACTATTCAACTTAGCCATGGAAAACATCATTTAGAAGACAGAAATACAAGGAACAATTATTAATAAAGGGACCCAAGTTATCGCATATGCGGATGACGTAACAATAATCAGTAGATAAAAAACAAGCTAATAGAGAAAATAAAGAAAACAGACAAAGAAGCAAAATACTACGGACTCCAAATTAATGAGGACAAAATCAAATATATGAGATACAACAAGAACCTAGAGCAAAAACAAGATCTAAAAGTAGAACAGTACACATTTGAGGGGGCGGATGCATTCAACTACCTAGGAAATCTGATTACAAGACCAAGACAACCGCAAAAAAGACTTAAAGAGAGAATACAAAAAGTAGACAAAGCATATTACACTAACAAATCAATCTTAAAAAGTAACCAGACACAAAAAAACAACAAAGATAAAAATTTACAAAACACTTATAAGACCGGTAGTGATATATGGAATGCAGACGTGGGCCTTAACTGTAGCAGAGGAAGAAGAGCTTAAAGAGGAGAATATTAAGAAACATCCTAGGGCCACTAAGGATGGATAACAATGTTCTCAGAAGGAAAATGAATTTTGAGTTACTAGAGGAAATAAAAGGAGAAGACATAGTAAGACACATCAAAGTACAAGAGACTGAAATGGTTTGGTCATATTATGAGATGCCACCATACAGGGACTATTAGGAAAATAACGGAGTGGAAGCCTGATCAGAAACGATATAGAGGAAGACCAAAAAGTAGCTGGTGGGAAGGAGTACTCGGAGATCTAAGACTTATGGAAATAGAAAATTGGAGAGAGACATGCAATAATAGAAAAGAATGGAGAAAAGTAGCGGAGGCAGCCAAAACACACCAAAGATTGTAGACATTGGAAGATGTGAGGACTAATCCACCTCGTTAAAAGGATTTATAACATCCCTAAGGATGAGGCTATAACCCTTTTGGGTTGAAAGGCCTATATATTGTTCTTCGAAATATTTCAGTTTTATTTAATAGTAATAAACTTGTATCACATTCATTTACTCGCATCTGTTTTTTATATCCAGCATTTATTTTGTCTATTTGTTCATATTCTTCCACGATTATCTCTGGTTCTGGTGCCTGATGTAATTTTTCTTCCTCTGCTCTTGTGATAAACAAATCACCTATAAAAACATTTTTCTCATCATAGCTTTCTTGTCTGTTCTGTTTTCCCTCTTCATTGATTTCCATAGAATCCACATTCTTACTTACCTCACTGTGCAACTTCTGATTTGTTCTATCTGTTCTCAATAATAATTCTTGTTGTGTTTCTAATTTTGTCTTATCTAAATCTCCTTTCAAATCTTTGATTCTTCCAAAATTAATTCGTTTTCATAAGTATTCTTCTTAAATATAACTTCTAATTTGGACTCCTCTGCCTTCCTCTCTTCATTCTTACTTCCTCTTTATAATGATCTAATATCATATTAATCTTATCTATTTGTAATTGTAGCTCCTGCTTATTTTCATATTGTACTTTATTAAAATCTTTTCTTAACTGGTTCAACGATTCTTTCATATTCTTCTTACTTTGTTGTGCCAGCTTCTCTGCATTTTCTTTTTGCTCTTGCAGCTTCTCTACAGTGTTTTCAATAGATGCCTGCAATCAGGGCCGTAACTACGCAAATTTTTATTGTAGGCAAGCTAACATTTTTGGGCCTCTCAGGACAAAAACGTTATATGTGACAAAAAATACTAATGGTACTGTATGACTTCTACAGTTATATCATGTAATATATTTAAACAAACAGGTAGATATTCAAAAATAAATCCAACATTTTTTATTAAAACATTTTGAAAATAAACAATTAAATGTTAAAATAAGAAAATTCAACACAAATAAAATGAGAACAGAAACCAAGATTAGAAAACACAATTCTAATTTTAAAAAAGTACATATTACTATGTAGTCAGTAGAACATTTTACCCAAAATCGGAACGCCACTGCGTCATTTATAGCACAAGGATAAGCATATGCATTTATCAGTGAACATTGGTTCAAATCGCACTGGCTACAATGTTTTTGTTTATTTCCAAACTCGTGTAATTCGCTTTACTAAGTGTTTCTGTATTATTAGCAGCATTAAGGTATTTCTTACCTATTTTGTAGAGAATTTTGAAGGTATCAATCATAATTCGATCTAGCAAAAATAGTTTTTCTTGCAGCGCGCTTTCTGTATTAAAGACATTGACTAAGATATTAAAGACGTTGAAAACATTTTCCTTTGTAACTTTTTTATTTTAAAATACAAAAATTATTTTAATGAAAATAAGACTACCTATGTTGTGCGATCAAAAGCTGGTAAAGACATATCAATATGTTAAAATAATACAATATAAACAAATAATTACATATTATTATGTAACGTTTCGCTCCTATTTTAAATGCGAATTAGTCCTAATAAAATATTATGAGCTTTAAAATTTCGCGTTTTACGTTACTTGCGCTCCAGGGTGCCCACGGCCGGAGATTCATCGCGATGCGCGAACGACACGACAGATCGTCCCGCACGCATTTCCCCTACTGCCTTGATGCCCAAGAGGGAGAGCAAATTGTTCCGCCGAACTCGAAGAAAATTAATCCGAGAATTATTCCGAGAAATTATCCCGATTCCCTGACCTGGCCCGCGGGCCTCAACTGTCGAGAGCTCTGCAAACCCTCAGTTAGTTATTGGTAATTAAAGCAAACTATAATTATTTAAGTTTGTTTACAATACCGCCAGCTGTCAATAATCGATTACTGTGTTACAGGTCTACCAACACTAGTAAAATTCCCTGTTGGTTCCAGCGAGCACCATACCGTGAATCCCGGACGAGCACGCAGACAATTGAGGTTGCCTACCTACACCATACCGAAGAGAGTTATCTTAAAATAAAAGTTACTTTGTACATATTTATGAATTATCTATTTAGTTATTTTTCACCTGTACTTAGTCGACAATAAATGTTATTTACGTTGAAGTACCTTCTTTAAATCAGTGTAGGTATAAATATAAAGCGAACCTGGCCCAGTCAAAAAGCTACCATTTATAAGGGCAAAATTAATGAATGCTAAACTACTATAAATAAACCAGGTAGCATTACAATTATGCGTAGTAACATGTGAACGTAGAATAGGGTTCTGTATTCGCAACCACACTGTCATACTGTTTTGTTGTAATAATCAATATATTTAAAACGTGAAGCCTTTTCTGTCGGCACGTAGTATAAGCCTGGCATCAGGCCAATTTTGATTATTCTTTTTTTTTCATAAAAACTACCATCGTGTAAGGTCGCAGAAGTGTTTTAAATTGAACAAATTCTACCGGAAAAATTATTGTAGCGGAAAATATCATAGTAGTGGAAAAAGTAAGCTCTCAAAATCGGTATGTGGTGTTCTGCTGATTGTTGCAATAGACGACTGTATCAGCAATGAGCCCAATGCAGTGAATGTATATGTAATATCAGTGGACCCGCTTCAACAGTTGTTAAAAATTTAAGTTAGTTTGTCACCACTGCTGTACCTACCTTTAAAAATAGAAACATTTTTTTAATTAGAATAAAGCCAGCTATGGGGTGAGCTAACAAACTAATAATTCAAATTTTTTGATTGATATAGATGAGAACTAGAAAATAAACGCTGTTACAATCTGGTAGACATATAACATATCCTTTGCAAATTGCACAAGGCAATGTAGTGTATCGACCAGATTGGGTGGCGCAATTCGCATTATTATCGTTAATATTACAAAGTAATTTATTTGTAAAATTGGCCACTTGTTTATATGTTTTTTATTAGTACGAAATAATTTTTTTTTCAGTGGTATTTTGGCGCCCCTTGCCGCTTGCGCCTGTAGGCAGGGGCCTACTCGGCCTATACCTAGTTACGGCCTTGCCTGCAATCTATTTTCCCTCTCCTCTGCATCCTTCTTTAACCTGTGTTCTCTTTCCTTAGCATCCTTCTTACTGTCTTGCGTTAGCTTCTCTGTAGTCTCTTGTATTGAATTCTGTAATCTGCTTGCTTTCTCTTTCTGCTGCATCTTTCTTGATTTCTTGTAAATCTTTCTTATTTTCCTCTGCCTTTTTCTCAATTGACTGTTGTAAATTTTCTTGCACTGACTGTAACATCTTTTCCATAAACTCTCATGCTGTCATCCTTTACTGTACGCTCCTCTTGATCTCTTACCTGATCTACTTGCACACCTAGCTCTTGCTGTTCTTCCTCCAATTCTACCTCTGCTACAATTGCTACCGCTTCCATTTCCTGCTGTTCCTCCCCTTCTGTCCTCTTGCTTTTCCGTGTGATCTTTTTATCAGCCATTTTTAAAATTTTTTAAATCAATACATCTTTACTAGTATAATAGAGGTGTCTGTCTGGGACGCTGTTTTGTCCGGGACGCTGTTTCAGCAGCCAAACCGTAAGAGATAGAGAAAAAGTTATTAAAGTTATATGTTTGGAATGGTCATGTCAGGTCAGGAACCGAATTTCAGTCACGTGACACTTCCGGTTTTCGAGAAATCACAAAAAGACCGTTTTTCAAATAGAACGCGTATTAAATAAAAACTGTTTCGGCCGCCAAACGTAGCTGCGACCCTCTGCGCCTTAAATCCTCGATCGGTTAGGCAACCACTTTGACACCTTCCAGGTCTGGTTGGTTGCCTAACCGATCGAGGTTTGAAGGCGCGTTAAATGAGACATTTGTCTCACTGGACTGCTAGTCTTTACTAGTATATCATCGCCAGAGTGGCCGAGTAGTTAGGGCATCAGGCTGCGGTGCCACGGTACGAGGTTCAATCCCGACATCTGGCAATTGGCGGGCGGCCCACCCAGTCGCTTTACCGGGTACCGAAACCACAATAAATAATAGTTTATTGTCTTAATGACCAATTACATGTTTGGCGTAGACGCGTCAAAACTAATACTAACACATTCAAAAAAACGTAACTACATATAAGCCTTTCACGACCTTTTTGGGACAGAGTTGGCTATGATTTTTTCTTTTCATGTTGGAGTAACTGATTCAATGATGTAGTGGATGCAACTTTTTTTTTCTGTCAGTGTCTGTTCGACATTTTCTTGCCACCACATTGCCAGATTTATTATTTTAATATTCGTAAAAAAATAAATGATTTATCAAATGTGTAAAAATAATTTTAATTTCCGTCAAAGGAAAAGTCAAAATGCCCAAAATAATTTTGTTACAACAAAAAATTTCCATTAAACGATGCTACTTTCAATTTAAAAAGGGCAGACCAAATTTAAAAGAACGCGAGTTGATGTGGAAACTAGAGAATATCCGGCAACAATGTACCTATTCAGAAAATATAACCTTCAACTGAAAACAACCTAACCTAACACAAAAAGTGTCAATTTCCATGAGGGAGTTTAGTTGCAACAGAGGTTCTGCCAACAAAATTACTAGATGGTCACAGCCTCACCTGACCCAAAAAGATCGTGAACGGCTTATACAAAAACTACTGGAACAGTTCGCCTATACCGTAATAACATTCTTTTGTTAAGTGATTGCGCAGTTTTTGCTTAAATTCTTTAACATTACCACTTTTGATAATGAAATCCGGCAGCGAGTTGAAAATTTTGATGCAGGTGTATTTGGGTGATCGCTCATAACTAGCCGTGCGATGCTGTGGGATCGTTAGCATCTAATTACTTCTGGTAGGGTATTGGTGGAAGTCTTTGTTTTTTATAAACATGCTATAGTTGTGGAATACATACTGCGCAGATTTATATATCAGAACGCAGGGAAAGGTCAATATAGCTTTATCCACAAAAGTTCGTCGACATGACGTTCTGGGTGTCAGGTTGTAGATTAGACGCACAATGCGTTTTTGCAATATAAAAACGCGCTTAGCTGATTTTGACCTTCCCCACAATAACACATTGTATGCCATATGCGAGTAGACATGTGCGTAGTAAACAGATAATAATTGTTCGGAATTTAAGATTGATCTCAATTGAAGCAACAGGAAGAATACAGAATTTAATCGTGAACAAACATAATCCACCTGCTTACTCCAGCCGAGGTCACTATCTAAGTACCTACCTAAAAATTTCACATGAAAAGTATTGTAAGATGCTAACATACCCCGGGCCCTTCCAAACAATACTGTTATGACAGTTGTGGAAGTAGGGAAAGTAAAGCAGTCGTCGAATGCGTGATGCTAACCACATCACCCAGTACGCCGTTAACGGTGTGCCAGATGAATGGGTTTCGTAAAGAGATATTTCGGCGACCCTGACTCGCCTTGTCTCAGGCCCTGTTCCTACATGGAATGAAGTGCCCGAACTTTACTTACGTCTTTACTGTTATTAGGATCTTTTATCAAAATATGCAACTATTTATTCTGTCCTACAATTATTAATAATGAACCTGTATGCCACCATTATTGAATTATTTTTTATTAATACTTGTTGTTTGTTAATGGACAAGGTCTAGGGCAGAGTACCGGGTACCTTAGACACCAACTGCTTTGGTGATATGGTTAAAGTCCTACTTAGAATTTTGCCGAGACTAAGACTCCCTAACAAGGGATCTTTTACATGCTGCACATCGTAGTAACATGGAACCCACGGCTTTACACCTGCATTTTTTTATTTTTGAAAACCTCACCGGGACCGGGAATCGAACTCGCGACCCTTAGATCAGTAGTCAGGATGCTTACCACCAAGCTACCGACCCCGGCTTAATACTTGTTTTCTGTGTAATTGTATTTTAAATGAAGTATTAATTCTATTTAATTAAAACCCTTTTTATAAAAATTTACATTTAACTTGATTAGCGTTGTTTTATTAAAATTGTCTTTTTTAACTTTTAGTTTTTAGTGATTTTTTAACTCAATAAATACTGTAATGGACACCTTTTTGCAAATTTGATTTCACTGTTACTTTCCCCACAAATATAATTATTCACACAGTGTTGACGTTATATGTTATGGCTATATTGTTGTACCCAACAAACACTTTCCTCCACACTACTGTTTCTATCAAAATGTTTATTTTGCCCCTAATAAGTTCTATTCAAGCCCCACAAATACTTTGCTCCACCTTTTGGGCCGCCAAATATGTTAAGTTTATTTACGATTGTGCCCCTAATAAGTCCTATTCAAGCCCCACGTTGTTAGCGACAATTTTGTTATGATGACAGCTCCACTTTGGGCGCCATTCATGTTACGATGACTCTACCACGTTGTAACGCCTATTTTATTTTATAATTGACTTTAACCTTTACTGTACGTTTATTCTCAGATTTAACAGTCTTTCGTTGAAAGAGTTTATATCGTGAATACTTTGTTGATATTTTTTTGCAGTAAAATCCCTACATGGAGTAGGTAAAAAAGTGTTCTATTGAGCAAATGGTACAAAGGCTTCAGTTTACAGTAAGTACAGCAGAACTATTCTAGCTTTGTGGGCAGGAAAAAAAACAGAACTAATAATAGAATCTACTAATTTCTAAGCTTCACATTGGTAACAATTTCTGACATCTATCAAACTGACATAAACTTGTTCACCTGATTTATACCAAACAGTTTATACTAAATTTCAAATAAGCATGCAGTACTTGGAACTATGTAGTAACCCGTGATTGGTCGAAACAAAATCATCATTAAAACCACCTGAAAATCAAATGCTTTTCAAATTGTCAATTTGACATTTGGTATGAATCCCAAAAGTGTAAAAGGAAAATCGATAAATAGTGGATAAAATAAGCTGGCCTACAATGTGTATTTGAATAATTGTATAGAACAAAATTATTGTAAAAAACGAGCGGTCAAACAAACTTACATTTTCCTAGTGTAAAACTGAGTTTGAGTTTAAAGTGCCATCTACTGCATTCCCATTTGAAATTTAATATAGATAAAATAACAGGATACCATGGAGTAAGAAGGAAGGAGAGCGATCGCCATGCTACAGAACCTGGATTGATATTTGCGGCTCTTTAATAGTACAGTATCTAGCACTCGCAGCATGGGTGTTCCAAGCCGGGTCCTCGATCCGCCACATGATCGTGGCACGCGACCGCTGGGGTAAATCAAAACATTAACCAGACGTATACAAATCTCCACCATACCGCCAACTGACCCGGCATAGAACATTTGCACTGCGAGTGGCAGAATACGGTACTACTAAAGAGCCGCAAATATCAACAGGATACATCAGTGGCATACTAAAAACTTTATTAAGTAATTATGCTAAAGAGTAGTGTTTTTGTAGTGTTTCAAAAAAAATTTATTCGCAGCATGCCATGATCAAATTGAAGTTTGCCGTAACTTGAGATATATCCATTGATGCAAATAAACTACCAAGTCAGAGAAAACTAAATTACATCTTCATCTTGAACTATTTACAAAAATATACAAAACAATAAAAACAATTTTTATTGACTGTTACGATTAATACACTCGTGTAAATTCCATCTTATTTTTCTTTTTGCTTGATACAAGTAAACTTAATGTAGTGTAAACTTTTGCCTGTTACAGTGACAAACGTTTTCATAAACAAAGTCAATCTGACATTCACCTACAGACTTAAGTTAAGACATGACTGGATTTTTTTATCTTTCTTTCCAAGGCCTGCTCTATATGAGTTTTTTTTTTGAACATACGATACATTAAAGTAACAAATACGGTTGTAGTAACTATGAATTCTCTGTGATGCTTAAAAGTAAATTCTTCAAATAGTGGCAGTACTTATCCTCAAACATAAAATTGATATAATTTTATCAGAACTATCGCTTTCTGTTTCACTGGCCTCCCCCAAGTTGTTAAAGTATCAAATTGACTTATCGACACTCACGGCTGTGTGAGTACCAAATAACTAGACAAGTCCGGGAAATGTGCACGCTCATCCTGAAAATTGTAAGAAACAGGCTAAAGGCCTCGGCTCAAATACGCTCAGGGAGGGGGTCGGGATCTTAAAACGAGACACTACGTTCAGGGAGGGAGTCGGGGTCTTAAAACGAAACACCACAGGGCAAGCGTGTTGAGGTATATAATAAAGTGTTATCAAATAAAAGGGCGCCACAAGATCCAAATCAGAAGACCCATGTTCAACCGGACCTTGAGGGTCAAACGGGGCGAAAAATACTCAAATAACTATTTCTGGAAGCCACAGTGCAGCGACGAACGCAACAACATACCTGCAGCGCGCGTCCACCACCTCCGAGCCTCACCTTACATCGATTGTAGCATAGTGACTCAGTCACCCTGTAAACAAACATGCACAAGACACAAAGGGAAAAATCATAAGACGGTACAGTTAATACATCTATCAGGCCACTTCACATGATCATCTAACAGCTTACATGGTACCGACGTGGCCGGCACATATTACAATCTGTACTAACCTACTTATGGAATACGCCCAGCTGAGAAGCGCTTTACCTAAAAATTACGACGCATGCTGAGGCGTACACAAAGACGAAATTAGTTCTAGCTAAATTACGACAATTATATTACAAGTATGAACAACAGAGGTTGGCGCAGGGGTACAGTGCTCGCCTGTCACGCGGGTGGCCTGGGTTCGATTCCCGGCCGATGCATCCTATTTACCAGAAATTATAGGAAGCGAACTACCCAAGAAAAATGGGGACTAATCCACCCCATGAAATGAATTAACCTACTTCGGAAAGAAGAGGCTATAATCTTATTGATTGGAATGCCTTTATTATTATTATTATTATATTACAAGTATATTACGCACGCGTGAGGTTCACAAGTGGGTGTACCAGACGCGAGAATGTAAATTTAATTATAAATAACATACCTACATGAGTTTAATGCCAGACAGACAAGTATGAATTTAATGCAACACAAGCAAGACAGCTCGCAGCGAAGCCGTGTGCGACACTATATATGAATTGAATGTAAAACAAACAAGACAGCTTGCAGCGAAGCCGTGTACGACACTGTATATGAATTGAATGCAACACAAGCAAGATAGCTCGCATGCGAAGCCGTGTGCGACACTATACATGAATTGAATGTAAAACATACCAGACAGCTTTCAGGGAAGCCGTGTGCGGCACTGTATATGAATTGAATATAACAAAAGCAAGACAGCTCGCAGCAAAGCCGTGTAAGGCACTATATATGAATTAGATGTAAAACAAACAAGACAACTTGCAGCGAAGCCGTGTAAGACACTGTATATGAATTGAACGCAACACAAGCAAAGACAGCTCGCAGCGAACCCAAACAGCAAGCCCCCGTTCGGACACCAACAACGAAACACTCGCCACCTCCAAGCTAGCCCAGCACTCTCTGACACATAACGAGAAGAGCCCCAAGAAGCTGCAACGGCACGGTGGCCGTCGGGGCCAAGACGCTCGCAGCGTCCCTCCAGGAATGCCGGCTCGAGACTAACTGAAATGAAAGCGATAAACTTGCCAGACAGACGCGTTCTTACGCGCCAAAAGGGACCAATCGGAAGCCAGGTCCACGCGTCATAACGCAGTTGTCTCTGCAGGAGCGAAATAGACAGATGATTCAAGTAAAATTAGGAAAGGTTTTCTCACTCGCTGTTACGGGATAAATTTTAAATAACTTAGAAAACAGACGATGAAGGGACAGGTTAAAATATGGAGTGAAGAAATAGAGAACATGGGAATGGAGGTAAACACTAACAAAACAAAAATGATGATTATAAATAACGAAAAAACAGAGATAAAAATAGAAATAAATGGGAATACAATAGAAGTAGTCACAGCAGTAGAATATCTTGGTTCAGTAATAACAGATGATGGAAGAACAAGAAATAGACAAGCAAGTGAAATTGAAAGTATACAACATATTAGCGAGACCAACATTAACATACGGGAGTGAGACATGGACCATAATAAAAAAAAACATGAAAGCAAGATCAATGCAGTTGAAATGCAGTTCCTAAGAAGAATCGCGGGGAAGACCAAATGGGATAGAGAGACGAACGAAAGAATTAGACATACTCTAAGACAAGAAGGAATAATGGACTTTATAGAAAGGAAGCAACTAAGATGGTATGGCCATATAATAAGAAAAGATGAACAATCGCTACTAAAAAAGATCACACAGTCAACAGGAAGACGAAAGAGGAAAAGGGGTAGACCCAGAAAGCGGTGGACACCAAGGATTGAAGAAATTGGCATCAAGAGGGACAAAACATTGGCAGATATGCAAAGAATGGCAAAGAACCGAAAGGAGTGGAAGGACTGGACCTCACATTCGACACCCTGAGAGGGTATAAGGAAAAGAAGAAGATGAAAACAGACGCTCTCACGATTGAAGGACACGCAGCTGCAGAAGCGGGACCAAGAGCCACGTGTGGGCTAGGATTTTGCGTGATGCGGAAAGCAGCCGTAAAAAGATGCTATAATGCCGAAACGGGTCTGAAATACAGGCGGACTCGCCAATTATGTACCAAAACTGTTCTAAAGGCTTATTTAACTAATTGACTTACGAGAAAATATAAAATAACCTGCCAGAGTTTATAATAAAATTATCTACCACTAAATTAATGCAGGTTCATTTTCCATAAATATTTTTTCACATTTAGTTCCGTGAGCACATTGCGATTTCCATTCATCCAAAGAGAATGTTTCAAAAAAGTTATTACAATTTTTCTACATCCTTTAAATTAAAATTCATATTGAGTTGGGCAACATAATGCTTTGAGGAGATCCACACAAGCTCAATTGGGTTTAAGTCAGGGTGGTACGGTGTCCTTTATTTTTCAACATTTTATCTATTTCATACGTTTTATACGTTGGTTTGTGAATTTTTATTAGGTTATATGTATAGATCCAGCTTTAGCATATTGTCCAGAAAAATATGGTATGAGGCATTATCAATCACTACAACACTTGTGGCAAATTCAAATAGAGTTTTTCTTCTAGCCATTTCTCATAATTATTAAAATTCATTTCACTGTGATAATCACCGGTGTAGCTCGATGACCTTAAAGATTAGACCAGCATTGTTTACAAATCCATTTTGTTGCCCTGCATGGATAATTATGAGTCTTGGCCCTTTTGAAACCGGTTTATGCAACCCATCTGTGGTCACGTCATTCCAAGATTTATTATTGGTATGCGTATTGAGATGGTATTAGGCCCACAACTTGACTCTGTTTGCAGTGCAGGATAATTGACTGATTCAATAAGCACAGAGTTGGGATGTTTTATTCAATTGCAATGTTAAACTAAAGTAAAATATTAAATGCATTGACAATGAGATGCGAGAGACAGTAAAGTAGTTGAGAAAGGAACGCGAAGGCAAAGCTTATTTTTACAGGGTTTGAAATTGATTTTTAAATAAGTTAAAATAATAAGAGAATAGGTTTGTGCATAATGTAAAGCCAGACCGAAGGAAATTAATAGACACCAAAGGTTTGTTACGTGCATTTTAAAAGGAGCATAGTTTTCAATAAAGCCAAGCATAGTGAAAATTATAAGGAAATTGAAAGGTGAATTAAGCAAGACGAAAGATAACAGAATATTGAAAAGCGCAATTTGAGAGGCAACAGGAAAGGAAGCAAACGAAGGAAAATGGTGGAATTCTAATATGCCAGTGAGTTAATATTAATAAAAATAGTGCAAAACAGAGCAATGACCAAATAATAAAAAACGTTTGTGTGTGTGACACAATATAACAAATTTAGTTATAAGAAAAAGACAATAATCTAGATTTTAAGAAAAATGTTAGTTCTAATTTATGTACTCAAATTTATTTCCTTTTATGTCCATTAATTATCAAACCTAATTTCCATTAATACCGTATCCTAGCAACTAGATGCTATATTGTTAAACTGAAAAGAACAATTGAATTAAAAATTATTACAAGTTCGTCAGTTTTGTGCTCCACTTTGAAATACATTTTTTGATTATTAAACGAGCATTGTACAAGTTAAAAAGTATTGCCTTTTATTGTGCCCATCGCAGTGTTTATGTGTTATCGTTTGTGAAGTTTCCGCCACACAAAAATTAAAAATTCTCCGAACCCATCTGCGACGAGGGAACGGCAGCCGAGCAGTTCAAAATTCCGAAGTAGCTCTACGAGCAAATAAGGCAGTGGAAACCTGAGGACAGCAGTCCAGGGCATAGTACGAGTCTGCAAGAACGTCCCAACCACCTTCTGCAGCCAGACGAGCATCTCCAGCCGAGAAAAATCAATGGGCATTCCAGAGCAGCTCCGTTCCAGCTCGGCCAGATTTTCTGAGGTAGGAAATTCGCCTAGAAGTTAAGTGTCAGAGTTGGGGAAAAGCAGCTAAATACGAAACCAAACCTTGCCGAGGAAGATTAGCTCGTTTCCAAGGCTCCAGCTACGCCGTAATTTGCGTAATAAGCAAGGCGTCATCAAATTTTGCAAGTTTAGCGAGAAACCCAAGCCACCAGAAACAAGTGCACATTTTGGCGTCCCTCCTACGTCATGAAATAAGCAAGGCCGGGTTTTTTCTACGTCATCACTGAAACAAAACAGTATTAATAGTTTGCCAAGCGCGAAAATTTGAATAATTACCTGATGTTTTCTCATATTTTCACGAGTTTAAACGTTCAAAGAATCGCTGTTGCACTGGGCGAACATTTTGTGTACCTTGACAGATTGTGAATGTGACCTAACGTTACGTATTTAAACTACTGATTTAGAATTGCTGGCTATAGTAAAATTCAGATCAAAAACATAGTCAACTTCGAAACCTAACCTGAGAAAAAGATGTTTTCCCATTGAGCTAGCGTAATAAATAATTGCAATTGAATAAAATAGAAAGAAGGGCATGCAACCACATATTTGAGTAATTGAGTGTTACATTACAATTTTAACCAGCCTAAATTTACTCACAGATAAAAATTGGAGCAGAGGGCAAAAATATTAACTTATATTAAATATTACATTTATTGGCATCCGAAACGTAGAGCTTAGAGAGAGCTTCTTTTGCAGTATGTTTCATTCAGGTAAATGAATAGTATAACCAGGAACAGTAACTATTTCTAACACCGAATACACTTATTTATTTATACACTACTTAACATGAATGATTTATATGGTTATATTTATTTGTTATACATGCGTTATTTATATCGCTACAGTTATGTACACACGGGTCTATTTATATTTCAGCTTAGGTGCTTCGAGTTGGATGAGAACTGTGGTTTTTCCCGCTGCACTGGTTTATATATTGCTGGATAATTCCTTCTGGAAAACGTCTCGACCATTCCGGCAACGCTGACGTGTCACACGTATTAATCACCGAGGCCGCTGACTCATCCGTCGCACCTGGCTTCAAGGTCATTTCTCGAATATTCGGGCCACTGACTCACACGTCTGCAACGGCCTAATCCAAAGGTCGTTACACTATGATATTTCTTTCACTTGATGTATTGCCAAATTAGTGGAATCAATTATGATCCCAGCACCTTCCATGGCCTACCTCAACCGAAATTCTAGAATGGTTCTGCTGTTACTACAGGTTACATTCCCTGTTATTTGTGATGCTTATTTTTCAGTAAAATTATTGCATTTAAAATAAAAGCAGTTACGCAGTCTGGTTTGTCCTTGGCAACCAATCTAATCTTTATGGAAGATCACATTGAGCATTAAAATAAACTCGCTGTAGAAATCAGTAGGAAAGAAGGATACTGGACATCTATGGTAAAGCTGGCAATAAATGAAAAATGTAAAAGTTGAACACATGTAACCTATGAGAGAGGAAATAGGGTACTTGCAATGATTAACGGTTTTAAAGAAAAATTTGTCGTTTAATCAAAGCCAAATTGGATACATTTCACGTTAAAACAGAAAAATACGATTTAATTTGAATCGACAACAAAAGAATGATAAATTAATCAGCCAGTATTCAAAATTTGTCATGTTATGCGAGACGTGATTTGACGTCACGATTAAGTAAATGTGGTGGTTACCGCTGAGGAGCGTCAAACTAGAGGACTGTAGGTTTTATTTAGTATCATCGGGGACTCTAAACACTATTGTCTCACTAACACCTTATATCGCGCACTGCTCCATTCATTGCGTTTGTTAAGAATAATGTTAAGATTCGTGTTAAATTTAAATATTGAATATCGCGCCCTGCGGAGGAGGGCGCTGGCCCTGGGTGCTGCAAGAGGCAGGGCTGAAGGAAGTTAGTAATACTATAATGGAAGTGTGCTTGCGCAGCGCCTGCAACTATTATTTCTTAATTAAAGTTGATTTCCAAGAACATGGAGTTTTATTGAAGATCCGTGTTAGTGGGCGACAACATCCCGTCCAGCGTTTGAAATGTCAAAGTCTCTTGCAGCTGCAAACCACTGTTCGCTACGGTTTTCCTTTATGTGCACCGTATGTCTTTTGTGGGGTTACTACGCTAGTATTTTTACAGTTTGGAACTACACACCAATGATAGCACGAATATTTCTGTTCGTCAGACATTTTTACGCTATGGAGCAGTTACACAACACGAGTTTTCATTGTTACAGTAGATTTGCTAATGCAAACGCACTTCTTTACTGATATTTGACGTTTAAATTAAATATGCAATAACTTCTTAATATAGCTTTAAGCAAAAAAAAATCGATCGATGCCTCATTTATATGGCTTTGAAGAACATATTTACGCTAGTTTTCTTAACAATGCAAGAACCATATTGGTATGAACTTTTATAGTATTTTTTGCAAAACTGGAGAATATAGAAATGATACGTTAGACATACATATGTTGATTATGAAGGCAATTAAATAACACTTGTGGATTTATATATTATATTTACTCTTATCCTAAAATATATTTCATCATACCATTAAATAAACACCGATTCTTAGATCTATATTTTAAAGCTAACACACAACAATAAATATACAAAATATGCGTTAGTCACAGCCACTTCAAATACTGGTACAACTTCTAATTTTTGGTAAATCAAATTTAGTGTTGAATACACATCAGTTGGTCACAACCTAAAAGTACATATTTTGAAATTAACGCAACGCCAAATTCTAGTATTATCGCTGTAAACCAAGTAGTAAAATGGCCATGACATGCAACAGTTGTGTGTTACGAAATTAAGGAAACTTGTGCTCAGCAGTTGCTCCTGGAAGGGCGTATGCACCATGATTGGCGGCAGTATTCTGGTTAGCAGGCGGCATACAGAATATAATGGATCGAATCAAACCGTCTCGAACTGAATCACCAGTCTGTCCTTGGCCAAACGTAAAAACGACCCCATTGCACATCGATTGAGTCGGATATGAGCCAACTGGATACAAGCCAGTTTTATGCAAAACTACGCCAACTTTATAAACCTAAAAAGTATTGGATTAGTAAGATTATAAAGGGGGTCACTAATTGAACAGGCTCGTTCAGCTTTTAGCAAGATGAGAGCAGATTTATGTAGTAGAGATCCGAGACTGCCTTTATGCATTCGGCTACTTTGCTGCTATGTATTTTCAATTCTGCTATATGGTTTTGAAGCCTGGCCATGAAAAGACTCGAGGCTTTCAAAATGTGGTGCTATTAGTACAAGAGCCAGCAACGGGTTTGCTTACAGTATTTTTAACAAGCGTTATGGAAGGTCCCTTTGAATATACTGAGAAGGAAACCCGAAGTCTGGCAAGCCTGTGGTGGTGGTTTTGGCCCCCTTGCGTCGTTGAAGGATGGAAAAAAATTATAAGAAAAAAGTATAATAACAAGGCTGGCTCTTTGCTATGTTAAAGGTAATCATATCTTATGTAGGTGAAAAGATTGACAGACGCTTTCGCGGGTGGTAAGTTTACCCCAGACTCACATAAAGTTGCATAATAAACTTAACCATTTACTGTAAAATATCGACAGATCCAAAAAAACTGATCCTCAGCGGGCTGTGGAAATTCAAACGTGAATAATAAGTTGGTGGCACTGTAAGTCTGTCAAATTTGAGGTTACCAGGTTAGGTTTTCCGTCAGTTTTGACACAGACTGACGCCAAATCCAACCTGCTAACCTCAAATTTGACATGGACTTACAGTGTTACCAACATATTATTCCTAGGTTTTATGTCAGTTTTGACACATTATTTTTTTCCGCCCTTCAAGAACGCAAGGGGGCTAAAACCACCACCGCAGGCTTGCCAGACTACGGGTTCCTTTCTCAGTATATTCAAAGGGACCTTCCATAACAGTTACAGACTTGTTAAAAATACTGTAAGAAATCCGTTGCTGGCTCTTGGACTATATACCGGGTGTCTTAAAAGAATTACATCTAGTATGCTTTGAATTTCCCATATTGCAATCTAAAATTTTACTTGAAATTGGCAAGACTGTAAGTCTATGTCAAATTTGAGGTTAACAGGTTAGGTTTTGTTTGTTATTTGACACAGACTGACGCAAAACCTAACCTACTAACCCTGATTTTGACAGACTTACAGTCTTGCCAATTTCAAGTAAAATTTTAGAATGTAATATGGGAAATTCAAAGCATACTAGATGTAATTCATTTTAAGACACCCGGTAGAAGAGTGAAAGTTTCATGGATAGAAAAAGTCCGCAACTCCGAAATACTCAAACGCTTAAATAAGAACACCGAGATTATAATCACTATTAAAAGAAGAAAGTTGGAATATTTCAGACATGTCATGAGGGGACAGAAATATAGATGCAAGGCAAAATTATTGAATGTCAACATAAGTCAGGAGAATGTCATACAGAACACTTTGCTTTCAAACCCTACCTAATTTTGGCGTTACTTGAATGCAAATGATTGTGCACACCCTTACATTGAACGTTGCTATATTTAGTTTTATCGTTCTTGTTGGAGTGGGCTTCCATATCATTTTGAAGATGGGCAGGTTTGATTTCTCGCCTCCCTGTTGACCAAACTTCTGGGAGGTGTAGTATTAACATATTGTAATGGTTTTTAGTATAAAGGTTTAATATCAGATTAAAAAGGTTAAAAGAATACAGTATTAAATTACAAAGATGAATTAAGTATGAAAAGGATATCGAAATTATTAAAATATATTTGGTAAAGAAATGAAATAGAATTTAAAATTCAATTAAATGATGCTATACAGGGACGTGTTCCTCAGGTGAATTCGAGTCGAAAATGTCTATGGTCCGCAAATGCTTCCTCATCGAGATATGACATTTTTTAAATGTGGTATTCCCTCACTGATTTCCTACCACTGCAGTTGCAGTATCGATAGACTAACAGCATGTCTGCTTATTCACCGTTTGTAAAAACAAACATGACAGTAGATTTGAAATTAACTGTCTGATGAAATGCGGAGTGCAATCAAACTGACACAGCTCAACTGTCACAATAACAAAATGTAACACGGCCTACTGGCTGGATAGAACATGGTGCTCCACCACACATTTATAAACGGGCTAGACTGTGTTTGTTGTAGAAAGATGGACATTTTGAACAATTATTTTCATTTTTTTGAAATAAGAGAGATTTTCCTGTAACAATACTAAAATTTAAAAAATGTCATATCTCGATAAGGAAGCATTTTGCGGACCATGTTCATATAGACATTTTCGACTCGAATTTACCTAAGGAACATACATACATACATACATAATCCGTCCTCTTGTACCCTAGGGTGTCGAGGTGTACCTAAGGAACACGTTCTGCAATTTTGTACCTTACCTCGCGGGACACCCCGTACAAGAAACAGTAAGATTATAACATAACTTAATTATTATCTGAAATAAAGTGGAGGATTAATGACAAATACCTATTCGTGGGTGTTAGATAAATAATATAATAATAATAATAATATCAAGATGTACATTTCCGAAGAAATTTAAGCTGCTTATGAACTCTTGAATCTTTTTGTTTTGGGGGGATTACTCCACGTTGTCTTTTACTTTCTCTTGGCTTTATAGGTCTGAGTGTGTTTTCGCTTTTAGTACGATTTTTCTCCATTCTTTCTTGTTTTGCAATACTTCTCTGCAATTCATTATTTTCATTTTTCTGATGTCTGCTTCTACTTGTTCCTTCCATCTTAATTTGGGTCTTCCTTTCAGTCGTGTGTGTAGTGGTGTCCATTCTGTGATTATTCTCTATGGAGATGTTTCTTCTTTTCTGCATAAGTGTCCATACCATCTAATTCTTTGTGCCTTGTGTACTCTTACGATGTTTTCACCGTTCAATATTTGATCTATCTCGTGATTCATTAGTAGTCTTATTTCATCTTCCCGTTCCTTCTTTGGTCCTATGATTGTTCTAATGATCCTCCTTTCAAAGATTTTTAGTTGTTCCTCTTCTTTCTTTGTTAAACTTGCTGTTTCTGCTGCATACATTACAACAGGTCATATCATTGTCTTGTATACTTGTATTCTTGTCCTTCTGCTTAACCTCTTATTCTTCAGTAATTTTTTATTTGCATATAGTGCTTTGTACCCCTGCTGGATTCTATGTTTTGTATTCACTCTTTCATTTCTTCTATGTATCAGGAACCCAAGATATTTGTATGTTCCTACCTCTTCGAACTTGAACTTATCAATTTTTATTTCTCTCACTGTTTTTTGTTTCCTGTTGCAATGCATGTATTTTGTTTTATTTTCGTTGACTTCAAGGCCTTTTTCTTTTGATTTTTTTTTCTATTATATTAAATGTACTATCTAGTTCATCTCTTCTTCTTGCTATTATTGCGATGTCGTCTGCGTAGGCTAATATTTGCACTGATTTGTTACTGATTGTACCGTTCTGCTTTGTTTCTTTAATAATGCTATCTAGAGTTATGATAAATAGCCGCGCCGATAGAGCGTCGCCTTGTCTCACGCCTTTATTTACTTCAAATGCTTCTGTCGATCCTTGACTGAGTATGACCGAAGCCCGTGATTCCTTCATTGTCATCTTAATTAGGTTTATAAGTTTTTCCGGTGTTTGTGTTGCTTTTAGTTCTTCTATAATTTTTGTTCTTATTAGGCTATCGAAGGCTTGTTTGTAATCGAGAAATAGGATATGTAAATCTATGTCATATTCATAACCTTTCTCAGTGATTTGCCTAATTGTATGTATGGCATCTGTTGTTGATTTGTTGTTTCTGTATCCTAGCTGGTAATCTCCTAAAAATGTTTCTGCATGTTTTGCAAGTCTACTTTTTATTATCATTGTTACTATCTTGTACGTGATGTTTAATAAGGTGATGGCTCTGTAATTTACATATTTGGACCTGTCTCCTTTTTTTGGTATAGGTTTTATTAGTCCGATTCTCCATTCTTCCGGCATTTCTTCTGTCGTCCAAATATTTGTTATTAATTCATGAATTCTTTGCTGCAGTTCCTCTCGTCCTTGTTTTATCATTTTGGCACATATTTCTTCCATTCTTCTTCTTCGATTTCATCTAGTGTTCCGTTGTTTTTCCTGTTTCATTTTTTAATGTATTGATACAATGTTGTTAAGTTATTTTTTCCATTTTCTTCTGTAGGCACGTTTTGTTTGCTTCTCTCCTTTTGCGCTGATAGTTTATTTTGTCTTGCTCTTCCTTTGTATCAAGCCATTTCTTCCTGGCCTTATTTTTTTCTTTTATACAATTTTCACATTCAGTATCAAACCAGTAGTTTTTCGTTGTTTTTCCGTTAAGTCCAATTGTGTTATCTGCCGCTTCTACTATTGTGTTCTTGATTTGATTCCAGCCTTCTTCGATATTTTCTGTCTTTCTTCTATTTTCTAATTTTTCCTTTATTTCCTCTTTATATTTTTGTGATATCGTCTCTTCTTTTAATTTTTCTATATTCCATCTTTTTTTCTTCGATTCTTTCCTCTCTTGGGGTTTTCTTATTTTTACTTCGGTTATCACTAGGAAGTGGTCTGAGTCTATATTAGCCCCTCTGTATGTTCTTACGTCATTATTAGATTTAGAGTGGTTTCATTTCACTAGAACATGGTCAATTTGGTTGCTATTATTTCCATTTGGGTGGATCCATGTGATTTTATGTTGTCGTTTGTGCATAAATTTAGTGCTCATTATTTGCATTTCATTTGCGGCTGCTAGATTACATAGCATTTGTCCGTTGTTGTTTGTTTTCGCATGTGCTGTTTGTTTCCATGCTACTTCTTCTATCCAGTCTTCTTTCCCTATCTGCGCGTTGAAGTTGCCTATTAACATTATAACATCGTGCTTGTATACTTTTTCAATAGTTTCTTCCAGTTTGCGATAAAACTTGTCCTTCTCATTTTCTTCTGCTGTTTCTGTTGGTGCGTATACATTAATGATTGATAGATTGTATGGTTTGCTTCTTACTCGTATATATGAGGTTCTTTCATTGATAGCTTTAAATAGCATTACTTGTTTTTTCATTTTCCCTCTTACAATGAATGCTGTTCCTCCATATCCTTGTTCGTCTTCATTTGCATACCAAATTGCGTATTCTCCTTTGTCGATTTTTCCTATTCCTGCCCATCTTATTTCCTGTAGTCCTGCTATTTCTACTTTATATTTTCTTAATTCCGTTGCTGCTTCTTTCAGTTTGCCTGGTTGTAATAAAATTCTCACATTCCATGATCCTATCCTTATTCGTTGATTTTTGCATCTTGTTCTTTTTTGTTCGTTGTTACGATATGTTTTTCTTTTGCTTCTTTTTATACTCATATCCTTAATCATTGCGGTCGTCATCTTTTCTTTTTCATTCTTACTTTTGTCATCTTCTACTTTTTTGAATTTACTCTAGTTGTTGGCGTTATCTTTAACATTTTTTCCCTTTGTTCGCTTGTCTCTGGTGACCGTTCGCTGACTGTTCTTGTTTTGCTCTCCGTTCTTCTATCCTGTTCGATTGTCTCTTCTTTTTGCCATTTTCTTGTATCTTCAACAGTGTATTTTTCCCCATTTACTATTAGTTTGTTGTAACTAACGTTTACTATATACCCACTTTTTCGTGCTTCTTTCATGTGTTGTATGAGCTCTTTCCTTTGTGCTTGTATTTCTTTACTGTAATCTTCATTTATGTACACTTTTGTTCCTTTCAGCATGTTAGCCGCTTTCATGATTTTTGTTCTTTCGTTGGCATTTTTCATTTCCATGTAGATTGGTCTGTTTCTATTCCCTTTCCTTTCGCCTATTCTTTTAATTTCTTCGTCTGCTACTTTTACTCCTACTTCTAGTTTTTCGAATATAGTTTGCATTTTATTTTCTATTGCTATCGTGTCTTCTTCCTCATTTTCTTCTATCCCGTGTATCACCAGATTCTTCTTCCTACTGTCCCTTTCGAGTGCTTCCATTCTTTCAGTCAATTTCACCATTGTTGATATAATTAAATCTTGATGGGTGTTAAATTTTAAACATTATAAATAAATTTAATTGAGACAATGAGAGAGGAGATTTTGATATTAATTGAATATACTAATTTAATGGTTACAGAAAATTTTAATAAAGTTCAAGCCAAGGTAACAATTGACAAATGTATTTGTTATAATGATAAGAATTAATAGCATGTAATAATAGGACATTTAAAATAAATAAGTGTGCAATAAGAATTGTATCTAACATGAATAAAAAATTTTGTTTAATTAGTTACAAAAACAACTCATGTAAAAGCAGACATGTACAGTAGAACTCGGTTATAACGAATTCCACGGGACCGCTATATTTGTTCGTATTAACCGTTATTCGCTATACCCAAGAAGGCCATAATTTGAGCAAATTTCCAACTTCCGTATAATTTCTACTTTTTCGGAAACCGATAAAATTTTCCGTTTGACTCCCGACCTTTTTCCACAATTAGAAAATGCGTAGGTACATACGGAATGTCAGTAAAGGAACGACCAAGACCACTTGAAGCTTTTTCAACTCTTTTTGTTGCGTTATAGGCCAACGTCTTATAGCTATTGTATTTTTAATCCTGTAATGGGTTTTGTTAAATACAATAGCTAAGACGTGGCTATGACGCAACACTTTCGTTTTGCAGAATGCGATAACAGAACTGAGCGATAACATCGGGCGAAACCCATTATCGCTTTTCGAAGAACTGGATCCGGCAGGTAGCTCCTGGATTCTAAGAAAAACGGAGTTGCTTACAATGCCCACTATCTCGCGCTATTGTACAGAGTGCTAGAGAGAGCTAGAGAAAGTGGCCTACTGCGAAATTTAACTGACCACTATTTTTAATGTTGCCACAACAAAATACCTAATACCTTTCAGTTACATTTTATTAGAAGATGAAAAGAATCAGTTCTGAGAATGTATTCCTAAATTTTGGTTTGTTATTCCCGTGAAACGAATTCGTAATAAACATGAAATACATGCATTACATCAAATGTAATTCAAATATACCTTCAAAATTATTCGTTATAAACGTGAATTTGCTGTAACCGTGATTGTTAAAAGCGAGTTCTACTGTATATTGAAAATTACAAATTTTGATTAATAAAACATAGAAATTAATGCCTTAAATTTGTATTATTATATGGTTATACAAATTTAAAAGGGCCTTAAACAGATTTACGTGGTGTGGTATATTAAAAATATTAATTGAAGTTATTGAAAGAATATAATCGGTGAAGAGATTATACAAATACAGTTAATTGAAAATAGACAAATACCTATGGTTATATTATTGGAAGATATTTGGATTTGTTCCTGCATACGGGAGATTATTGGAAGTGCTTACAAGTAACTATTTGATTTGGATAATTTGGAGGATATTACTAGAGTTGTCTGACTATCTGTAAAAGGACCAAGGTTATATTTGGAACATCATAATATTGGAACTTACCAGGAGCTAATCGGTGTGGTGGTGACATTTGAAAGGAAGAAGGATTGGATTCTAGGAGTAAAAGGTGTTGTTGACGAGACGGATGCAGTTCTAGGATTTCCTGATCAGTATAGGCGTTACCATTTGAAGAGTGAGCAGTAGGTGTTACAGACGGTCGACATCAGGATCCATTCTTGGTTGGATTTTGGCGGTAAAAAGCAAAAGAAGTTATTAAGGTTTGTGTAACAAGTTTATGAAAGTATTTTAAATAACAATCAGTAAAAGAAAATATTAAATTGGACTTGATATAGTGCTTACATAGGTGAATTGATTAATATGTGTGTCAAGATAATATACAATTGTCAATACCTGGCTTGATAAGTTTTGAAAATCGGTTTGACAGCAAATGCCATTAACTGTAATATTAAAATTCAATTAAGAGATCTTGATTTGGCAAACCACTTTTGATTTGGCAAACCACTTGAGATAAGAGAACTTGATTTGAAAGGAATTATTATTTAATTAGAAAGGGCATTGCATTAATAAGGGCAAGTTTTAAGTAAAATATCAAATACATAATAAATGTTATGCAGTAGGTAGTAATAGGAGCTAGTATTACTACATAATATAGGGCTAGCTTAAAGTGGAGTTTATATAGCCATTACATAATAATAAAGTCGTACAACGTGGTGCAGTACATTACATAAAAGTATATTCTGTTCACGTTGTTTTGGCATAACAGGAGGCCATGATTTATTTTTTTAATGTTGGACACAATTTTGCGTCACTGAAGTGCCTGACATGCAAACATATTTATCGTGTTGCTGAATTTCCCGCGACCATGCAAGACTTTAAAACGAGATGGTATTAATTTGATCAAGTCTGCTAAAAATGATTAAAATCGAGTGATTCATCGGGTTATTCCTGCTTTGGGCAAGGCTTGTGTTAAATTAGATTAAAAATGTGTGAGGATTTTTCTATTGCCAACTAGTAAAACTGACAACAATGCACTAGACATTGACGCCATGTATAACCTTACACTTAGAAAAACATAACCTAATTAAACAGAGAGTTTTACTGCCAACTTAAATGCCAAATTTCCATTGCCTCAAAAGTGAACGGAATATAATGTCAAACTTAAAGAGGAGGTGTGTGGTGTAGTAGAAGTGATGGGACTGTGTATAATCGGTTTAGCCCAAGTGAACAGATTGTTGCTTACCTGGCAAGAGCTGATGTTTAGTTTTAAGCCGTTAAGTTCCGATCCTTATAAACTGCTCCCCAAAATTAACATATCACCAACAATATCTTAAATATATTTTCTATTTCATGTTCTTTTTGCATTTTTGTCACAATATTAGAAAGAATAAAACGTTTGTCGAATATTTCTTTATCTTATGTTCAAATTTTGTATTCATTTGTTTTGATATCAATATTAAACCATAAATACGCAAAGAATTACTGCTCGTTCACACGGTCCGCTTAAAATTTCAATTGTTTAAACACATTATTTGTTGACAATTTGACAATATCCTGATACTTAGAGCAACATGGTACGCAATACAAGAAATTTAAGTCCTGCTGAATGTCTTGAAGCGGTTATGGTGGCTAGGGTAGGATGGAGCTACCGTGCTATTGCTCAGAGACTGGGAGATTTACATACGACCATTTCTCGAATGGTTGATCGTTTTTAGAGCAATTAATAATCATAATTGACGCCCTGGACAAGTTAGACACCGAGATACAACTCCAATTCAAGACCATTTTATTAGAATGCGTGCCTTAATAGAGCGGTTTACAACGGCAAGAAGCCTGCAAACTCAGCTTTGCACTGTAAGAAGACGTTTTGCAGAACACGACTTGTTTCCCAGAACTTTATCCGCACAGCATTGTAGAGGTAGACTACAATTTGCTAGGGAGTATGTTAATTGGAATAAAGATGACCGGGAAAGAGTCTTGTTCACGGACGAGTCACTATTTGTATAGTAGTGATCGACGCCCAAGGTTTTCCAACATCCAAATGAGCGTTATGCTCAATGCAACATTCACCAGACAATGTTATTTAGTGGAGGGTCGGTGATGGTTTGGAAAGGGATTTCTTTAACGGTCCGCACAGATCTCCACTCAATAAATCAAGGTTTTCTGAATAGTGTGAGGTACATTACAGGAATTTCGCACTCTACATACATTGGTAATAATTTATTACTAATGCAAGATCTCACAGTGCTCATATAATGACAGACTACTTAAACGAGCATTATTAATTACCATAACCTTTGTTAATTTATGGGGTCTATGGTTCGACGGTGTTAAAGTGAGAATTATATTAGATTAGTACTAAAGAACAAAATTTACTAACTTTATTTCTCTGTATGTAGATGGGCCTGTTAAATGATATATCAATCAATGATCGGCAATTAACTCTGCTAGTGAAATGTGTGTAGGTCAAACGACTGCCATCAGCATCCAACAGGTGTGCGTATAACAGTTCTGTGTATGAGTGATTGGGATAATGTTGTCTTTCATCATTATCTATAGAGTCTTGTGCGGGGACCTAAAACATATTTCAATTACTCAGCATTGTAACGATTTGAAAGTGTAATGGTTTAAGTCGAGTTGCATAAAAAATGAAGTACCAACCTGAATACCAAAAACACAGACATTCTTATCACATGTGAAAGTGACTGCACAGTCCAAGACACTTGTATTCATACAATCAGTAAGTCTCAAG
>OW679198.1:97601206-97738652 GCA_940337035.1 Agriotes lineatus | reverse complement strand
ATCTACAACCGATGTTAGCTCATTAACAAACCATCCAGCACAATCTTTACCCCTGTACTGCTTAAAATATGATAAATTATCATCATAGGTGCTGTGAAAGTAGTACCCCATACTAAACGCCTTATGCTTTTGATATTTTACTGTTTTGCAAGCATTTGGCTGCAATTTTGATGGTAGATCGTTGTCGCCAATTACTTTTAAAAGACATTCAATATCTGCGAATATGGAAAAAGGTAAATCAATACGGTTTCTAACGTTTTTAAACGAAAGCCATTTATTCTTTTCTGACGGCAATATGATTTTACACTCATTCAATTGATTACAATCCTGAATGTGCGCTGATAATTTAGCCTCTTTATAAAAATATTGTAAGCATCGATCGCAAATGTACAATCGAGCCTTATGTTTATTAATCTGCGAAACCGCTAAACGAGAAAGACTCTTGATCCAACAAAAATGCCTTCGCTTTGCCTCAACTAATCTTTCTGAAAAATTTAGATCGTCGCAGTCATCATCATCATCATCATCATCATGAAAATTAAAATCGACATTAGTAAAAGCATTTTCTAATTTTTCATCATCTTCTTCCGCATCATAGTTTTCCTCTAACATTAGTAAGTTAACGTGACTATCTAATTTATTTTTGGTTAAATACGTCGGTAGCGTGATAAATTTACCTTTTTTCAATTTCAGAATGTAAACGTTAATTGATATTTTGTTTATTTGCTCAAATTTCGGAATTTGATTCAGCGACATTGGTAATTTAAAACCATTTGTAGTCAAAACTGTACTATAGTGGGGGTAGGCACTTAAGCGGGATGGATTGCCTTTAGGCTTACAGATAGCACTAGCTACAGCAATGAAAAAACAATCTAGATTATTGCTCGGCAAATTTAGAACAGCTTTCTTATATTTGATTTGCTCCGGCAAATCAATATGAGGAGCTGCTGCTGCATTAAACAGCCGTTCACATGAGTTTATGTTTACATATAGGGACACTATTTGGGTGAGACGCCACCCAGAACCTGTAGTTACAAACTCGCTAATTTGATTTAGAATTGCGTCTACAATATTTTCCTGAAACCATTGTTCCACTACCGTAAAAGCATTTTCGATTATAAAATTTCTTGTATTGAAATATTTATAGTCAGTAATGGGTTCTTCGGCGCCTTCAAACGTTTTACTAAATTCACCACAAAAACTAAAATTAATTTTAAAATTGCGCACCGTATTTTGTCTGCTGAACAAATTGGTTATGCGAATTTTCAATAATTTGTAACAATCTTCAAGAAATTCAACCATCTTGGTATGCTTTAGATTGACAATAATAGCACTTTGAATTCTTTTATGAAACGCAGATTTGTAATTCTCCCAAACAACTCGCGATCCAATGGTATTTCTGCACCGAATATTGCGCGAAAGAAGTCTATTGAAACAAATTTTGAATTTTTTTATGAGGCATAATTCGTTCTCAATTTTCCTCTTAGACCCCACTGTATCACAATTTTGCAAACCTCGCCGAAGTAATGTTGCAGTTGTTTTACAATAATTGATCCACATTTTAATATTATCATCGCCAGCGTTGTCGCCACTACCGTCGTATGTTGATTGTAAAGCCAAATATGTCCTTTTCAAAATTTTTATGACGTTTTTGTTTAATTCTCCGAGAGAATCTGCGGTTTCCATTCTATTTGAGTTTAAAATTTTTAGTGTATCAAATGCACGTTTCGAAACTTGTCTAAATATTTATTACATAAATTTTTATTGATTCATTATACTTCAAATGAGCACGTTTGAACTCTCAACAATTTTAACGATTCAAATGAGCGTTCGAGTTCTTTCCTTATGTTTTTGTTAACTTTCACGTATAACTTTTTAATAGATTTTAGGTAGTTATATATTGTCAAATTTACTTGCTCCTTCGACAAACTAGACTGGTTTTTTACAAATTCATCGACAGACTTAACTAGCACATCTGACAGAAAAACGCTACACTCTGAGTGACAATATTCTAGTCGTTGTGTACGCTCATACATGGCCGGATATCCGCATAGATACCAATGCTCACACCCATCACATATTTCTTCATATTTAGTATGGTCAAGCCTATATCCGTGTTCGGATATGTACATTTCGTAATTATTAAAAACCAAAGCAAGCTACTAACGAGGACAAAAAAAGTGAGACTTACAGGCAAGTTGTATTGGTTCTTGATGTTGTAGGATGCCTCGTCAGAGTAAGGGAGAATTCTGCGGAAGATCGGTTTGGGTGTTGGTGGTCGTAATAATGGCGCCTGCTGTTATATGGCTGGTCGTCAGAGTATGAAGAGAATTCTGCGAAAGATTATACATTCCAGATTAGCATTTCAAGTATTAATTTAAAAATCAAACTTACCTAATTTTATTCCTGCTCCTCAAAGGAATATGATGGCGTATTATGCTGCTTGCCCACGTCTTCCATACCCAAGTAAATGAGCATAATTTTCTTCTTGTTCATTAATTCTATATCGTCCGCTGTTAGGGCATCGCACAGACGTTTAGGCAAAAATACTATCCCAGCCTCTAACTCACAAAGGATGTACTTGTAACTGGCTTTCGGAGCAACCCCCGATTTTAAAGAAATTATTGGGTATTTTTGCCCGATTGTGAGGTCTTCTTCTGGATTTAGCTTCGGCTTCTTGACAATCGTGCCAATTTTATTTAGTTGCGAAATAAATGAAGACATTTTACTCACTCAAAAATAGCTGCGTCAACTTGTCGTAATGCGTTTAAAGATGCGGGATTCTGAGCTCGATCACTTTAAATTTAACTGAATTTCCGTGCCTATATATACTAATAGAAACACTCCCCGCTTCCACCGCCAGTATCTAGTGGAAATATCCAGCTCCGGTTTTGCTAAAGTTTAACGACACAGAAGGATGTTATGCAAAACATTTTTATAAAAAATTCTGCTATTCAGGTACGATTTAATTACGTAAAATTCCGCGTGGAAATATCCAGCTCATTTCTACCGGTTTTGCTAAAGTTTAACGGCGGCAGAAGGATGTTATGTAAAACATTTTTATAAAAAATTCTGCTATTCAGGTACGATTTAACTACGCAAATTCCGCCATTAGATCGGTCAGAACGATTTACATATAATTATGTTAATTTTACGCACGTCGTGCAAAACATTTTTTTTATAGTAAAATTCCAGAATCCCCATCTTTCACTTTGTTTGCGTCGACTGGAAAATATTTGAATATCTGTTAATTAACGTCCGCTAGAAGTGCGTTAGCCCCGACAAAAAGTTGTTTTGACAAAACGCTAGAAAATTCTGCGGTGGAACCGCAATCGGACTCTAGGATAATGCAATTTTCTGCTAATGTTGATTGTCAGGTAATCGCTGCGAACAACATTGCACCAAGTTTCTTACTATTCTACTCATACGCTGGGTGAAGAAATAAAACACTAGCATGTGATAAATCATTTATTATTTTCATTGGCAAACATACAAAAAATGTAACATAATCTTATACAATTATATATAAAAACTTAGTCTATGGTTAGTTGCGATAATTTAACATTTAACAGATCATAATTGTTAGTATTAGAGCTAATTCTTAAGGATGACATAAATTCTATCGATAAATTTTTGTTAACATAATAAATATTAATGTCCCTTTTCAATTGCATACATTTCATAATAAACATTACAAGTTTTTGTTTATTATACATATGTTTCGCTTTCAGGCGAACTTGGTGATTGGTATGAGATCGGAGTGGGTGGTGGAATCGAAGATTCCACATCATAAACTAGTTGATCTGGATAAAATTTTATAATTTCCAATACGGCCAGATAGCTGTATAAATCAAACTTAGATAATCTGTCAACAGCGCAAAATTTCAAATGTTCTGCGCAATATAATATATTGTCGCGCAAGTTATGTTTGTGGTTATTATTTGAAATTTCTAGCATACCAACAAGTTTATAAATGCACTTTCTGTAAAACAAATCCAAATTTAAATCGCGTAAGCGTTGGAAGTGATGATTGATAATGTCGCCCAAAGAATATAATTTAACAAATTCCTGCTCTTCCAATATTAGCATTTGGTGGTTTACAAAAATACCTACGCATTTTTGGGTATGCTCAACCTTATATTCCAAGGCAACGCGATCGTTTACAGTGACGATGCGAACTTTTGCTTGCAAGCCAGAAAATTCACTTGCAGTACGAAAAAAATTACGAAATTGTAATTCAACATAACACGTGGATAATGCGTTCCAATCTTGTTCCCTAAATAGCACTTCTTTGTCGGCACAAAATTTTTCTACACATTCAATTTTTAACGCTGGTATAAATGCTTCTCTGCTGTCATTAATAAATCCCACGGCTGCAATATGTGTATGCGAACACCACACATTCGGTTCTTGACCCAAATTGTACTGCACACTTGATATTAATGGAAATATTTGCTTTGCATACTCTTTCTCGCTATTGATGTCTGCACTTTTTCCCCTGATATTACCATCTTGGGCGAGATTGCTACAATTATCAATATCCATGACACGACAATTGCAGCGTCTGTTTACTACTGAAACTACTACATAATTTAATTACGCTAAATAAATATAATTGCTGAAGTACATGCGCACTCTACGCTACATGAAAAACAAAACTCCTATTGGCACAAGTCATTCACCTACGCCTTTTGCAAATAATTAATATACTAACAAGGGCAAGCTCCAGGCGTATTGCCTTGATCATTTGGACTATGGACGCGCCTGTTGGAGCCTGCAAAATCAAGTTTGTTGAACTTCGGAAAATTTACTTATGCTATTACGTCACGTACGTCTCGCTGTGCACGACTATTAGCCGAAACTTCTTATTATTCTTAGCAATGGTCTATATCCGAAATAAGAGCACACTAGTATTACTTGTATTAAAAACATGACAATTGAAAATAGAGTAAATCCATCCCAATTATTTTCATCATTACCATTACGCAACTTATATGTATCTAGCTTCCATACTAACGAATTCCAACGACTCTCGAGATGCATAAAATTGGAATATATATACCTAATTTTATAGAAAAGTAAAGACTTATCGGACGCAGCTTGACTACTGTTGTTAAGCAAATTTCCGCTAAACGCATATACGCGACTTTCATTTATATATATTAATTGCATAGCTATCCACTCAGATGGCCATGAACAATTTTTTCCTACATTTCCATTATTCGAAAACGCAGTGCACATATATGCATTGTGACCGATTCCCAAGGGCCGATAGACAATTAAGAAATTATCGTTTATAGAAGCAAGAATGAAGTAAAGAACTTGCAGTCGGAACATAATGACCATTACTGAATTCTAAGCCTGTAAATGAGCCTTTTCATAATAATCGCCCCCTTTTGGTGCAGCCGCCGCCGAAACTCTTTTCTTCTGTATGCATGAAATACATTGAAATTTTTGCATCGGGACTCCATCCAATACATCTCCTGTCGCACCTTCTTTTACGTTCGGAAAATGATCCCAACAGTATTCATAATCGCAAAATTCTTTTTGTAGCCAATTAGGTAGTTTATTAAATTCTCTAGCTATATCCTTAACAAAATATTTTCTTAGAATATGTAAAGGTGTGGAAATAATTTCCTCTACTGTAATACACATGGTGATTTCTTTACCGACACCACTACTACAATACAACTCAGCGAGCTTCACAAAACCTCTTACACGAATTCCAAGATTCAGTTACAAAACTCAATTTCTTTTCCAAACTATCGCGATCGCGTTTACATTCATCATATTTCGCCAACGTAAACTCACAATCAATGGCCAGACGTGTCAAATTATTTTCTAGAGAAATAGACTTAAATTGCAAATACTCCAATTCTACTTTATCGTCACCACACTCTATTTCACGTTTCCTCGTTGTAGCAGCATCACTGCCGCGAAATATTGTACTACCCTCCGTAGTTAGTGGGGGCTGTATTGTCGTAGGCATACTATGACGACGAATATCATCTAATCGACTTTGTTGCAAGCGATTAAAGAAATCGGTATAATTCAGTAGCGGCACTGACTCGTTCTCAAAATTGGCCTGATTCAAATGCATATTGACCCTACTACCATCGCGACTCCTTTCTATTGTCGTAGTGCCATTAATAAAATGTTGTGAATTAAAGTGTTCTAGCCGACTTCCCTTTATCGATGCGATACTAGCACTGCCAGCTGCCGCTGCTGATATTGTAGCAAAACATACTATTACACAAGACATCGTCAACATCATTACTATGCCGCTCGCTTCGAGGTTGCTTGCAGCAAGAAAATCTATCTTATAATGACTATTTTTAAATTATATTTGACCTTTAATTACCCCCTACTATTAAATTAGCTAAATATCAACCAATTTACTTGATAAATATTTGAAAGTCGTAGTAGCATAACACGCTGTGTTATTCTACTACGACTTTCTTGCCTCTACAGTCGTCAGTTCGAATCTCACAATCCTACGAATGCAAAATTCCACATTTTACTATATTTACGGACAAATAATTTATCGAAACCAGCGTAGAACCACTGCCCGATTGTTGAAACTCTACCATCTTTTGTTTTAGTTCATCGACAGCCGATTCATAAATATCTCTAATATTATCGCTTAACAAAATTTTAAAATTTTTCGTATTAAAAAATTTTGTCGCTAATGAATCGGGATCCTCAGGTTTCATATAATCTCCATAAAATACAAAATTAACTTTAATTACATTCAATTTTCTTACTAATCTTCTTATACGCTTTTGAATAGCTGAAAACGCATCGCTAAAAAACAAATCCACATCGTCATGACCCAAATTTATTACCGCACCGGTTCGTATTCGACCTTTAAACGCACTCTCTATATTTTTCCACTGTACGCGATTACCCACAAATTTTACATTATTGCCACCGCCAACAACACCGCCAGCGCCTATTACAACAGCCTCCTGCAAACGCACCTGTTTCGCCCTCAATTCCGATAATTTTGCCTCTAAATGTCTTTTCCTACCTACCGAACCTGACGGCGAAGAACCGCCGTGTTCTCTACATTCCCGTAATAATCTTAATGTTAACCTAATACCCCCACGATTTATTTTCATTAACTCTTCCATTACTCGAACCTTCTATTACCACAACGTACAACCAATTTCTTAGTAAAACAATTAAAGACCCCCCATTTAAGCACTTAGAATAATCAATTAAGAAGGGCCGGGCAACTTTTACAACCTGCCATCTAAACACGCCCAATAAATATTTAGCAAAATAACATTTAACAAGCGCCGCGCAAAAATATAATTGCCCCCAGCAAGGGCAAGGCCAACCAACTCAAATAACCTCCACAAATCTAACACCCGAACAGGGCCCCACTAAACAAACAAGTTTCGACTAATTATTATTCGCAAAAGGCCCCACATTCAACTACGCCGCGCGCCCGACAAAGGTCAACAAACTCACAGCTACATGTCGAGGCAGGATTTTTGACGCTTTGCAGACCAGATACGACCACCCAAGACGCAGCACAAAATGGCCGACTGCAACACATTACAAATACACGACGCTTATTGGATGAACATCACACCACAGACACGCCCATCGACGCCATTCACATTATACACAACCAATCACAGCACAGATACACACAACACGCCATTTTTATTTATGCTAATCACACCCACCACAACCAATCACACCACACCACAGACACGCCCCACAATTTTCAACCCAGGGGGCGGGGCCTATTATGCAAAGTGTATTAGAACCCGCACACCTTAACTACTCAGAGGCGGAGAACCAAGGGTTTAAGAATAACTTTTTTGGCCAAACTTAAAAAAAAACTATTTAAAAAAAATGTGTGTGTTAACCATTCTCCATTCCTTTTCTCTCAGAAAATGTGCTCTTGATTCAAATCGCTAAAAGGTATCCTTTTTGATATTTGTATTGACCTGTTTAATACCTATAACGTTAAGATCCGTTTTCTCCACGGTTCAATACTATTAATTTCGCTAAATGATTCTTGAAATATACCAAGATGTTAATATTGCTCTACGAGAATCGCATAAAAATTCAAAAAAATCTCTAAAATTAGAAAATTATTTAAAAAGGTTATATTATTGAACGTTATAAAAATATAGTAGATTATGCAATAAGGGCGAGAAATGCGTTATTTTGCTGATGTGCAATTTATGACTCGAGGGCGAAGGGCGAGAGTCAGAAATTGCACTGAAGCAAAATAGCATTATCTCCGAGTTGCATATACTATTTTATTCACGTTGCAGGAAGATTTAAAACGAAAAACACGTTTTTTTAAACGTCATTTATTGACATTTTAGTTACAATTACTATTTTAAAATTAGTAGCCTATGGTAAATTTTAAAGTTGGTGGCATTGCAAGGCATTATGACAAGAGCTCACAATTATGTCAAATTAGAGGTTAGCAGGCTAGGTTTTGCGTCAGTTTTGACACAAAACTAACCTGATAACCTCGAATTTGACATAATTGTTGTGTCAGTCATAATGAAAACTCCTTAGGGAAATTTTTGTCTTATTTTGTCTCTAGGGAGTAAATGTTTTACTTCTGTCACAATTTTGATGCTATAGAAACCGACTTCTACTCCCAGTCGTGGAAAAAACCTATTTTAAAAGTGCGCTAACAATGTCAAAATACTTGTTTTAACTAATTCCATAAACGAATTATAACGAAAAATAAAAATAAAAAATTCATGGTTTTCAACTATCTAATGTAGACCAAGCTTATTCTCATCCTCTAAAGTAGGAGAATCCTTCTATTGCTTAGCTTTATATTATTGTATCTCTTGGGCGGTCGTTCTGGTGACCTCTTTTCTGATCTTCATACAGTTTTACAAATGCGGGTAGATCGTTCTTCTCCCATCCTTTACGCGTGACCATTCCATTTCTTTTTACTTCTCTAAAACACGAAGGAAGCATTGTAATCGTGAAAAAACGCCTTCCGATATTTCTTCAGATCTTGACGTTTCAGGGTCTCTAGATGATGAAAAACATGTTTTCTCAATTCCGTCTGTCTGTCCTTCTGTTAGCGGTGTAGCTTAAAAACTATTGGCTGAACGAAGATGACATTTTGCATGCGGGTTATATTTATACCTGGCTCGAAACCGAGAGAATTTCGGTTAAATATATACAGGGTGAACACCTTAAAAAGATGAAATCCTTTAATAGTTTAAAAAATGTTTCAAACCTTCCACTTACGAGGGAAGTTTCGTGTAGAGCCTTTTATAGATTTTTCCGGTCTTAATTCCTTTCATTACGTGTTGAACAATATAATTCCTTTTGACAGAATTTCTTTGTCAATCTTGGAGTGTTATCCCTGAGATGACTTTTAGGACTTTCATTTCTACAGTCCTTACATTTTGCTTCGTTTTTTGTTGTAGGTATCCGCTCTGGTCTTGACTACGTATCTTAAGATGAGGAGTACTATCACTTTTTATAGTCAGTTGCTGCAGTCCTTGTTACGCCAGATAGTGCTTCTCAGAGATCCTGCTGTTATAATTATTGTGTTGCTATCTTTATTTTGTCTCTGCTGCTTGTTGTCTTTCTGATTAGGTATTTAAAGGACATGACCTCTGCTACTGTGCCGCTGTCTATTTCCAATCTGGATCTGATTGGATTCTTACTAATTACCATTAGTTTGAGGTTTTCAACTGACATTTTCATGTTATATTTTCCCACTCGTGGAGAACTGATGCAGTATCCCTTGGAGATTGTTTTCGTTGTTGGCTATCAGTAAAACATATTTATGTTATTTTCATCCACCTTTTAGCAGCTGTTGTGCCTTCATCATCATATTGAAAAGAAAGGGGGCGAGGGAGTCAACTTTAGACATCGTTACTCTTGTGGTGCTAGCCGTGTTAATGTTATTAATTATTTGTGTAATTCTTTCAAAATAATTAGAACATTATATTTTTGTATTCGGTCAAAGGCCTTTTTAAAGTTATACAAGGTAGAAGAACAGCGGGTGATGGTGTTCCATCGGTTTTTCCACTAGTTGGCGCACTATGTAAAATATATCGATAGTGCTTCTGTTTTTTCTAAAACATTGCTGCTTCTCAGCAGCCTCGGTAGTTTTCCGAATTGTTCTTTTCTTCCTTGTGCATAGGGATGGTTAGGTGGTTTTTTAATCATTCGGGATTGGATACATCTAGTACACAAGTTTTTAATATGCCTCCACCATATTTAATTAGTTTATTGTGCATATATTCTATCAGAGCCCACAGCTTTGCGGGTCAAATTTCAAATGGCATTGTTTATATTGCATCAACATTTAAAAAAAAAATAGTAACGATATGCTGCATATTTTCTCTCAATTAACGGAATCTCTATCCTTTACCGTTGACGAGATCCTCAAGCTGTGCTTGGACACGATGGATAATTGAATGAAATTCAAGAACATGTTTAATCTCATACAACAGACGTTAAATGCTCTTGGCGGAAATCTTAATTGATTATTAACTTTAATAATTGATTGTATTATGTCTGGAATGAAACGTGCACTTCAATGTTGCCAGTTTCTTTGTCCTTAGATTTTTTATCACGCGGTACTGTTGCCTCTGCTACGTCTTTTATAATTTTCACATTCCATTAGCAGATGCTATTTTTACGATACATTGCTAGTATATCCAACAACATTAAATTTACGACGTTGCCCTTTAATACTACAAAGCAGTTCTGTATAAGACATTTCAAACCCAAATTTAATTATTTTAAAGTTGCAAGGTTAAAAGAATCTAGTCTGCAGATAATATTTAATCATTACCAATTGCTTCATAAGTAATTTCAATTATTACTTTTTATAATGTTTTGTTTTGCAATTAATATGAACGAAACTGTTTATATTGAATTTGCTTTATAATTACAACATTTTATACAAATTGCGTGCGGTATTTTAGATTTAAAAAAATCATGTAAATATGATGTATTTGTGATAAAATTAAATAGTTAAAGCTTGAATCTAATAAACCTATTTGCAAATCGGCATTTGTTTCATTTATGAAGGAATGCTTGTGTGTTAAGTGATAATTAATAATCAAATTTAATTCAACAATGGCTATCTGGTAAATGCGATACAAATGTAATAGGTGTATGCATTCAGAAAACAAAAGTATGTCTGTCATTTATTTATAAAAAATTGATGGAAATATACGGCAGATACTTTGCAGCGGTTTTACTTATACCTATATCTATATATGTGTAAAGACTAGTCATAATAACCGATTTAAATAGGACTTTAGCGTTATATGGCTATGATGAACATTTATGATTGTTTTAAAGATCGAATTAAAATCCAAAATACATTTCAAGCATACGTTTTTCAAGTTATTCCTTGGTTGGTAAGTAAAGAAAGCTAGAACAACAGAACGTAACTTCAAAATAATTGAACTGATTTTAAACAGAGACATTCAACAAAAACAATTAGCGCAGTTTAATCTGTTATTGGTTGTAAATCAAGTGTAAGTTCACTGTTGTGAAAACGGTCTATTATTGTTTACTTGAATTTTTCGATAGTTATTTCACTTTATATGCTACTACTACTAGTTGTTAAACGGTATAACATATTCTTTAGAAGAATTCAAATCGTATTTTAAAAATTAAATTTGTAATTCAGTAAGAAATAGTAAAATGCATTAGATTTGTAAAGAGCATACGTCCTATCTAAAAAAATGAATATTATTCTAGAAGAAGCAAACTTTTTATCTTGTTAACTTGAAATTTCGCTTTATAATCTAATCTGAATATTAGGAGATTTATAATCAGTAGAGATTATATCTGACGTTGTATACAACAGGCTTGTAGTGAAGTTTTTGTTTTGAATAAAATGAAATGAAAACAGAAAATAATAACTTATGGCATAAAATCACAAAATTTGTTATTCTAATTTAAATTCAGTTTTTTAAGAGTTGATATTAAGTTATAACTGTTTGCGACGTCTCATGAAACCCAATTTAATCGATAAAAACGAAGGCGGTGTAGGCTCTACCAAATTTATGGAACAATTTACATTTGGCGTTAGCTTAAAATAAAAATTTCCTAACGTTCCAAAAAATTATATACATGGTGTCCTGTAATTTGATCGACAAACTTCTAGAGGTTGTAGAGCGCATTGAAACAAAAATTTTGTATATAAACTTTTTCCTTGAAACCTCCCCCTGCCCAGCTACATTCTCTTAAAGATGTGTTTTAAAATTAGATTTTTGTCATTTAACTGAAAACTGATGAGGGTATGTATTAAAGTGAAACTTGATAGATATGTTTTACCAATCACATACTTATTTATGAAATGCTTTATAATTTTTACATATGACTAAGAGGTTGAACACAACTTTATACAATTATTTTGTAAAAAGTAAACTGGAATATGCCGAGCTTATATGAAGTCCCATGACTCCCATGTATGCTCACGGTATAAATGCAATAGAAACAGTGCAGAAAAGATTCCTTAAATACTTGTATTTCAAAGAAACAGGGTACTACTCCTTATATTCGCATTACTCAGAAACTCAGAATTATTAAAGACATATTCAGGCATTATAACCTTAGAGAAACGGCGTTATTTGGCAGCATTTGTATTTTTACACAAGGTGTTTAACAACGAAACTGATATTAGTCCAATATTACACAAATTACGTTTGCTTGTACCCAGACAAGTTTCCCGCTGCAATCAAATATTCTTTCTTCCGCCCTCGGGAACAAATTTATTAATAAATTCACCAACTTATAGAATATGTAAATATGCAAATATTGTAAGTGGATATGTTGAATTTGTTAACCTCAAAATAAAGATATTTTTAAATATGTGTAAATATGCTTTAAATTTACCGGGAGTTGAGGCTGATATTGGGGCGAGGCATATTTACTTAGACACGAAGTGTACGAAGTATTGAAATTCCCTCATATCGAAAACAACCCTGAGTCAAATATTTCTCTAAAATTCGTGTCAACCGACTAATGAACCCACTATACCAAATCTCCGTCTCGGCTGTGCAGATCTTTTGGTGAAGACCCCAGCCCACTAGATCCCTCCCTCGTATTGGGGGGTGCCTAAACGTGCTGTGCGGTCTACGTATGTTAGTATGTGTACACGATTCCTGAAGTCTTGGATCGTTTTCATACGATAGGTCCTCCGAAAATAAAGGCAACATCAACTTTTAAGGTATGGTCGAAGCAAAAAAAAAAATATGTTTTTTTTAATAAATAACTGGTTCATAACATTTCATTGTACTAGCGAAACGGAGTGATGCTGAGTGTCAAATTTTTGCTATTGACTTTACTCTGATGGCAAATTGTAAAGTTATTTTCTTCCATTTGTTTTTCTGATTGTTTTTTTTCTTAATTTCTGCTTTTGAAAACTGGTCTATACTAATGTTAATTATCTAAAATGTAGCCTGTCATTGGCATTAGTTGTTGGCTACAATAATAATAAATAAATAAATAAAGCAGCAACACTTATAAATATTTTTATTAGAACTGCTTAACGGATATAAATGTGTTTATAAAAAATACCGAATAAGTAGCCTGATTTGTGTAACACTTTTTTAGTTTTTTTGAGTTTTTTCGTACAACTAATATTTTTTGTGTAAAAAATAAAATATATTATGATACAAAGCATTTTTCCGCATTTTGTTGTGCATCATAAAATATTTATATTTTATTTTTTTACACAAAAATTAGAGTTTGAAAGTAAACTAAAAGAGCATATATACATATTCTTGTATAATCAAATTGTTGTTTATTAATCATTTCTAATATAACCACCCTCTTTCGGAGGGCATAACTAGGCGGGGAGGAATTTAAAAGAAAAAGGTTATATGCAGTAATGTTATGTTCCAAAGTCCTCTATAACTCCAAAAGTTTGTCAGTCGAATTACAGGATATCCTGTATATAGAAACCAGTTGGTTAGAGCTATATTGCTGACAGAGTTTTAATTTAAATTCTTTTCTTAAATTTGTCTTGGTGCATTGATCAGAGAATTAGTACTACTTATTGTTATAATTTTAATTTGTTCCTTAAAGAGCTTAATAGGAATGAAATAATAGTTTATATTAAATTTTATTTTGCTATACTACGTTTAACGAATATTAGTATCAGCAGATACCCCTCCCACAGATAAGCGCTAAATTTGAATGGAATGTTGCTATTGGTAAGCCGGTTGTACACAGCTAATTTTGTTTGAAATTAAACAATTTTGGACTGTTTGCAAGTTTTATAAATTCTGATTTATACACACAATTAATTTGAGAAAAGTTTGTTATCGTTATCGTTATCCTTGTCATTACACGAGAATCTATTTAATTCCAGATTTTTTAAAGGTAGAACATAAGAAACAATAGAAAACTGTAAGAGCTGACATGAGCCATTCCCAATTCTTGATTTTTTTATAGAAAAACTTTGAACACTTATTTTCCTCTAAAAACTATGTAACATAGTGATACGCTTCCAAGCAAATAATTATCCAGTAATCGTTTTGCCATTACGGTGACAGCTTCAACGAGTTATATCTCACAAAACGGTCATCTTCACCTTTGCAGCCGACTTTGGCTTTCGATTTTTTTCGTATGTGAAGAATCGTTATTTCCAGTTTTGTACTCTACGGACCTATATTTTTCTTGTTGATCATAGTGCTAATCCAAGTGTCATCCATTATATTTACTTCGTAGCAATTTTTTATGCATATCCTCTTTTCATATGAACAGTGTGAAGTTATTCTTTCGGAGGTTTTCACGGCCATTGTCATTAAGTAACAAACGACTTCCGGAATTGGACCGTGAACAGAAGAGTTTCGCCTCCGGCGTGGTTTACACGTTGAAGTACCGTGCTCTTTTGCTTTTCCTTCTGATGAAGCTTGTTACGAAAGTGGGCGAAACGTTGAGTTCTTCGACCTTCATGATGACACGGTCCAATCCCGGAAGTCGTTTGTTACTTAGTGTGAAGTTAGCTTTCTAATGAAATTGATAATGACTGTGATTATCAAATCGTCACTAAGCATAGAAATAGATCTCCCATGTCTTCTTTTGTCCTTAATATCAATTTTACTTGTCTTGGACACAGAGAAACCTACTGCTTTACAGTAATATAAATCAAACATTTATCCCCGAAAGTTTCCTCCATGTCTTGATAAATTTGCTTAGATTTCAATTTTTATATCTCCGTCATGGCAAAGTTTTTGAACACGCCTTTTTATAATATTTGATATTCTACTACTGAAGTACTATTTTTAATGAAGATTTGTACTTCTATAGAGAAGACATATAAGGTAGTTACTATGGTAAACAATAATTGTTCCGAAGAAGCCAACGATTTATCAACACATCCTCGCAATTATAAAAGATATTTTTTATGACAACCTGCGAGCAATAATACATAAAACAAAGTCTTGCTACAAACCAATTACTTACAGTGGCTTGAATGATATCAATATCGGCGCTCTTTCCTGCAGAATCGGTACGATAATTAATTATGCTCTGATTTAGTCCTTTGTCGAAACCCGCCGTCAGCTTGGTCCGGTAGGCAAAAATAGAAATCCCAGCACCCAATTCCAGCACCAAAATTATGGCCAAGAAGGCACCATACTGAAAAAAGTTAATTGGTCTGACAAGAACTTAACAAATTATGTCGTTACGTAACAGCCGCTATAAACGGGATGATTAATAGAAGGCGTTTAGAATTAGTGGAGCAATTTAGTTATTACTTAAATTGCGCCGCACTAGAATTCGGACCGGAAAGATCTGAGAGAAGCGAAAGGCACGCTGTGCCTCTCGTTTCTTACTCGTTTTTCAAATCCTTCACTTGGAAAGAAGCACTCGGTCGTAAAAGCCGAGTGAAAACAATTTTATGTAAATGCATTAATAATGCACAGTTACTGACTTCAAATTACTGTAATTTTCAAAGCAGTGAACTCGAGCATGTTTATTAAATAAATATAAACGTGATCCTGTAGACACTACAGGAACTGATTTTTTAATTTTCTGTTGTGAAGTTCTCATAATTTTCGTGAAAATGAGTAGACTATTTTAATGTTTAATTATATGGGAGAGCAATGTAAATGTGAAAACGAGATTTTAATTGGCTTACCACATACAACAGTACAGGTTGCCCTTTCACAGTGCAACAACAAGCTAAAGAACCAATGAGAATAATAAGGGCGCCCGTTCCTATCAAAACATAAGGAGCCGTCCCTGAAAATTCAGTACTTAATTCCATATATTTGTACAATTCCACTTCCATCCATATTCCTATGGCTAAGACTGCAATTCCAGATATCTGAAACAAAGGAATAAATTAAAAACTTGGATCTTTACCGTTGCAGGCTTCTAGTTACATTTTAAAGGCTTCTACGTGCGTGCATACTTATATAAATATTACTGTTCATACCACAATACGTGACTGAAAATTGGAAAATTTCCGTGATTTACTTTGTGCGTGATGTGGGAACTGCAATTACAGATGACAGATTTCATTTTTTAGGGAGTATTTTATAAAATCAGTGCCGTTAATAGTAGTTTATGTTTTAAATTTAAACTTTATGTATAATTTTCAATTAATTAATTTTGAGTATAATACCTATCGTTTTTAATAATAAATTCATATTTTTTAAATGCGCTAAAAGGTTTGCATACTTAAATATATGGACCGATACTATTTTCAGGGTTACATGACCTAAATAGCCACCTGCAAGCATCGGTAGCGAACAGACAGCTCCCGAGACGAATAATTTGTAAATAAACATATTTGAAGCTACTGAAGTCTTTAATTTCTCAAGTAGAGACTTTAATGGGGGTAACGCGTAATCTGGGTTGAGCTGAAAAACCCCGACGTTAATGGTCTTTGTGTTTATATGCTAAAATAACTAACTTGTCGCTTTTATTTTTCTATGCTAAGTTCAATTGAACTGAAAACATAAATTACATGAATTATTAATGTATATTGAGTCACAAACTTTTACTTAAACAGTGAAGTAACATAAATTGGAGGGCGCTGTACTCCAATTAGGACTTTGGCCTGAGAGTCTCTTTCGCAACTCAGCCGTCTAACACACTTAAGGTCTTACTCATTATTATGTACCACTAAAATATGTGAGGTAATACATTCAGAAGCTATGTCTATGTCCTAGTCCTCTATATTTCTTCTAGAAAGCAGGATTTTATTATAAAGCGAATTGTGTTTACATGATTCAAGGCCCTCTATGAGGGATTTGTTCTCGGAGTAGTCCCCAAAATTTTTTCTGTGGCTCCCACAAATCCTTGTGAAAACACAGCAGCTAAGTTCAATAACAACTTGATTACCCTGATGCATCTTTTGCTTAAATATTATTTCAAAATATTTAAGTTGTAAATATTACAACAGGAAACAAAGGCCATAATGAACGACCTGAGAAAGCTATTAGAATGTGGAAAAAGAGAACATAACATATTAAAGAAGTTAAACAGACATTCAGAAAGAAAATGCGAAAAGACATCACAGAATATAACAGTAATATACCAGATGATGTGATAAAAAATAACCGAGGCACGAGGGTATTCAGAAGAGACATAACTAAGGGGTAAACTAAATCCTAAAAGTCCAAACGGAAGACAACAGAATAATATCAGACAGAAGAGAAATACTACAACATAGGTCGGATATAAACATAAATAAAACAAGAGTGAGATTTGGCATACACTGTACACAACAAATATCAGAAATAAGCTAGTACTATATAAAATGTGCCCTGAAATCGATGAAAAACGAGAAAACACCTGGAGACTTTGGAGTTGTAGCGGAGCTATTGAAACACGGAGGCCAAGAATTACTTAGATGTTTGGAAACATTATTTAATGAATTTCTGGAATAAGAAACAATACCAAAAACATTGAAATAGTGGTCCTAATACATAAAGACAAATGTGATTTGAATAATTATCGATCAATAGCGCTGTTGTCACACCTTTATAATCTATTTACAAAAATAATACCCACACGATTGACAAATAAGTTGGACCATGCACAATTAGTTGAACAAGTTGGATTGCGCCAAAACGTTAGTACTATGGATCATATTTACACGATCTGACAACTCATACAAGATTCTAACGGATACAATCATTCTTTAATATTTCTGGTCGTCGACCTTCAAGGAACCCTATGTGAAGCAGCTACAGCACCGTCCAAACCTTTGCCAAAACAGAACCTTTCATACTTAAAAGAGGAAGGGGATTAGTCCCTATATCTACAAACTTAGAAGAAATACAAGAACTAAACGTGGCTACCCATGTGATAGAACTCCAAATAAATTTTCCAAAGACAAAATATATGACCAACATCACACCGAACAATAACTCAGCAATAATGTGATGGCAAAACTTTAGAATATGTAGAAGAATATAATACTTACCTGGGTCAGAACATAATATTCGGTAAGGATCTCCAGGTAGATGAGGTCAAAAAGTTGGGTAGCACTTAAAGTCTTGATTATTATTTTGTCTTAAATATATGATGTAATATATTCAGAAGCTATGTCTAGGCCTTAGTGCAGTAGTTCTCTGTAGTTTTTCTAGACAGCCGGATCTTATTACAAAGCGAATTTTGGTCATATGATTCAAGGTCCTCTATGAGGGATCTGTTCCTGGAGTAGTCTGCTTACATAGTGACACGTGGCCACGACATAGTGGAAAAAGTGATAAGCTTGAAATGGCAATGGGGTGGGCAGGGGGCATGTCGCGAGAAGAAATGGTCCAAAGTGGACAAAGAAGGTTACAGAATGGCGACCATGGCTAGGAAGGCGCAATGTAGGAAGGCACAGAATGCAACGGGATGACCATATCAGCAAAATATTAGGAAAATCTGGATGCGTAATGCATATGACTGCACTAATTGATAAGAAAAAGGAAATGTTTACATCCAAAACCGAATAAATGAAGCTTATTGAGGAAGAGAGCGTCAATAAAGCTGTAATATTTTGACGTTAGCGTGTCCTTGTCAATATATTTGTTATTCCATTATTGTTCTAGAATAACAAAAAATGTAATGTTAAGGTAGAGGAGGTTAAGGTGAGGATTTCTGAAGACATAATCGTAGTTGCACCAGACATGAGACAACCTTGGCTGGAAACTAAAAGTAACCCACAGAAAGATGGAGAGATCAATAATGAACATTAGGTTACAAGACAGAAAAACGATGGAATGAATTAGGAGACACACCAAGGTTATCGGTATAGCGGAACAAGTAGTGAGATCTAAATGGCAATGGGCGGGACATCTGGCTCGTATAACAAATGACAGATGGACCAGAAAAGTTACCGAATGGAGACCTAGACCGGCAAAGAGAGTACGCATTATGCAGTGGATAAGTTTCGCCTACAATAGAGAGGACTGGAAACGACATGGGGAGGCGTATGTCTAAAGATGGAATGTATAAGCGCTGGGTATGATGATGGGGAATGAGCCAATGGAAACAGTTACTTAGTGGTTGCTTTGTCCTGTAAGTGAAACTTACATGACATGCAAGTAGGCCTACAACGGACAGTTACGGGATTGGTAGTATAAATTAAGTATAATTAGTAACAATATAACCACAAATATGAATGAAGTGATAGACACAACCGAAAGTTACTACAAAGACCTATATAGTTCTAAACAGTTCTAAACAGCAAAAACCACCAACGATTCAAAGGAAAACAATCATAAATGTGGGATCAGAGGAGATACCAGAGATTGATACTGAAGAAATAAGGGCAGCAACAAGAGATCTAAAAAATAATCGCGCACCAGGAGAAGATCAAATAATTCCAGAGCTAATCAAAAATGGAGATAGAACACTAATGAAAAAACTGGAAATTCTCCTAAACAAATGTGTGAAAGAAGGGAAAATACCTTCAGGTTGGAATAATGCATTAAGGGCCGGTTGCAGAAAGCAATGTTAAGTCTCGTGTTAGCTAACATCGCGTCAAAGTGAACAAAATCGCATCAAATTTTGTTTACTAATGTATTAGTTACCATAAAGATTTGAGATTTGATGCGATTTTGTTCACTTTGACGCGATGTTAGCTAACACGAGACTTAACATTGCTTTCTGCAACCGGCCCTAATAGTCCTAATACACAAAAAAGGAGATAAAGCATTACTAAAGAACTATAGACCAATAAGTCTATTATGTCAAGGATATAAACTACTGACAAAAATAATAACGAATAGACTAACAACAAAATTTGACTCATACCAGACTCCGGAACAGGCGGGTTTTAGAAGAAATTACAGCACACTAGATCATATACAGTCAATACGAAATATCATTGGAAAAACGCAAGAATACAATATAGATCTATACCTCGCTTTTGTAGATTACAACAAAGCGTTTGATACAATAGAAATCTGGGCTATCATAAACGCACTATAAAACTGCAGAATAGACTCACGATATATTCAACTAATAGAAAACATATACAAAGAAGCGACAAGTGCTGTCAAGCTGTATAAAAACACCAACCCTATAAACATGGAAAGAGGAATCCGATAAGGAGACTCGATATCCCCGAAATTGTTCACGTTAGCAATGGAAGACATCTTCAAAAAACTAAGATGGGAGAACAGAGGCTTAATGATAAATGGAGAGCGAATAAATAACTTAAGATTCGCTGATGACATCATCCTAATCACAGACAATGGAAAGGACCTAAAAGAAATGCTTCTAGAGCTAAAAGAAAGATCTGAAGAGGTAGGGCTCACAATGAACATACAGAAAACGAAAATTATGCAGAGATCCCACAACCAACAGAAAATAGAGGTAGCACTAGGGAATAACAAAATAGATACAATGGAAAACTACATATACTTGGGACAGAGGATAACAATAGACAAAAGCATGCAAGATGCAGACCTACATAGGAGAATTAAACTGGCGTGGATAGCTTTCAGTAAATTACAACATATACTCAGAAATAGGGACAGGAAATTCACGACAAACATGAAAGTACAAGTTTTAGAACAATGTGTAATTCCTGTACTCATATATGGAACAGAGACGTGGGCACTCACGAAAAACACACTACACAAAATACAAGTCACGCAAAGAAATATGGAGCGAGCGATATTAAACATCACTCTAAAAGACAAAAAATCAATAGAGTGGATCAGACGTCAAACAAAAATGGAAGACATAGGTCAAACTATAACGAAAAGAAAATAGCGATGGGCAGGGCATATAGCCCGCATGGGACAAGAAAGATGGACAAAGATAACCACCGATTGGAAACCATGGGCAAGGAAACGGAGTGTAGGACGTCCAATAAACAGATGGTACGATGATATAAGGAAAATAGCAGGAAAACGATGGATGTTGATGGCACAAGATCGTGAAAGATGGAAGGAGATGGAGGAGGCATATGTCCGCATGCGGACGGGAGATGCTGATTAAAGAGAGAGAGAGAGAGAGAAGAGTAACAATATCACACGACTCCTTTAGATATTTGAAAATACTTTTTAGGAGACAAAATATTTGAATATAAAAAAGTCGAGTTGTATTGAATTAGATTATATCATTTCGTGCAACTAATTATTAGTACCTATCAGAATTAGTTTCTGTTGACTTTGACGGCTGTTTGGTATCATATGTCAATATTAGACTTACTTTGGTTTTATTTCATTATTTGAATAACGAAAATATGAAAGTAAAAATGTCGAACTGAATATATCCCGTCGGGTCGCCATGAAAACAATGTATATCCGCCGTAAAATACAACATTTTGAAAATGAAGGATGCTCATTGGGTAGTAACGTAATAGAAATGATAATCGATCATTTATTTATTCGACTACCATTTCCTAACGGAGGCTATTATTTGACACTTTCCATATGTCAAAAGCATGTTGTTATTGCATACAATGCAATATAAATATTATTATTTACTAGCAACCTGATATTGTACATTTTCGTCATAGAAACAAAATATGAAAAGCTACTCATAACTCCCAAGGGACTTGTCAAATTTTTTCTCCCTCAAACTCTTGGTAACCATGCAACTATAGGCCATGTCTTAGCAACCATACATTGAGGCAACCCTTGATGTTACTTAAATATTCTAATTTTAAATGTCATTATGACATTTTGAAATTTCATACTATTGTTACTAATATGCTAGTAAATAAAATATCGTATGCACCACGGGAGATATTCATGTTTTTACCCTCGGTTGACTTACAGACCTCGGGCCAGAGGCCGTCGGTCTGTAACACATGTCAACCTCAGGGAAAAAACATATTCATATCTCCCTTAATGCATAAATATCTATTGCACACATCTGTCACGGTATTGCACACTTCTGTCAAAACTGTTTATTAAATATGGTGTTTTCAATTTACGACAGTGAAAACATACCTAATATGATTATTAATGAATTTTCAATTTGATATGACGTTGACGTTTTGTAATCTCTATTCGCATAAATATGTGGAAGTCAAAAAAATTGTGTATACAATTCGTATCTACAGGGTTTTTTGCAGTTGTGAGGTTTAAAGAATTCGCCTTCGGTTTATTTTTTAAACTTTCTCAGGCGTGCAAAAAAGTGGCACTTTAGCTACTAGTTGTATAAATAACTATTTTGAATAGACATTCGAGTTACTTTTATGACAATATTTGTTCATATTAATAAAACCCGGGTTCATCACTTAATTTCTAATTTAAACGTCACAATGCATGAAGGGGAGGCACATGTTGAATAATGCTAACGGCAACAAAGCTACTGATTTGTCGAAGTTATAATGGCGGCCGTGACTGACAATTTTAAGTGATTTAATAAAAAAATAAAGTCGTTTCATCTGTTCTAATTTATTAATTAGTAATTAGTAATTACTATTTAATAAATTACTATAATGTATTGAACACTATTTTATTAAACGCGTTTTAAATCTCCAAGCGACGTGGGTGATATCTCGAAATATACCTGTGTGTGTTCGTTTTTAATATATATCATGCTACTTCATTCGTGTTTTTCAAATACGAGACAATATATTGATTATACGAGGGAAAGTCAGTAATTAGGGCACAAACTGATGTGGGATATTTGAATATAACAGTGAGCTATTTTCAAATCTATCATTAGATGGCAGCACAATCAAGCTTAATGATAGTCAAGTACAGCTCCCGCATCGTAACCTTAGAAAAAGTTTCACTTTGCGCACCAATACGATACAGTGTGGGGGTAAGCGTACACTCCGAGTTAAAAGTAGGTACATATCTTCGAAAGCGCTCAGTTACAGCAGACGCAAGGGTCAAGTGTAAACTTATTTGGCGTCAGCTTTTTAGGGTGAATGTACAGCAGTGAAGCATCAGCCAATAGTGATTTTGGAAGCAGCCGAAGTGCACGATATGATGCGATTGCACCCGAGAGCTGGCTGAGTGAAATTTCTAAGGTTACGATGCGGGAGCTGTAACAGTTGCCGTGCTCCAATAACATGCGTGCGCAGGCAGTGTTAAAATGGCGACTGTATTGGAAAAGTGTATTGTGAAAGAGCAGCTTGCCGTTGTCCGTTTTTCCTAGGAAAAGGACTTCCTGCAAATGATATCCATAAGGAAATGTTTCCTAGCCCCCAGTAACTACCATCTGTTTGGTCCATTAAAAAACAACGTGGCGGCAAACGTTTCGCAGGTGATAATGGCAATGTGGCTGAGACATCAGCCCAAAGACTTCTATGCAGCAGGTATTGGGGCATTGATAAAGCGATGGGATAAGCGTACTAATGTAGGTGGAGACTTTGTTAAAAAAATGAAACTTGTTTTCTGCTAAGTATTTCTCGGAGTATTTTTTTAACAGCCTTTTGTGACCTAATTACTGACTTTCTCTCGTACAACTCCCTGTAAGATCAACCAATGAAAAACGGCAAAATGCATAGTTATGCCTGCACTAACTGACAATGTGCATAGCAACTGTGATAATCATATACCTTTTTGATTAATAAGTGATAGTCAAATACCTTCACACACATCGCGTTATCTGCTGACAGTACAATTGTCATTGCAACCACACTACATGTACTTTTAATATTTATAATTAAACTGTTCAAACGTTGTTTATTGACTCGTGATATACTTAAACTAGCCAAATGCAACTCGTGTCTTCTTGATTTTCAAATAATTTCTGTCTCCACTCGATATATTGTTTTAGACACTCGTGGACTCGCCTGATTGCCAAACAATATTTCTCGTGTAAACAGAAATGATTATTTGATAATAATCAAGAACCCACTAGCTGGATTATATATGATTATACTACTCTCTATAATATCAACTAATGAAAAACGGTAAAAATACATAGTTACGGATGTACTAACTTTTAATAATATGCAGAGCAACGGCAATAATCATATACTTTCTTTACTAATATCTGATCAGCGTACATAAATCAAACAAGTAGAGACACTCACTGTCGGTTCCTTTGATGTCAAAATTCTGATTTGGACGACCTTGAACAGCTCTTGGGGGGTACTTTCCGATAGTACTAACAGGTGGCGCCACTACTTAATCACATCATGATTGGTAGCAGAGCTAGTGAGTGGCTCTGATTGGTAGAACTTTGTGCTGCCATCTGATAGTCAAGTTTAGAAATACCCCCCGAGTTACTGTCCCAGGCACTCTAGACAGGTTTCAACATTTGGAATGAGTGTCTCTACTTGTTTGATTTATGTACGCTGTATCTGATAGTCAAATTCTTTCACAAATATCACCTTAGCTGCTGAAACTATAATCGTCATAGTAACTACACTAACTGTACTTTTAATATCGAGAGATCAAAAAAAAAAAAAACTGATCCTCAACGGGCTGTGGAAATTCAAACGTATGAATAATATGTTGGAGGCACTGTAAGTCTATGTCAAATTCGAGGTTAGCAAATTAGGTTTTGCGTCAGTCTGTGTCAAAACTGATGGAAAACCTAACCTGATAACCTCGAATTTGACATAGACTTCCAGTGCCATCAACATATTATTCATACGTTTGAACTTCCACAGCCCGCTGAGGATTAGTTTTTTTTTTGGTTCTCTCGATATTTATAAATAAACCGTTCAAACCTTATTGACTCGTGATATAGGCTAGGCGAATGCAACTCGTATCTTATTGATTATCAAATCGTTTCTGTTTCCATTCGATTTATTGTTTTAGGCGTGATTGCCAAACAATATATCTCGTGTAAACAAATGATTATTTGATAATCAAGAACTCACTAGTTGCATTATATATGATAATAACCTAGTAATGAATAAATGAATATTACAGCAAACGTCGTTGTATTGTAATAACACTACGTTTAATAGTTATTTTTAAAAATGTTATTCATTTATGGCATATCGTTGCTTTCTTGCGTCTTAAGTTGTCATTAAAGTTGAGTTTAGTTAAATTAGAACACTAATTAAGCTAATAAAATTCTCAATATTGAAAGGCTACGAACCAAAAATTATTAGGTACATGAAAAAATGCTGGCAGGGTATGGTGAAAATGGTTCACACCTGTATCGAATAAAATACTGGTCAAACAGTTACGTTGCGGTAGGTAGTGAATTAGTAGTAGACGATCCAAAACCAGGACAGCAACTGCAACGAATCCTGAAATGCGCAGAAAGGGACAGTCGGGGGTTCTTGAAAATTCATCTTTGGCGGTAGCAGAGATTGATATGGCGTTGAGGATATCCGAACGAAGTGTCGTATACAGTTTGCATGGAAAGCTTGGAATGAGCAAAGTGTCAGCCAGGTGGGTTCTAAGACTTTTGGCTCCTGATCAGAAAGATTGTCATCGAGAGATTTCTTCAAGAAATTTAAATTTTTTGAAAAAATGTCTAGACATGTTGTGGAAAATAGCGACAGAAGGTCAAACGTGGGACCATTATTGAGATTATCAGACCAAGCAGGAATGAAGGCAGTGGGTCCATAAGATTTCGTCGACTCCAAAAGGAAATTTGAACACAAGCCTCTACAGGTAAGCTTCTGGCGACGGTTCTTTGGAACCACCAGGGACTTCTCTTAATTGATTACATGGAGAAAGATAAAATGATCATTACCTAGGCACTAGGCACTAACGTACTTGAGAAACCACATCGTGCTATTCAGAAAAAGCGACCAACTTTATTGAAGAAGGCGGTTCTAATTCTTTGCGACAATGCAAGAGTGCACAAAGCCCAACCTGTTCAAGCTTGAACTAGAACATCCAACATATAGCTCTAATATGGCCCCCTGCGACTATTATTTATTCATAAACTTAAAGAAAAATCTCCGGGTTTCTTCTGACCAAGAAGTTCAACGGGCTGCTAGCAGCTATTTTAGTGAAGAGTCAGGTGGTGGCTACCTATATTAAAAAATAAGAAATAATTAGAGCTCGTTTTCTCCTATCATAGGTGGATTATTAATCTAGTGTTCCTCATACAATTTGAAATGAAAGATAAATGCTAGTTCCTTACGTACGCTTATTTGCTTGTCGATTAAATTATAAAGCCCTAATGACCATGACAGCTGCATGAGACGAAACTTTGACACTAGTGTAAATGTAGAACAGCTGTGTCTTGTCACCGTTTTTGAGAAAATTGGCTTCAGGTCACTAATGGGATTATATTATTATACTGTACTAAGCTCAAAAAGACGCTGGCTGTTGAAAAAGTAGCTCATCCTTAATCGTAATTGTAAATAAATTATTGTATTAATATTCCAATCGATAATGTCTATATTTATCTATCTATTCCTAGTAATGCCAAACTGTATAATAAATTAAAAATTGTTTTGCCAATATATCTAAAACGAATTACATTATTGATTTCACGAGCTAAAGCGATGCTTGCAGCTTTCCCCAGATATTTGTAATATGCGTAATTTCCTTTTTCGTTGTCCATTGTTTGGGCTCGTTGCGGATCCCTTAAATTATTTAAATTGGAAAATAATGCGAGTATTATCGTTGTTTGTTTTAGGACTAAAAATATCACACGGGTTTTACTAAAAATAATTTTTAGTTATATATTTTTTATGAAAATGTTATCTGATAGAATTTAAACTTTAAAATGATATTATAAAGAGTGATACATTGTTCTATATTGGAATGATAGTAAAACATGCCCGACTAATCATATTTCTATGGGTATTTTCTTATACTAATAAAGGAAAAATATTAATAAAGCGAACGTTTCAGGAACATTATTTTTCTGTTAATGAACGCAATTAGTTAAATTAATTGAACATTAACAAACGAGTACGTATATTGTGTGGCATCTTATAAATCGTTAAGTGATTGATACATATTAACTGAAGTCTTGCTGATTTTATCCTTAAGAATCGATACGTAAAGTTTATCTAAATTTCTAAATGAATACAAATTCTATATTGACTGAAGAATAAACGCGTTAAACATTAAATAATGGCAGATCCAGCGTGCGTTGGGGGTTACCGTCTTTTTGCTTTTGCCGATCTGTGGTACGTATAATTATATTATATGTCTATGCAGTATACACTTGATGCGCACAAAATGTTAAGGCTAAATAACACACGTGCATCACAAGTCAGTACTTTAGTGTTATAATCATTATTATATTCTTGAAATTTAGTAATAATATAGATAAAATGTCAAAATGGCTGACATTAGTTTATAGTGCTAAAATTACAATTACAATGCGACGGAAATAGTAGATTATGTTATTAGGAGTAAAAGTGATACTTTATGTGACGAAGCTGAAGTTTATTTAGCCGAACGTTAGTGAGGCAAATAATTCAGCTAAGCCACATAGTCACTTTTACTCCAAATAACATATAGTATTTTATCCGCAAACGTATTCAGGTAAATTTCTTTATACAAGCGTTTTTTTATAAACTTCACTTTTTCCACCAGTCTATTATGTTGTCCTGTCTTGTAGTAATAAGAATACAGAATTCATTATGTATTATAAAGAAACTACACCAAAATGTGTGAGTACAGCCAAGAATGGTCTTCCACGTGCCTACGATATTTACACAAGTATCTTACTTTATGTCTTACTAGTACATTATTGTTTCTTAATAACTGGAATACAAGGTGTACTATGGGATACATAATACCCTGGAGGAAATTATGAGTTACTATGATACGAAAATGGTCAGAAAATACAAGAGTCAGATTTCTGACCAATCACGTATCTCAATGCGTCGATGCTTCCACAGCAATAGTTGATCATACAATATACGTAATCCATTATTAGGTTCATAAGAAACCTTAGTAAGACAAAATTTTTTATGCATCACAGGCGTTACTTGTAGCTTCGGTCGACTTTCCAACGTGTCACCCTAGAGCGGGAATAAATATATTCATAATGCCCTTGGTACATAAACAATTATTTTGCGACTATCTTAAAAAAATTGAACATTTACGTTGGAGTTAATGATGTTTGCAATTAATAGCAATTTCTGTGAACAAAAATGATTTCTTTAATGTTGATGTTTAGCTAAAACTATACTAAATTTCATATCAGCATGCAGTACTTGGAACTAAATAGTAATCATAACTCTGACTGTAACTGGTCGAAACAAAGTCATCATTACAACCATCTGAAAATTAACTAGTTTTTCAAAATTTTCAATTTGGCATTCGGTATAAATCCCAAAACTGTAAAAGAAAATAGTGGACATAATAGACTGACCTACAAGGGTTATTTGAAAAATATAGGACAAAATTATTGTAATACACGAACTTGTATTATCCTAGTGTAAACCCGAGTTTGAGTTTAGAGCGCCACCTACTGCATTCTTATTTGCAATTTAGTATAATAATGTGTTCTCATTCATTACACATTTTAAGACTACACTGTATAAGTAGATGTCCCTTATTAACAAAATAAAATGGTGCCAGTTCAATATGCGGTCTACCACTTGAGTATCTGGTTCGATATGCGGTCTACCATGTATAATGCTAATGTATAATGATATACAGGTCCACATATAGGCGAAGTATGTGGTTCAATAAATAAACCCAAAATTGTTTGTTAATTATACGTAGTAATTATTCATTGTTTCCCTATTATCTCGTCGTTAAGGAAAGCAATAAACGAATTGCCAATAGGATAATTAAGTACTTTCACTGCTCATTATTCGGCAATTTGGTTGTTTTTGAAATTGTTTATTCATTATGGTTAATTATTCATACTTAAGAATACTTAAGATAATTGCCTAATAGTGACCCATTAATTAAACATAATAAATATTTTTGACGATAGATCGCTTATTGAACCACAAGACTTTATCTATGTTGGTCTGCATATTATGTACGATGTTAGAGATGTATATGTATAAATACTTATAATTTAACCATTTCTACTGTATGTACATGTAGTTAATTAAACATAATAAATTTTTTTGACGATAGATCGCTTATTGAACCACAAGACTTTACCTATGTTGGTCTGCATATTAAGTAGATCGCATATTAAACCAGCTACTTTATTGTAGACCGTATTATACATGGTAGACTGCATATCGAACTGGCACCAATAAAATAAGGTCACTAGATCAACACACCAAGTGTAAGATACCCCCATTCCATTTTGTGTGAGAAAATTGTAAGATAACGATAACAAATACAAATTTCCCTAGTGCAATAGGGAAGACACTAGTTTTTGGGGATTTTCTTTTTGGTGTAATGGCACTGCTAGTCAAAATATTGTTAGTCTGTGTTTTTTATTCCCAGTTTGAAAAAATTGTGTGACAAGGACAGATATAAAAAAATCACTAATGGGGGTACGTTACGCTTAGTGTATTAATATAGTGACCTTAAGATAACACAGATAACGTTATAGCTATTAAATTAATTAAATCATTACAATGAGTAATTTTGAAATTGAGAAAGATTAATTTTCAGAAAATATTTTCTTTATTTAAGCCGTTACGTTCAATAAAATGATTTTTAGCTTAATTTGGTACTTATATTAAATTTAATAATAATTATGTACATTTTATAAACCTATATCTTGACTCTTGAGCAACACCATAAAAACAGAAAACTAAAATTAAATAAAATGCTGGCTAGTAAGTTATTACGAGCTTAAAGCCAGATGCTATATTATAATTAATTGCAACATAAAAATAAATAATATACAAAGAAAAACTTATTACCTTGATGATTGCAGAACTGCAGATGCAAAAGTACTTATCAACTGGAATCTGTATATTTTATAAAAAAACAAAAGCAGTACTTTCAAATGAAACTGCTAAGATAAATTTAAGACAGTAATGGGATTAATAGAACGACATACAGACAAATAGGTTAGCGTTTTTGTAACTGTATGTGGAGTCAGATGCCCGTAGAGATAAACCATTAAAATAAGCCCAAAAGTTTCCTCATTTTGGTTAATCTAGCAATCTTTCTCACGAAAACCACTCTTTGCTAAATTTAAAGAAAATTAGAAGTAACTGTCAGTGTCCCAAACAAAATGCCATTAAGTGGCGACATACTAAAATATGAAACTGACCAATGTGGACATAAACATCATAAACCCAGAAAGAAAAACTTTTCAACTCCATATTCGCCAAACAGTTAACTCCTAATTTGGTAGCAGTAAATCAGCGAAAATTTAAGCTGCAACAGCAAAAAGGCCATTGACTACAAAAGATTGTAAATTTAAGAAAGGTGCAGTGAACGTAATCTATGCGCTATTTTCAGATTAATCTGGCGTCTGGGAAAAGCTAATTAGCCACATTTTGTTAGTTGGCTTAAAGTTAATTGCTAGGAATATTTGGGCTCTAATTTGAGGAGTCATAAATCAAATCTTGCAATTTTGGAAGAAGTGGACGTCTTCGTTGGCAGTTTCTAAAATTTTTAAATTCTTTCTAAGATTGCATGAACTGCGTTGCGCTATTGAAATGTGGTTACCGGACGGAAATAGTTGACTATAAAGGTTTGTGGGCAGTATGAGATAATTTGTAATTTCAGTGATATGTAGCTACAGATAAGGTTTTAAAACTAGCCGAACTATGTTAAGCAAGTTGAAAAAACTTCATTAAATATAGCAAAGCTTTTAATAACACGTTAAAATACCCTGCTTGCTCATACTGTAAATAAATGTTTCCTGTGCAGGGGAAGAGGAGCTCCCAGATCAATGGAGCATGAATATACAATGAGAAAAAAGTACAAATTCGATTAAACATTTTTATTACTACTTCTAATAAATGTAACTTTTTCGACTTAATTTGCTTCAATTATGTTGTTAAAGAAGCATGAAAAGCAACACTCTTTTGCCTTAAAAGAGATTTTACGTGGTTTCATATAACTACCTTCAAATCAGGTTGATGAGTAAATAATGCGACAGTTGAATATTAAAGCCCATGTCCCACTGTAAAAATTTGTATAAATTGGTTTTATACATTTTTTTATAAAAACGTGGTGACGTCACGCCTCATCAAAATATTTTTAAGCCATTTCCCACTGTCAATATTTGGTCCAAAGTTTTTATAAAAACCAGATCAGCTGTTTGAAGTGAGGTTAGATTGTAGTGTTTTGACTTAAATAGCCCTTGATTATACTGTTGCATTCCTTACTGCAATGAAAAAGTTAAGTGTATATAGAATATTGACTGGTTTTCATAATGGTCGATTAACGCACCAGTTTATTCAATAGACCACGTGCCAGTCATTCTCTCAATTTTTTTACAACTATAACGTAACCTCAACACAACAGCTTCCCAGGAAGTGGTGGCTAAGAATGAGGTTAAAAATGTTGAGCATGAACGTTTTAAAACGGAAGGTTCGCGGGCCTTTTCAAATTCTCAGTAGGTTGGGCTTAGCCATCAACATCCAATGAAATGCCTGACCTCATCAAAATATGCCGTAAATTTCAGTGACGTCATTTTTATAAAACTGTGGGCTGTCACACTATCAAAATTTTGTTTATAAAACTGTTTTTATAAAAAAAATTACACTGGGACACGGGCTTAAGAAACAGCCATGAATTTCACAAAAAGTAAAGATAGTATTTTAAATGGGTTGCATAAACTAGACAGAAAAATTAAGTACGGGTATTAAGAAAATATGAGAATAATTTGTCATTGAATTACATTAGGGTGCCTTGATGTCAATTTGACGTATTTACCCTGACAAGGCACTCTAATTTACACAATATTTAGAGTTATGGTGACACCAAAGCAACAAATGACAATTATAAAGAAAAAACTTGCAGATTGTTAAGTAAACCAATACAATTAGAAATAATTAAATCTAAACTGTAGAAAGTGTGCATGTTAGAGTCCTTTATTTTAATATTATACAGGGACTCTAGTGCATGTTACAGGCTAATTACAAATTCAGTCGTAAAACGCCTAGTGGTTTTCTAAATGATTCTATACATTGTAAAATAATGAGTAAATTCAGAATTTTTGACTGAAAAGTTTAGGCGTTTATAAAACGACCCAGGCTTATTGTAAAATGAATTTTTACAATGAGCCTGAATTAGTACTGCTCGCACGACGAAAGTATGTTTCGTGCGACTCTGGACGATTGAACATTCGGTAGTGATCGCCATCCAAATACGTTACCAAAGGCGGCGTAGAATTTAGCTTAGGCTGATTAGTGAATTCTTTGAAATTTTCTGAAACATGTGTCATAGTGCAATTTCAGAAAAAACGACTTTACTTAAAAAGAAAATAATGCCGTAGTACGTTAATGACAAATATTTTAGAAATAATTTTGTAACGCAAATCTAAAGTTCTTTAAGACGCCGCTGTTACCACCTGTTTACCGCGTTTGAGAAATTTCAAAATATACGTCTGCGTAGCCGACCTTCAGGCAAACTCTTGTCGTGCGATCTGTAGACATATTTAGGCGTATTATTATATGACTGCTCTCGAGTTAGGTAAATTGGTAGTTTCACCAATTTAAACTGTCGTTTGACAGTTTGTAAACCTACAACGAGTTAACAGCATGTTTTGACCAATGTTGATTTTCCTGCTCGATTTTATCCTTTTGATCTACTAACAGAAACAGTTAGAAAAATAACAACTGAAGAAGATTAAGAAAATGTATTAAGTACGATAACCGAAGGAGAAGACATGACCAAGAAAGAAGAAAATTTGGAAAATGTAATAATTATATCATCTGTGCAATGTAATGTAATCTTTTCAATATAAAGTTTCTCTACACTGTTTGCCTCTAAAATATCTTAGTCAAGTTCAAGTCGCAGGAGTCGTAACATTAATTGAAAAAGACCACACCATACGCCAAGTTGCAAGAGAACTTAATGCGAGCTCTTCTGTTGTGCCAAAGGTTTGAAATCATTGCCAAAAGGCAGGAAGTTATAGAAGGAGACCTGGTCAGGATCGAAAATGTTCAACACCGTACAGGGAGACAGATTTGTGTACAATTGTGCAGTTTGACGACGCATATCTACTGTTGGAGACCTATAAGCCTGTGCTATCCAGGTTAGTACAGAAACCACAACAAAAAGTTGCGAAAAACGGTCTGAGGTCATGGAAGCGAGTCCAAAAACCACGAATGATTCAGAATCACAGGAGAGACCAACTGAAATCAGCGATTTTTAGTGATGAATCCAGATTTAGGTTGACACGTTGTGATAGTCGTCTTCGAGTTTGGGATGAACTCTATCGTGAAGGACTGGTTCAGGAAAGTTTGGAAGATGATCTGATATGATGTGGGCTGGTATCGCTTTTAACATTCGCACAGATCTCATTGTTGTACTAGGACGAATAAATGGTGCCTAATACATCGAGGACATTCTTGCAAATCAGGTGGCACTTTCTGCAGTCCGTATTGGTCTTGGATTTCTGTTCTAACAAGATAATGCCAGGCCACGTGTAGCAGGTCATACAACAAGGTTCCTAGAAGAACACCAAATCCTTGTGATGGACTGTCCCGCTCTTAGCCGAGACGTTAATCCAATCGAACACTTATGGGACGAGTTGGATCAGAAGATCAGGAACCGACCTGTAGATTCGGAAAGTCTTCAACAGCTCATGGTAGTTCTTTTGGAATAATGGACCAACATATGTAAAGCAATGGACCGGACTGCGTAACGTGGAAAGCCTGATACATACGTCAAGAGACCGGAAAAAAATGGAAAATGTGGTCGCAAACATCCATTAATGGATAAGCATGCGAAGAAGAAGAAGAATGGACCAACATACATCAAGAAGATATATGGAGTTTAATTGAAAGTATGCCGCGAAGGTCCAGGTCTTTATCCAAGTTCAGGGAGGTCGTACGCGCTACTAGAGTTCTTTTAATGTTTAAGTTTTATAACGTTTATTATAAAGTTTGTAAGTATAGTTTTGCACAGTTTGGCCATATTTTTGTTTTGTTTTATGAGTTAGGAGAAAGGAACAATTAAATTTAATAATTGTTTGTTTAAATAACTAATAATCTAACAAATTTAATGAGTTTTGCTTCTTGCAGTTTTTTAAAAATGGCATTTTCAACAAATTTCAACTATTTTTTAAGTGTTCCCCTAATATATTGTATCCAGTGCCAATGACGCAGTAATCGATGTACCGTAAATATTATAAACAACAGGTTGAAACCTCTATTTTTGGGTCAGAATATTGCGGAAGAAATTCCTAAATTCGACGGGGCCACTGGATCCTAATAGTATATTATATCATGAGGGACTAAAGTGCACCATTTAATCTCGCGAGTGGAGTTTGTTGCCTCGAGGGCGAAGCCCGAGGCCAACAACCACTCAAGGGATTTAGGCACTTTAGTCCCGAGGTATATACGCTATTTTTTCCACTTTTGGAAACATTATCATCAAACATTTCCAAAATTTAGAATCTGTCAATTTGGAAACTGACAATTACAATTTATTAACAACTGAATTGCAGCAAGTCCTGGATAGCCTGAATCAGTTGGCAGTACTGAAGTGTATTGTCAGTATATGTCAAATTTGAGATTTGCAGATTAAGTTTTGCGTCAGTGAGTGTCAAATGACAAACAAAACCTAACCTACTAACCTCGTGTGTACATAAATTTACTATAGTTACGGTATAATTTTTACTTTAGTTCCTAGGGATTAAGTGAGCTACTTTAGTCCCTGTTTACGGGGACTAAAGAATCAACTTTAGTCCCGGAAGTGCAAAATAGTTATTTGTATTACTAGGGAGGAAAGTGTAAGATTGCCTCCCGCAGATTATTTTTATGCCAGAGCGAGCGTTAGCGAGCGAGGGCAGAAATAATAATCTAAGGGAGGCGATAACACTTTACTCCAGAGTAATACATATAATTTTTTCTACGACTCGCTTTTAAAATCATTTCTATGATTTATTATTTTGGATTTCGTTATAAATTTCGTTTATCAAGATCCAGTATGTTATTGAATTTGTATCATCTAAGATCATTTTTAGTAATCTTATTAATTGTACACTTAATGTTAATAAATAAATTCTGATTTTGTTATCAATTTTATTTGGAGAAAATTTTATTTTGCTCCCTAGGGAAAAAAATTTATATTTTGCTCCCTAGGGAGAAAAAATTAATTTTTCTCCCTAAGAATTTATTTTTCTCCCTAGGGAGGACATTGCCTACTTTGGGCCCTAATTTCAGAGAGCAAAAGCGTACTTTCGAAACAAGGAGTAGAAAAAATATATTAGGAACTATCGTACAGGTAAAACATGGAGTATACCAAATTGGCACTGTAGTTAGATGGCATTTTTAACCGATGGTTTTGAAGGAACGAAATTGTTGACATTGAAAATTCCGAATCAATTCAGGGATTTAAAAAATGCTCTTGTAAATTAAATAAATCTCACCGCTGTACAAATACTAAGTGCATTTATTTTAAGACTCACTTCAACAATGTCACTCAAGCGGACTCTTTTTAAATAAGTAAAATAGTATTGCTTAATTTCACTAAATTAATATTGTGAATGTCAGAAAATGTTTGTAAGAGTTACCCATTATTTTTTATGGCAAAAATAAATGTATCGAATCTACCTTTATTTGTTTGAAATATTATATGATCAAGCAATAATACAAATTGGTGTTTTATAAAATGCCTAATCATTTTTTACTCTTTTACAAAACGTCCTATTCTAAAACAAACGAAATTAAATAACCTTTTACAATAAGACGTTTTATGAAACGCCTAAAATGTTCATTCGTCTTACAAAAATTGTGAAATTAATCGTAATTTTACAATACACAGAGTTATTTAGAAAATTATTTGGCATTTTATAAAACGACTGTAATTAGCCTGCGACATGCACACCCTTAGCATCGTACCATATGTAAAGCAGTTAAAAAATTGCGATAAAACACAACAGCTCTAATATTATACTTTATAAAAATATTAACAGATTTAAATCTGTAATACACAAACGTTTCTACTTACCCAAAACACGAAATTAAAAATCATCAATAAACTTTTCATACAGGCCATTGCGGCAACTGTTTGTAGTCGCTTTCCCATTGTGAAATGAAGCTAAACACTTAAGTAATCGACCCTCGATATGTATCGTTGTACAATAATTATAATTAGTAATCACTACAAAGAACGTGTTATCTAGAAGCAACACTATGTTGTAATGAACAACGGGAAAATAATAGCTGCTGGAAAAGGACGGGAGAGTTAGCTCGATTACATTAGCCGTGTACGAACACCTTCCACCGGATCATTTCAATGGAAAATTTTTACCGAATGCACGGACGGTAACAGTGCAATGATTTTAAGTTTGGTAAAAATATGAGATTAAATGGGACCAAAACGGGTAGTTATTTTACAAACAAGGATTCGGAAAAGAAGTCGAAAGTGCCATGTAAACGCTGTAATATTTCGATCGATTTAGCAGGACTATCAGGCGACGAAAGGCGTCTCCTGCTTGTTGCGGTGATTGCCATGCGTCGTGACACCCAGCGTCGACTTCGCTAATTTGCCGCTTTAAAAATTCATAGTTGGTAATGCGTTTTGCAGCAATGGAATTTTTAAATTTTAACTTATAAGTTCTCAATTAAAAACAATTGTATATCAAGTGTATACTTATAGGGTCAGTTTAAAAATCTGCGATGTGGGAATAATGGAAGATTACAAAATAAAATTTTAAAGTATATGAAATAAATTAATAAAGTACCATACAAAAGGTAACTGTATTCATTTCATATAAAAAAATATTTCCAACGTTTGTTAACATTTAACATATTTAACGAATTGGAAATGTGACGGTATACGGGGCTCCAGTAGCGATTTGTGTGAGGCTTGGAAAGTGCGCAGTTTTCTCAAATTTTTGCAAGTTGTAAGTATTGCAGGTGAATGTTGTTGATGTCATTTAGAAGATCTCGTCAAGTGCGAACTTTCTGGAGAGGTTGTGAAAATGTACGATTCGAGGAGACGAAAATATGGGGGTTAAAACGAAAGCGTGCGGTGCTGTTACATCGCATACTTCTTGAAAGATCCAAATGTGATTTGCGGCTAGTTGGAAAGATGATGAACCAACGTTTACCGTACTGGATGTTTTTGGGATTTGCGGTGCACGAGGGCGAACTTACAGGGGTAAATGTGAAGTGTGTTTGTAGAAAATTGGATGTCGCATGCATAAACAGGGGAAAAAAATTCGAATTTTGTTTTTGGCAGTATGTGGATGAATCTGTGGGTTTTTAAGAATTCAAGGCCTAGGTGAATTTAGGGGTTGCAAAATAGAGAAAACGTTATAATTATGAGAAAAACCCTTAAAATCAATATGTGTGGGAAATTCACTTTTTTTAGACTTGTCGATTGTATTTTTAAGAAAATTCGAGATGTGGGGTTTTGCGGCCCAGGTGGATTTGGGGAGTTGCAAAACGGGGAAAACGTTATAATTATCAGAAAAATCTTAGAATCAGTTTTTGTGTAAAATTAGTTTTTTCAGACTTTCTACTTGTCGATTGTATTTTTAAGAGAATTCAGGATGTGGAAATTTTGCGGCTCAGATGGATTTGGGGTTGCAAAATGGGGAAAGCGTTATAATTAACAGAAAACCCTTAAAATCAATCTCTCTCTAGCTTTCTTGCATCCAGTATTGGGTATAGGTCTCCTTATCTGTCGCCATCTTTCTCTGTTTTGTGCGATTCGTAACCACGGTAGTCCTACAATTTTCTTGATGTCGTCGTACCATCTTGTTTGTGATCTCCCCTTATTTCTTCTCCCTGACCACGGTCTCCATTGTATTATTCTGGCGTTCCATCTGTTATTTTTTGTTCTGGCTATGTGTCCTGTATAGTCCCACTTCAGATGCGCCGCTCTCTCAATTACATCTGTTGTTTCGGTTCTTTGTCGTATCAATTAGTTCCGAATTTTGTCTCTGATACTAACAGAATGTCGGATTGTATTTTTCTCTAACATAAATAACATTTCGTGGAGTTTAGGTTATTGCCACGCAGCACTTGTTGGCAGACGGTAGTAGAATGGAAGACGGCCACAAGCAGAGTTGAGATGTTTGTCAGCTGTTTGTATTTGTATTTTCAAACATTACAAATTCTACAGAAACCGTATAAAATAGAGCGTTAGTTGAAGATACATTTTTCTCAAATCTTAAGCTGAATTAAAAAATGTAATAATATACCGGGTGTTCCATTTAAAATAGGAGTTAATAAAAAAAAGGAATCTATTTTAGAAGTATTCAACTTGAAAATCACCTATCTCACATCAATACACATTAAAAATGTAATACAAATATAGAGTTTGAAAAAATCGTTAAAGCCGCTTTTGGAAAAATCTAAAATACCGAAAAATAAAGAGTAAACACCATACTTCTGGTTATGCGATTTTCTTCAAAAGTTTGTCGCATCTAGATAGTATACAAAACATATGAAGTTTCAACGTCATACCTCTTTTCATTTTTGATATATTCTGTTCACACACAGACAGACAGACAAATGAACAAAAACATGTTTTTGGGTACAGGTGACTCTAAAACGTGAAGATCGGTTAAAAACCCAATTTCTAAATATATTTTTGTTTGAAATTTTAAATGAAATTATTTGATTTGCGACTTAATTTCTGTATTTTTGGGTGTAAGTGCCTTTGAGGTAACCAGTAGCCCAACATTTCGTAGATTGTTTCGATTGAATAGATTCAGAACACTTATCGGTAATAGTATTACATGTCATTGTTGTAAATAAACTTAAGTATACAGCGTAAAAAACAAATTAGAGTTATGAAACGCCGACAGCAGCTGTGCTTAAGATGGGAATTTGTTGGCGACAGTGCTGTGCTTTGTTGTTGTGGAAACTAAAATTAACATTATTAAATGGTAGCACAGAACTGTTGTTTATATTGGTGTAACCACATGCAGCATTTTAGGGGCAACAATGTCTATTTTTTTATGTAGGTGAGCGGTGTGCTGGGAAAAATTTTACCTTCAGAATCGACCAAGCGTGCTCGAATTTTCGTCTAGCGTGCCGGGTATAAACTATCTGCCGAATTCGGATTAGTTTCTGGAGCTATCATTTCGCCTGGCGAGGTCGTATGATCTCCCCGATTGCTAGGAGGAACCTCTAGCAACTGTAGTGCTTAGGCTTGGAATGTGCTTATCGGGTGGCAATTAAAGCAATTATGGATGGCCCTTATGTGGCCTAAAAGTCACATTTTAAAGGTGTAGTTCTGGAACTGGTGGGATGCAGGGGGTGGTAGGATATCCTCAGGATAAGTTTTAGAGGTATTATTTGGAACCAAAAGAGACGGCCTGAAGAGTAGCATAAGAGTTAGTTTTAGGGTATTCTCCGGTGTGAAAAGCGGTGGCCTGGAGAACTCTTTCAGGATTCGAGTTCAGGAGGGCATTTGGACTTCTGGAAGGCTTCTTCTGTTAGGTCTATGGACTCAAGCGTCTCGAACAGGCGTCGACTCGCCTTGCAGGATAAGGCGACGTCTAGGTGGGTTTGGCGGGTCCGTTTCGCTGGAGGGAACCGGAGCGCTTGATAAAGTTTTGCATTTTTAAGGACACTTTCCTGTAGATTTAGGTTTATATATCTGCTTGGATGCGATTGTTTAGTATAAAATTATTGCTAAAATTTCTACTCTCTTTATCTGCAATTCTGCAATCAAAAAGTTAATATTATAAAATTTACGCACACTAAATTGACAATTTATTATACCTATACAAACTGCAAATATTACAGAAATCTTAAATATTTTATTAGTAGTTCGTCGTTCTATAAAATCTTTATCTGTCAAAATAAAACAATGGTCACTTCTTTTTAAATTAAAATTTGAAATATTTCGAGGTTACCATAGTAATAAGATTCCAGAGCGAATTCGACAAAGTGCCGGCCAAGGCAACAAATAAACTACAGATTCCGGTTCTAATTTTCAGATATCATACAACACTGTCAGAATACGGGTGGCTTAAATGTTAAAATGCAAGCTGCAAGCACATGCATTTTGAATTATAATTCATGTTACGGTTGTTTCTTTATTAAGTATTTTTATGCTTCTAATTGCATATAGCTTTTAATCGCTTTTCTAGTATGGATAAGTTCACATAATCTACACCACCAATTTTTACTTCCCTCGCCTAAAAGACGATGGAAGTATTGTAATCGCGAAACAATCAATTTCCGAGGTTTTTTCAGACCTTTAGGTTTCAGGGTCCTTAGATGACAAACATGTTTTATCAATTCTGTCTGTCTGTCTGTCTGTTGGCGGCATAGGTCAAAAATTATTTGTCGTAGAAGGACGATATTTTGCATGCGGATTATATGTCTATCTGGTACAAAGCTGAGAAAATAGCAGTCAAACATATATAGGGCGAACACCTTCAAAAATTTTGCTTATTTTTGCTTTAACTGAAGAAGCATTACTTAAATGAAAGTAATATTTTGCACATAGCTTAGGTTTTAACTCTTGAGGAAAAAGGGCATATTTTAGACCCAGCATATATAGAAGGAACACCTTAAAATGTTAAAATATTTTATTAATATTTTCAAAATTTTTAGTTTCGAAACTTCCACTTGCGAGGGAAGTTTCGTGTAAAGCCCTTTAAAGTTTTTTATTTAGAAAAAAAAAATGTTTGGAGAAGAAACTATGGAGATGTAAGTACCTAATTACCCAAGTAGTGTTGGAAATATTTAGATTCACTCAAAGTAACAAAGCTGTAAAACCATTATTTATAGAACATTTCTTTTAATTTGAAGACACGATCAAGTAGTCAGCACGGGCATACTGTTGTATTTCAATGATTTTATTGACTATTCAACTCACCCCCCCCCCCTTCCCATCCACGTTAACTAGTAACAACTCATAATTTAGTGTTCTTGTTATTTGCACCATTCAAAGTAAAATTGCTCAACAATCCCGGTAGCGGAACTTTAATGACAATATTTTATTTTTCTGTAGAAATATTTTTTTAATTTAATTTCCTCTAAAATGTCAAATTTATAAAAAACTTTTATGTGTGTTTTCTTTGTTTGTCAAAATAATGGAGCACTACCGTTGAAACAACTATATAGTCTGAAACTTAATCTAAGTTTAATCTAATTTACGACCTCCTCGATTGTGCTGTTTAACCAACCTAACCTAATGAATGAGATGATATAAAATTTATTAATTACTAAGAAATGTCAATTTTGTTTGCTGAATAGTCCTTTAAATAACACTTGTAGCTGACGAATTGCATTAATTTTTGGCAAAGTGTTTATTCGTGTTTACTGCATAGAAGCAATAAACACTCGTATGCTTTGATAAAAAGTTTCGGAAATTCGTCGTCCACTCGCGGTATTGTAAATAACAATATTTTCAAAAAGCTACAGAATATAAACTAAGTTTTAAATAATGTAATTTCAACTGCTGATTATTCATAATGGAGCTGCAATGAAGCCTTGCAGCAATACCGGATGTCGACATATTTCAGAAGATTTTGATGCTATGGAGTTTTTATAAGGGCCCACAGACATACTTATAGTCATATAACACGTGAGCAAACGAAAATGAAATCAGACTTGGCTTTGAAATATTTGTTTTGCTTCAGTCTGTGTCAAAACTGACGGAAAACTTAACCTGCTAACCTCGAATTTGACATAGACTTACAGTGCCCCCAACATATTACTCATACAACAAATAGTTCAAAGCCAAGCTTGATTTCGTTTTCATTTGCTTCACAACATCAAAGATATCTACTCGTAAGTATAGATAAAGACTTGCAATCAAATTCTTACTTCTTTTAAACGTATGTATAATCTTGGTTGAGAAATAATGGTTCCACCTTTTATAGGTGAGTCTTTTTGTTATTTTTTATTACTCACTAGCCATACCTCCGCCACTGACTGCTCATAGAGCTTTAAGCTCATCCAGGTATATAGTGCCCAATTTGGTTAAAATATCTCCATTAGTTTAAAATAGAAAAAAGTAGGTTTTTCTGGAAATTTCGACCTGTACATCAGAAGTGGGTTATTTATAGATACACTAGCGGACCCGACAGACGTTGTCCTGCCCGCTGCTTGCTATTAGCGGACCCGATAGACGTCCTGCCCGGTGCCTGCTATTAGCGGACCCGACAGACGTTGTCTTGCCCCCTGCCTGCTATTAGCGGACCCGACAGACGTCCTGCCCGGTGCCTGCTATTAGCGGACCCGACAGACGTTGTCCTGCCCTCTGCCTGCTATTAGCGGGTTCAGCAAACTTTTTTCGATTTTCGAATTTTCGATTTTTTTCATTTTAAAACATATTTGGGGGTGGTGGGAGAGTGAAATTTTGGGGTTATATGTTCTGATATGCGAGAAATCTTTTAAAAATTAAAAAAAAGAAATTCGTCAAAAATTTTAAAAAAATCCTAGAACCCGATTGCAGCGCCACCTACCAAGTCCAATTGTGAATCTAAACCATTCAGGGACCCACTCAAACACACACAAAAAATTTCATCAAAATCGGTCCAGCCGTTTAGGAGGAGTTAAGTGACATACACACGTACAGAAGAATTATATAACGGGTGTTCATAAACAGTCGTCATCCCAGTAGGTTTTGACTTCAGAAACGTATGTCTATTAAAATTGAGAAAAAATGCGCTATAACAGTACTCAATGACGTTTCATTGTGTTGCACGAATTAATCAAAGACATAACATTTTGTTTTTCAAAGCAACTGGGATGACGACTGTTTATGAACACCCGTTATATAAAGATATGTATCAACCTTTTTTGTTTGAATTGGGGTAAAGATCACCTGTTAAGGCGGGGAAAATTATTTACTAAATACCCAGTACATTAGTTGCAGCATTTAGTGTGTAAATTGAGTAATTCATAAATAATAGTTATTTGTATACCTAGTAGAGCCGGCTGCTTCTTAGGGTTGCAGACTATACCTATGGCATTAGAAAAAGGTAACTATTTTATAATTGAAAATATATGTCATCATCTATCATACCGTTACAATATAACAAGATTTAAGTAATGAGATCCGAAGTAGCTATTCGATACCGCCTAAAACATGTAAAACAATAGCCACAAGTATGTTAACATAAGATAGGTTATGTGTCAACGCACTTATTTGTATCAATGCACCGAGCGGCTGGCAGCTGATGAGGGCGATCAAAAATAAGGCGAAAACGCCGAAGAAGCAGAATTTAATGCAATACGAGGGTAAAGGCAGTTTCGTATAAGCAAATGTGGTACAATCAAATTAGAAATAAATGTATTCGAGCCCGAGCACTCTTTTGGTAATAAATTAGTTCTTATCTGCTTGCCGAAGAAATGTAAAAATGTAATGGGAAAGAAACGTTGAAAATGGATGAAAGCGTAGCTGTTAAAATGTAATAAATTACCACATGTAAATTAGTTTATAGCATTAAAATTAGAACCTGGTTATTGGTTTAACTGCCTCAGGATGGTCGCAGAAACCTGTTTGGGACTTCTAAATACTGATGTCAAATAGCATTTTGCTACGACACTGGATCAAAGTTTGTGTAAAGCTTTGCAGCACACACGTCGATATTTCCCAGTGCATTCAAAACTGTGCGGGGAGTAAATCAGGCAACGCTAGATATTTTTGTGACTTATTGGAGTGCGCATTCCAAATAAGTCTTAATATTTCAACCACACACACACGTTTTTAAATGAACTGTTTGAAATGCACACTCAAGTCTTAGGGCAAGTCGCTGCATATGTGAACGGCGTTTAAAAAATGAAGTCGGGCTTTAACAGATTTTGAAAGCCTACCGTTAGCTGAATAGGTTAAAATAAAAAAGAGCTTGGATTAAATTTCAACCTGCAAAATAAAGTTGCAATTTTACAAGATATTTTTCTGTGGAATTTTATAAGAAAAACAAATGGATTTGCGGATGTGATGCATGCTTTCTTTTTTCTATTACTAAATAAATTATCGTATTTTTAACACTTATGTACATTTCGTGTTGTGTTTGAATAATTTTTATTTTGTGTATATGATGTTCCTTTGGATTACTAAAACTAAAAATCATTACTATATTTGGACTAAAACATTGCCGGAATGTAGATGAGTCATTAGTTACTTATTATTTCTTGCTTAATAATTGTTAAACATTAAGACCCTCGCAAATACAATTATCACAAGCCGCACCTGAGATCTAAGGAGCGAGATGACTGTTTGACGTACCGAGGAATGTTTGGCCTGTGAAACTAAGTCACAATATTTTTTGTGCAATCGCAATGCATATTATAATCAAAAACACATTATCAATTTTTTGTGCAACTGTGGCGATAATCTTGCAGCCACAAAAATCGTTCATGCGGCCGTTACCTACTAATAAGAACGGCCGCAAAAGGAATTTACAGCCGTAATTATTCCCGCAAAAATCAACTTTTCAGAACGATTCCCCAAAAAAGAACCTTCTTTAGTATTTCAGTTCGCTACGTTTTTTCTTTTATGTGATTCCTTAAAGATAATTGTAAAAAAGTCCGTTTTTTCTATTATTTTTTTTCAGTTTCTATACTAAATACACATAGTTTTTGTTTTCAAATGATGGATCAAGAATAGTGGTCTATAATTTATATTAGAAAGTAATTTTTAGTACTATTTTTATACATTATAAAAAATTCTAAAATTAAATGTTAAAGGGTCTCGTCTGGATTTTGTTTATTATTAACGTTAATATTCTCTAAAGTGAAATTTAATGGACATTTTATGGAACAGTTAAGTATAAACAATAAAAAGTAACCAGCTTGTTTGAAAGAAAGTAACTTTAATCGAAAGTGAAAAGTCCTTTGGGAAATCAAGAAAACTCTGAGGTCGCCGTTCCCCCAGACAGTCTGCTGCATGTGGTTGTTTTATTGCTCTAATTCTTACAAGCTGCACTACAAAGTAGAAAGGTTGACGTTAAAGTGTCTATATTTTTAGTGTATTTTGTATAGATTTTCTAATTATTAGTAATGCATATAAACTGTTTTTAACTGTGTGTTGTTTCTACGAGTTTGCACACATCCACTACAGGACATTAAAGCTGAGCGTTTCCTCTAATAAGGTAAGCTAGCTGGCTATCAACAAGATATATTTTATTATGTATTAAAACTGCAAACAATTATAACATCATATTGCTTGCACATTGTATGAGAAAGTTTTTTCAATAATATAGCGAATAATCTCCACATATTGTTCACTTCACATAGCTATGAAAGGTACGGTTTAAATTGATCAATTGTTATTGTTTAAGAAAATTTTAAAAGTAACTATCAAATAAATGAAAACTAAGGCCTTAAATTGGATATAAAAATATACTGCCAACAAATTCTTACTTGTTTTTGGGTGAATAATGCCCTTTAGAGTTGATTTGAATTATTTTAAGTGCATTAATTGTTATATAAGCAACAGAGTCCGTTTAAAGCACTTTATTTACGTTAACACTAAACATTGTGCATATGTTTAGGAAGAGATTAAACCAAGAACATTTAAAATCAGCTACATTAAAATATTCTATCTTATCCTATACGCGTATATTTATTTGTATTTAATGTTTATTGTTTAGAATCGTTTTGTAGAATGCCCCAACTATGCCGGTGTTCTCTCATCTCTCTTATATTGGTTTGTCTGCTTAGGTAAGTCACTTATTGCTCGTATGACGTGTTGTGTTATATTAAATATTATATTTTTTTGGATTTCTAAATATTATTATTTAAAAATTATATTATTGCAACAATAATGACACTGCTTGTTATTATAAAATCCATTGGGCATGGTGTAAATGATAGTGTTTTGATTTGCAATAAGCTTGTTAACGCGGACGTCCCAAAAATTTCTTGTATACATTATTCTCAATTTTTGGTATGATAGAATATTCTAGAAAAATAAGACTAAATTGTTGCAAATAAAAATTTATTTTTCACATTTATTGCAATAGTAGTACATAACGGCATACATTTGCAAATAAAAAGTATTGCCACGTACTTAAAAAATATAAATTTTTCAATTGAATTTTTTCGTTTCCTAACCAATGTATGGGAAGGTGGGGCAAAGTGGACACCCTAATAAATATCTGTTAATAAAATAGTAATTTATTATGCAAGACGATAAAGAAATAACTTTATCGTCGTGTATAATACAATATTGTTTTCTATAGGAAGAACTTTAACAATTTCAAAAGAAAATAATGACAGTCAATCACATTTCAAAATGTCAGTAGCTAGATTGGGTTGCTACGATAATACGAAGCCGTCATATTTAATTTAAACAAAAGTTAGAAAATTAAATTACTTTATCTATCCTTGATGTTAAAGTGCTACTTTATCTACCCTTGCTGTTAAAGTAAAACTTGACCTTTTGTTTTGAGTTGATAAAAGCACACTTTAACGTGTGCTATAGAAACAATATTTTTTTCTATAGCAAGAAATTTCACAATTTCAAAAGAAAATAATGACATTTCAAAATGTCAGTAGCTAGATTGGGTTGCTACGATAATACGAAGCTGTCATATTTAATTTAAACAAAAGTTAGAAAATTAAATTACTTTATCTATCCTTGATGTTAAAGTGCTACTTTATCAACCTTGCTGTTAAAGTAAAACTTGACCTTTTGTTTTGAGTTGATAAAAGCACACTTTAACATGTGCTATAGAAAAAAATAGATTTAATTGTTCTATTGAGTTTATTTTGTGCTTAAATTGTGGTATAATCATTCATTTACCAATATTAGATTTCAAATGTTTATAATGCCAAAAAAATTTTGCAATATATAAATTAAAGTAAACTGTTGCAAAAATTTTACTTTGCCTCGAGGTCGGGGCAAAATGAGAACTAATATGGGGCAAAGTGAAACTTCTGCGGGGTAAAGTAAAATCAAACCATTTTGACATAACTTAGGTATATTAATAATAAGATACTAACAATATATTAGTTGAACGTAAGTACATTTTACTGCTTAATAAGAAAACAAAAACAAACTAATCAAAATAGAGTGAAATTATTCATTCATCTGAAATTTGATTTAACCATGTCGAAGCATTTCAGGATTAAGCAGACGACCGGAGACTTCATTAGCAAATATTTCGCTTTTATCCGGAATCTCAGGGAACACATAAATATCGAGATTTTGCCTATATTGGCGCAAGAACAAAACTGTAATAGTTGCATCATTAGTAGTCTGAACTTTAGCTACAAACATTTTATTGCTTTTGCTCTTCAGATTGAGAAGTTAAATTTGTAGAAAATCGCCTTTATTTATATCTCCAAAGTTCACTTGCTGAACAAGGAGGCTTTGATGCAAGGGCTTTGATCCTTCATCAACCTCTTCTTCATTCCAACTGGATAACGAGTCGTCAAATAGATCTTCTTGTACACTGGAATTCGAGCTCGATGATTCTTCAACTAATACGTTCAATTTGCATTTCTTGTTTTTATTTGCCACGGATAAAACCTTTCGTTTGGCTTTATTTTCCGACTTTGACTGAGAAAGCACATTACTATGTTCTTTAAGTTCTTTGATGTGGGGTGTAGCAGTTAAGATCATTGTCTTTCCTCGTTTACACTTTTTCCTTGATCTCTGTTTATCAGCTTCTGGAACTGGCATGATATCCTGTGGCGAAAAATAGAGCTGCTGCTGTTGTTGCTCTTCCTGTTGCCTTTCATGAGAGCAACCAGGTAATGGAGATGACTCGGCCATTCCGTGTTGTGAAGAAATGGCTTCAACTATTTCAGGTGTAGATGTTCCTTCTGTGTGAAGGAAAGGAGTGTTACCATCTGCTGCAACTTCTTCCTCGTCACTTCCATTTTGGCTTCTCTGGTAGTGGTTTCGGCCGGTTCAAATAAGTCGTCAGGGAATATTCCTGGATTATATGGGCAAATTCCTGTATTTTTGAATCCACTCAAGGCGTTTTGTGTGGTTGCAGCCCTTTGGTATGCATTGCCAAATAATTCTCCGCTTTCATAAATCGTAATTATTTTTCCAGGATTGTTACGCAACCAATTTTTACATTCCTGCCCATAATATAAACTAAGTGGGAACATAAAGGACACATCTAATGGCTGAAGCCGGTGTGATGTGTGTGGTGGAATTACAACAATATGGACATGATTGCGTTTTCCATTTGAACACATTCTACATTTTTTGTATTCGTACAATGACCGTCGCAGATGAGCATGACAGGTTCTTCTTTTGTCGGCTTGGAATATTTCAGAAAGTGGTTAAACCAAGTTGGAGCAAAAATATGTGATTGCATCCACCCTGATGGGTGACATTCCACAAGAGACTTGGGGGGGGGGCACCTTTTTCAAAGAGAGGATTTCTACGCATCCTAGGAAATATATTTCGACGGTAATAAGTGTGCCCCTTTCTGATGAAGATAATACCCCCACTTGTTTCTTCCCTTTCAACGATATAATTTTTCCTGGTTTATTTGGCACAGTCGATATATCTGTCTCCTCGCAGTTGTAAATACAACTGGGTGGGAATTTGTATTTGTCCATTAACTCTCCAAGAAGTTCAAAAAATGTTGCCACATTAGGTCTATTGAAGGCCGATGCTCGAGCAGCTGACGTTTTTTCTGGTAGACGCATGGAGAGTTGTGGATGTCGCTTAAAAAATCCCTGAACCAGTCACGTCCAGCCAGACCCGTTTCTCCATCAAAGTTATTAGAAATACCTGTGCAATTTGTATAAACGATAACATAAGAATAACTGACATTGGCCATTATACTTAACCATTCCTAGCGTATTGATAAGCAAGAGAACGCAAATCCATTTGGCTCAAATCGAATACTCGCTTTTCCATCAGCAATATGTATTCTTAGAGTTCGTTTTCTTGCTGAACATTGAATATTGTTCTAAACCGTCCCAATCCCTTTTGGGCAGCTTTTGACACATTTTCTTCGTTACTTTTTGCTCTTCTATACAACGGTGTTTTTGGCACATTGTATTGTATGGCCGCAGACTTAATAGTTAAACTTCCTCTCCTTACCTCACCTATGGCCAACTTCATCGACTCTTACTCCCAAGACTGTTGCGTAGTCTTCCGTTGATATTTGCGTACCATAATAATTCTAATATAGACACCTACAAGAGAATATTAGCATGAACTAATTTGTAAGGGCAAAGTGAATTTTTTCCACGTTGCCCCCATTTGTAGTTTTCACTTTGCCTCACACAGTCCCATTTGTGTAAAGTACGAAGAGTTAATATTGGGCATTCAAATTTGAAAGTATGATGATGGATTTCTAACTACTCATACCATAACACAAGTGACAAACTAGGGAGGAAAAGATTTTTTGCACTACTAGTCTCAGAACGCACCGTTATTGGCCTATCTTTAGGTCGTGAAGTTGATTTTCTCCACCAAGGGAGAGAAAGTAAAATAAACAATTTTCACCGTGGTAACTAATAAATTGCTAAGTTACCAAATATGACTATTTTAATTTTGAAGTTTTAAAGAGCTGTATTGTCAGGTTTGTTACGGTATTAAAAGAACTTTGCGACGCCCACCCAAGGTGAGCATCGCACCACGGAATCAGTCCTGAAAAACTGGCACACTTGCCCTGAGATCGGCTCAAAATAGGCTAAAGGCCACGGCTGGAACGCTCAGGGAGTCGGGCGTGAGTCACACGATACGTTCTGGGCAAGCGTGTTGCGGCATATATATATAGGGTAAGTCAGAATTATGAGGGCGCCACCAAGCCTGTCTTAACCCGACTAACCGGGCCTGGACGGTTAGACGGGAGCGAAGCACGCAAAATACTCCGACGATAGGATTACTCAAGAGTTGCAAGGTCAAATAACAATTTCGAGATTGCCTTATGCAAGGATTGTAATTAGGTGCCAATCCGACCGCGACTACGCAGCTGTCTCACCCACCTGTACGCTCAAAGCTCCCTCGTCCCGTCGCACAATAATCAGTACACTGAAGGGGGCGCTTATCTGAAACAGAACATGCACAAGTCGAAACAAAACAATAGTTCCCTTAACTAACAAATCATGTATTGACTCACGGGTTACAATGGGGCAGCGGAGTGCGTCGCCCTATATCTATAAATAGATTATATCTAAGAAAACACCAGCTGGCGCGCGCTCTAAACCTAGCGACAGATGTTGAACAGTAATGAACAAAGTAGCACTTGTAACATAGACAGTCTGTAATTTGGAATGAATGTACAAATATGCGGGCGCGACGCCTGATGCAGCAAACAGTAATGAACAAAGTAGCACTTGTAACATAGACAGTCTGTAATTTGGAATGAATGTACAAATATGACGACAGTGCCTGTAGGCACAAGAGATGTGACGGGCTCGCTCGCGGCGTCCCAATACAGCTCGTACGCGGGGCTTAATGCTCTCCGCGGGACAGGTACACTCGCGTTCACAGCGGTAATCAGTTCAAAGACACATACCTTAATATGTAGGCGGTTGGGGAGCCTGGTACAGTTGAGTTGCGACAGGCTGCAGTCTTAGGTGGCAGGTACATTCGATGTTCGACGGCTATAGGGATGAGTGGACATCCGCCATAATGGCGACGTGAGACGCGTCAGGACGCGTACAACTGGACGACGAAAAATGGGCCACTTTCGTTCTGCGGGACAGATCCTCGAAGGTCGAGATGAAGGGGGCACGATCCCTTACTTACGGGAGCAGGAACTGGGCTCAAGAAGCACCCACGCTACGCCGAAAAAAATTCGGAACTCACACACAACCACCACACGAACGCTCTCTGCAACGGGCTGCGATCAACTGCCCAGAGGGAAGCGCTGCCACAGGTCACATCGGTCGCGTCCCCACGTGACTATACCTCGGCAGCCAATCGTGAGGCGATAAAATGAAACAAATTAATGCCGGCGACGATGGTAGCACGCCGCAACGGCGTGTTTTCTAGAAGATTCGGCGATAGCGGCGATAGCGCTCGGCTGCCAAAGCGCCATCAGAGGGGCGCTCCAACCGACGAGAAATACTGCGTTTGGGGCCAAATATGTGCAAAATCATGATTCTGGAATTAGGCGATGAAGCCAAATAAGTAACTAAAATGGTTTAGCATACGGGCACGCTGCCCTAAAGCCTAGGTGGCTATTTAAAATACCAAAATGACCTGACAAATTGACAGTTAAAATATTTTCGAAATTTGTTGGGAATTTGAGTATTAAGCCGTTTGGTAGTGCAAAAAATAGTATATTCACCACGGTAGCGAATCGTCTTATAACCTTCGCGGTTTAGATACTTCGCGCTGCGCGCTCAGTATCTAATATGCGCTCAGGTTATAATACTGGGCTTCGCTACCTTGATGTATAATATACTATTCTTAAATAGTATTCAAATTATCTGTTATTTACTTACCAGACAATATTAAACATTTGCACACAATAACAGTTTTCGCCATTTTGTTAGTCACCTGCAGAAAACGCGCTAAAATATTTTTACAGTGAGGTTTGTAACTATAGTGAATTGTATTAAGTCTATAGTCTCATAGGTGGCACAGCCAATTCAAAAATTATTTGAAAATTGCACTTTACCTCCAGGTTCCGCTTTGCCCCCCATTTCCCTACTAACTATGCTTCTGCTTTAATTTAATTAAGTATGATTTTTCCTTATTTATATAATGAAAACTACTTGATAAGTAAGTTAAAAAGATCTCAGGTACTTACACAGTGTGTTTCACTTGAAATCAATATACCTAAATATCTTCTAAATTCTTAACCACAATGGTTTGGAATTTTGGTGGATTGTAGGGGATTTCAACTGAGAATTTGGATTATCTTCAGCTCAGGCGCGTAGCAGCCGTGTGGGCGTGGAAGCCAATGGACCCCACAAATACATTTTAGGGGGGAGGGCTGTCCTCCACAAAAATATGATTTTTCTAGTTTCAACATTACTTCTTTTACTAATTTCTGGCAACAATTAACATGATAATATATAATGGTAAATTGTAATAAAACCCTCTCTTCCTCAAATCGCATAATTTTGTTATCATCCCTAAGTGACTGATATTATATTTTGCTATTCTAGAAAGTAGTCAGTCCAGTCGGATATAAGCAATGAAATCCGACTACTATAATCGAATATATCCCATGTTTTGTTAGGTGCAAGGTTTTCCCCATAAGATACTATTAAGGTTTTGGTCGCCTTTTGGAACAACCGATTGGCGCGGGCCTTATAAGTTACATGTATTGAATTATTATAAGGAACATTCACATATGTAATGTCTACGGGTTCAAAATAACAGGTGTGTGGACGAATACTGAATAAGCCAAATCACCTAAAGAGCACAGATCTCAGCCTTCGACATCACGGGCGTGTGAAGATAGCTAAAGAAGCCGTTCAATGTAGCCGTCGCGTGAGCTGTGTGTACAGATCGTAGCTACTACATGTTTGTAATTATCAGTTATAATTGAATGTTTTTAATAGACAACTCACTGAGGGCCTTCGTTAGTGTTTGGCGGTGTGCGTGAAAATGATTTACCGTCAGTATTGCACAAATGAACACGTAAATAACCGTTACATGGTGGTTGTAAAATAACTGTATTGCCACCGTATTGCGATTTGTTAGATTTTCCAATTAGTTGCCCGTCTTGAAAGCACTGGACTGTGTAAGTGCTTGTCCGTGCTTTCCTAGGTCGCTTTTGTGCGGCCTGCCCGTCATTTCTTCATGAAGCGTACTCGTATTAATCAGACGAGTAACTGTCAAGAGCGGACTTTTACTACAGATATTTGCTACCATGCATTTTTGCAGTTGCAACATTTCTGCTTGCGGCATCCTCACCCACATTTGCGCAGCAATACGCCAACGTAATACGCAAGTCCCCGCAGTTGTGGGGCAAGGTAGCCTCGCCTTTTACAGACAGTTTTACTGGGCAAACTCCGTGCGTCTGCTTGGGGTAGCTTGCTTCACATACTAGTAATCGGTGAGCCTGTCCGACATCTTAGACAACGGTCGTAACGGGTCTTGAAATGAGGGCCAGGTTTGCTCCTGGACCTGCTCTTCAGTCAACTATCCGACTCCTCGCAAATCTAGTACAGGCTACCGGGCTGACAACTCTAGCAACAGTTCGAAATCTCTCCCTCGCCTCGGATACTACACCAGGACTGCTCCTGGTCTGACACCTCTAATGGCGGCCTTACGTGTGCCCCTTCGATCCATCTGTTTCTGCTCGTCAAGCTGGAACAGCTCCGCCACGAGAAGGCAAGATTACGATCTAGAGAACACTGGGTTGTGTAAGCACCCGTCTGTGCTCCTTTGGGTTGCCCTTTTGCCTTTGTGCATACTGGGCTTCCCTTGGTATGTGGGTAGGGAGCACACACTTTGGAGCCCCTGTTTCGGTACAGCCAAAATAGAAAAATACTAAGAAAATCCTAGGGCGCCACCATGGACAATTTAATTGGTATTTCGAAAAGTAACTCTGTTCACCGTCAAAGGTCTAGTGCAAAATGAATACTTAACGTGTTTGCCACTAAAAGCTTAATTGTTTCAACTATTAAAGTGCAGTTTTCCTTTTACAATCTCTTAACGATTTATCACTACCCAAAGATTAAACACAACTTTTAAATGCAATGCGCCTGAAGGGCACTGTTCTTTATTGCTTAGCTGATTTAACATTGCTACTCAAAGAAACCCAAAATACTACAAATAAGGTTTAAACTATTTAAAAATGATTGGAAAAGAAAAACAGGCAATCTAAAATATAACTACAGTTACACAATACACAAAACAAGCTACAGCATTCTAAATATAAATAACAAACTCGGTAAACAGAAACATAGCAAGTGATAATAAAGAATACCTTTAAACAACGAAAAAACAGCTCGAAAATAGTAAACTTGGAGTGCATAACTCAAAATATTAAACCTCGAGTGTACTATCCCGAACTGCATACAATAAAACGTAACAACTTTTCTTACTTAAAACGAACTCTGAGATTTCCGTGGTTTGATAAACACTAAATTACAACTGAATACCTTGTGTTCAAACGAAATTGTCTTTAACAGGGGTTGTTCTACGGCAAGGGGTTCATGAAACCATTCTAGCTTTACCCGTTATGGACAGACGTTGCCAGTTTGACTTTGGTTAAACAAACGCTACTAAGGTTCTACGAGCCATCTGTTAGAACCGCCTATAGCGACGGTAAAAAACATGTGTGCTTGTTTTCATCAACGGAATTATTCTGACGATGTTTAAATAGATTCGGAATTGTCTGAAAATAATTGGCCAGAGGCCCTGTAATCGGTATAACACATCATTTTTTTATACAAAATAGGTTCCATACAACACACCGAAATGATTATTACAGTATTCACACATCTGAATTGCTTCGAATGTCCCGCTAACTCGTTTGTACGAAGCAAAAAAGCGGGAAGTTACGAGTATCTTATATTAATAATGATATCTGCCTTGTTGCTCCCACATTGCTTCCAAACACAACGAAAAGTTTTTCAGGGAAACTACCAGTAACGGCTACAGCGCACGTGGCCGTTGAATTGGCGTTTTGCGGCACGTACGACACATTTGGTTGATGCAATTTTTTGATAAACATTCGACAATTAGCCGCGAAAACGTATCACGTTGGCGACGAAAATCCATTAAAGCCTAACGTAATTGATAAGAGAAGAATTCCAAAAGGATATCCCTCTACTGACCAAGGGCATAACTTTAACTAAGGGTGGAATGCGCTTAGCAGAATCTAAGAAGTAGGACTCGTATTTGCAGAACCCTGCAAAGTACTTATGAGAAAACGGAAATATGTCGTTAATGGTATCGCACTTTGACTAAATTCAGAAAATTATATTGTAAGCTATTGCTCTATCGAGGTATGTGATTGGTCAGAAATGACAAGCGTGAAATTAATTTCAAATTGTTGTAGTTCCATGATTTCTGAATCTTTCACCGCCATTGTCATTAAGTAACAAACGACTTCCTGGATTGGATCGTGTCATGATTGATATCGAAGAACTCAACGTTTCGCCTACTTTCGTAAGAGGCTTCATCAGGAAGAAAAAGAAAAGAGCACGGTAACTCAACGTGTTAACCACGCCAGAGGCAAAGCTCTTTGCAAGGGAAGGGATAGAAGAGCACGGTAACTCAACGTGTGAACCACGTCAGAGGCGAAACTCGACTGACGTGGTTCACGCTCTTCTATACCTTCCCTTGCAAAGAGTTTCGCCTCTGGCGTGGTTAACACGTTGAGTTACCGTGCTCTTTGCTTTTCCTCCTGGTGTTCATTTATGTAACTTCGCACTATAGAGTAATAATTAAGGTATAGGCTGTCAATAATTAATGCGCCGACAAGGCAGTTTTCGCGCGGGATTAGCCGGCCGATAAGTGAATGAACGCTGGACGCCTGCAAGAAGGATTATTCGCGCCCAAGTCGGAAAGCTCGGCGGATCAAGAATTCGCTCACAAGTGTTTGAAGCAGGCGGATCAAAGGGTCCGCGCCCAACAGACGGCTCCCATCGTAAGCTAGTTGCGGGTGCTTACAAATTAACTGGAATGCGGGCCAACAACAGCCCTAACACTATGCATCCCAAAGGGGATTCTAGCGTCCGAGGATCAAGATATACTGTTGGGACGACACCCCAGGCGACATCCGTCGTTATTCTTGAAACGACCTACAAGTAGCGCCTTTCTGGGAATACAACTATAACACTTGGGAGCCCCCAAAAGCCAGGTTAGTTAATAGCCATAATCACCGTGCAAGCGAAATATTATTGCACCAGCTGGAGCCACTACTCTTGTGGTTGATAGCACGGGGAATCACCTGCTGATCGAGCGGCGCAGTTACGTCATCTCAACGTTTCCGCACCGGTATCCGGTTGCGAGCCTGTTCAGGAAGGGACAGCGTCGCGATGAGTTTATTAGTGCACGCCATTTGACTTTGAGCTGATCAATGAACTTTGAAGGATTGATTTAAACCATTTTCATATATGTAGCGTGTTAACGCCGTATTTTGCATGTACTTATAGATATTTTCTTGTGTGTGTATTTGTTGGCAGATTATATGCCTTATTGTAAACTGTTGAGCTTTTGCTGGTTATTCATATTTACCTTGGTGAGTACAACATATCAGGTATCCACGAGTTGGTCTTAAACAATATTAACTTGGCCTCAAATAATATTAGCTGTCCCTTAGCTGCACTGAGAATGAAAAAAGAGAGTCTCATAGCACACCGACTGATTAAGCTAGCGAACCCAGGGCAATTTAGAGTAAGTAACAATTCAGTAAGTGTAGGTAGGTAAAAGAGGCCGCGCTTCACGGTCTGTGTGTGAACATAATATCTCAAAAATGAAAAGATATATGATGTTGAAACTTCATATATAAGTTTTGTGTACTAGATGCGACAGCAACCTTTTGAAGAAAATCGCATAACCGGAAGTATGGTGTTTACTCTTATGATTTTTCAACTTTTTTTATTTTTTCAAAAACGGCTCTAACGATTATTTTCAAACGTTACATTTTTAATGTGCAATAGACAAATTTCCAGTTAAATATGTCTAAAAAATCTTTCTTTATCTTTTTTCTTTTTTTATTAACTCCTATTTTATAGGGCATTATAGAGAACTAAAAAATTTGCAACTTTGACCATGGATTTTATTTGTAAGAGCGACTACAACTACAATATTTTTACTGTTATATCACTTCCTGTTATACCGAAAGTCGCTATAAATTTTGTTATTTTAAATAGAACACCCGGTATATTATTACATTTTTGAATTGTGCTTAAAATTTGTCTTTTTAACTATTTATTTTATCGTAGATCGTTGCATTCTTTCTACGTTTACAATTTCAATGCATTTATCTGAGTCTGAAAAGGCATGCAGTTTAGCAATGTAACTAGAGTTACCAAAGCAAGATAATTTAATTGTCTTGTTACTTTCATCAGTTCTTTGGACGGTTTTAGTTTGTAATTTTTTAAAAACTTTTGACTTATTATTTATTTTTTAAGGCTTATACCACCGAATATAATTAGGAATTACTACATATAACGTTCGTAAAGTGCACACAAGCTATGCGAAAGGATAAAATTAGTCAGTGACATAGTGGCTATATCTCAAACCACTCCAGAGAAAAATATATTTAAACATTTTAAATAGGAAATACTTAATATATTTCGCAGATATAGAAAACAAGTAGAAATGAAGTGTTTAAATATCTGTTTAAAAGGATATTGAGCAACAGCTCTTTAATATTATAGTAAATTTTGTATCAACACCAGCAAAGAAAAATAAATATTTTATTCCATCAAGATATTACAAATAGAATATCAAATAAATTTCAGTGCGATAATTGCCTCATCTCAAGTGGATGGAAATGACGCTTTTAATAGCGATTCATAACTAGAGAGAAACACACGAGACGAACCCGTTACGAATTTATGTGAGAAAATGAAATACATTATTGGCAGTTGTCTGAAGACTGGGATCGTAAGAAAATACATTTTGTCTTGGCTCAGAAAAGTTAAAGCAAATTAACGGTTTTACATCGAGTTATAACTGTGTATGATGAACAATAAAACATATCGCCATTAAAGACGGTCTTACTCCGTAGAAATGCGATCTAAAGGAATTACTAGAAAAATCCCATGAATTGAAATCTAAAAATGAGGAAGTCGGCAGAATCGGATATAACTTCTGGAAATTACACATATCTAAATTATTTAGATGCCACTCTTCTACCACAACTTTACAAAATCATTAAGTAAGCTGTTCGACAGAGGAACTGAACTAAGATGCACAAAATTTAACACAATGTTAATTACGGATTCGGCAGGATGTTCAAAAGAAATTAGGTGAATGACTACTTCTTATATAAGAACAACTAAAAGGGATTTACAAGGAACTTTCTGCCCAATTGCAGCCCGCAACGATCGGTGCACATTTCTATTCGCAACGAGTACGGTTTGCGTCGGTCGCTATACCTTTCCGTTTCTTTTATTATGTTCAATCTGTATCTGTTTAATTTTCGTCAAGGATAAAAACCTGTGCTATGTGCACAAACTATTACTTTTATCTACTCCTCAATAAAGCAAAAACAGATACAATTTTATTTTTTAAGGTGCTCACCCTGCATATTGTTTTGTTTTGTGATAGCTCCACATTTGAACTAGTCATATAATTTATGTAGTGACTATTTTACTTTGAGCTTACCCTTAATTAATGCAATGCACCATGTTAGTAAACCTATAATTACTTTTAAATCAATTATTTCAATTAAGTACTCTTATTCAGGGTGGTTCGCCAAATCTAGATCTCTATTAGTTGAAGTTTAAATTTTTATTTTAATTCTGGACTATTTAATGACATCAAATGTCAACTACTCAAACCAGGTATTGACAAATGTATTTTTACATTGACATAACTATCAATTAACTTACCAAAGTAAGTACTGTTTTGTATTTTGCTCTTTATTTTATTGTTCGTTATTCAAAATGCTTTGATATTAATTACTAACACAAACCTTATCACTTCTTCAGCTCACACTGCCAATATTTAAATACCACTGCTCCTATCTTTAAGAGATCCCGATGTTCACCTTATGCAACACCTACAGCTTATTCCTGTCAACCAACTCCAAACTTCCGCAGAATCCGGTATCGCTCCCCTCACCAAACGTCACCTTCTCGCCAATAGACTCCTGGTAAGTTTCAGCTTTTAAATGAATCTGATCTTATCTTGTTTATTCCTTAGATAGTCATCTGTACTCAGCAACCCCCCCAGAAGCTGTCCAACTCCAGCTGGCACTCCTACTAACCTCCTTCTAGATGAATGACCTTACTTCCATACAACCACCAATGTAACCAATGAATATTTAATTATGTGTAACCTTCACCAATAAATCCAATTTCCTCCAATTCAGTAGTTCTCTGGTTCTTTCTATTTAATTCACTGTATTAGACAATCTCTTCAGTGATTGTTTAGTTAAATAAATTATTATTTCATTTTCATTTCTGCACCTCGCAGATTTGTTAATAGCCTTTAAATTTGTATACTACCAAATAACTATACCAATAAGGCAAAATTAAACATTTCAAGATTATTTGTACATTTTTTTCGAGTTTGTTTTTACAACTGGCTAAACAAAATTTTCATTTCTATTAGATACAATTCTTCTTGCTCTCTTATAAATTTTAAATATCCTATTATTACATACTTTCAATTCTTATTATTATTACAAATACAGTTGTCGATTGTAACCTTGGCTTAAAACTTATTAAAATTAACTGCAACCATTAAAATTTGAATACTCAATTGCTATTTATACCTCAAATTACCTTACTCATTGCCTTAATTAATTTTATCATTCTTATTGAACTTTACACCCAATCTTTATTAAACCCTTTAGAATTTGATTATAATTAACCTTCCAAATTTATCATTTCTATCATCCATATTTTAAAACTATCTTTTGCATATCATAACAATATATTGCTACACGGGGAATTTTCTGTACACAAACAATATGTATCAACAATTAAATAATTTACAGTACGGCGGTTTAGGAATTGTCTCGCGGTGCAGCAAATTTTTGCCAGCTAGTTCCTGAGCAGGATTGGGGAGGGGGGGGGGGGTGTCCGGAATCGTCACTGGTTCAAGACGGTCTAAACCAGAAAACCTACAGATGTTTCATAAAAATAATAAAGGAAAGAAAATACCAGAGCTTGAAATAACCTAATTGTTTATTTACAGTATGTACTCGTACAAACTCTGCACCATACTCAAAGAAGGTAAAACAAATCTGTGATATGATACTTGTTTGGGATTAGTCTAGTAGATTTAATTTAGTCTTAAGTATAAAATGTACACGGTTGTAATTTTAATAAATTATATTGAAAAATGAAACTACGATTTTTACTCGCAATCCACTCGAGCACACGTATCTCAACTATGAGTATACAGTGATTTAAAAATAAAGTACTGCGGTATCGATAAATGGGAGTCTCATCAAATTGCTCCAAAGATCAATTATTTTGATAAACGCGAATGGTACCTACCATGCGCCTAGCGTATTACACACTTAACTGTGTGTTTCAGCGTTAAAAAAGAGTTGTTTTTAATGTTTTGGCTACCGGAGATCCTTAACTAATTTTAAAACGTTGAGGAACGTTTAGTTCCCGCGTTGAATGCAACTAAAATGCTGACAGAGGAGCCAATCTAAGAACTAATACATATAAAGAGTGCTAACTAATTCGCATAACTAAATGCACAAGGTGAATTATCGCAGCGACGTCAGGTTTTCTTAATTTCTCTGTACCATCGGCTAGACATTTGGCCAACATAAACGGTAGGTAGAATGCTTAGAATTTCATAGTAACAGCACTAATGGTATTTTCGGTTTTGAGAGATCAGGTGGTTAAACACGTGAGCTCTACACGCAGAAGATACCTGGGTGCATAAAACAGTACCTTCTTGTTGCACGCATAACACAACGGCGTCGACAGATCAGCTATACAGGATGGTGGACTTGGGAATGCTGCGGGGATGCTGCCCAAGCCCGTGCAAAAGTAGGTGTGGCAGGCTCTTCTCTAGCTATCGTACTGGGGTAAGACCGTGTGGTCCAAGCTTCTGAAGCAGCCACATGAATTGAGGTCCTCAGAACTGTGTAGGGGTTGGTCCTCCAGGTGCTTTAGCAAGCGACATCAAAGCTGAAGGGGAAGCACAAAGCACATGCAGAATTTTGTGCACTAAGCTACAAGGGGGTACGAGTGAAAAGGTCTAAGATGACACAGTATCGAAATCGGTTTTCAAACGAGACGACAAAAAATACCAAAGTTGGAGGGTGGTCACAAGTAAGTGATCTTGCAGAAATAAATTCTTATCTCAATTAAACTAGATTTATTCCAGCAAACTCACACAGGAATTCTTACGGGTGAACGACGATTTACATAATAATTCTGGAATCGTAGATCTGCATGGAGCAAAATTCCAGGAATCATCAGGTACATCATCCAGAATCAGAGGCATAAATTGACCTCCGGAAATTATACTGACAATCTATTTTGAAAATTTATTAGAATCCCCTAAAACTCAAAGTTTTTCAAAACATCCCAAAAAATGAGAAAAGAGTATGCAGCCAAATATGCACTTAGGAACGGCAGGTCACTCGAAACATTTCCTGAACTGCATATAAATGATTTCAAACCTGTAACAATATTTGACCGAAAGTATATTCGGTATAGAGCCAGGTAAACATACAATTCACATGCAAAATATCGTCTTTTTGAGCTATACACCTACAGATAGACATACAGACGGACAGAGAGAAAACATGTTTTTCGTCATCAAGGTACCGTGAAACGTGAAGATCTGAAGAAATCTCGGAAGGTAGTTTTTTCGGGATTACAATACTTCCCCCGTCTGAAAGAAAAATTAATATTATAAAACCCAGAAATCAAAAGATGGGATTAGTAAAAGTATCAGTATTTTCAAATATGACCTACGCATCAGAATAGTGAGAAATACAAGCGACGGAGCGTTAACGTACAGATTGGTGTAAAATGTATTGCTTACATAGAAGACTACGTGCTTAATCTACAGGAGGATCGAATGATTTAATTTTATGTTACAGAAATACTTTGGATACAATAATACCTTCTTAAAATATGGCTGCCAGAAACGAGTAGAAAACAGAAAAAATTACCTTCGAGATTTCTTCAGATCTTCACGTTTCCCTATTCCATCTGTCTGTCTGCCCGTATGTCTGGCCGTCTGTCGGTTTGTATGTCTGTTCGTCTTTCGGCGATATAGTACAAAAACCATTTGTTGGAGGAAGACGATATTTGGATGCGGATTATATGTCTACTTGGGGCGAGACCCAGTATACGTCAAATATATACAGGGTGAGCATCTTAAAGAACTAAAATGTAATTTCTTTCTTTAACTGGGAAATAGATAAAAGTAATAATTTGCACGTAGCTTGGGCTTTACCTTTGAGGAAAATAAGACCTTACAGATGAAGGGTGGAGCCCTTTACAGATTTTTCTTCTAACGTTTATCTTTTAAGCGTATGCCAAATTTGGCTCACATTTTGGGGTTAATAAGTCAAAATATACAGCATGCTACTGTCATAATGACAACTGTCATTCACAAAATTCTAGTAGAAAATGAACAGCGTTGAATCATTACATCCCTCACGCATATCCATTTCCACCTCTTTGGTTAACGCAGAATGTCAAATTAATTTTGGAGATAACTTGGGCAAGCTTGTGACTTCAGATAAGGTATTTCTATCATTTATAATAACTAACATTTCTAGTGGTAATTCGGGGAACTGCTATACACTATTTTAGCTGCTCTAGTAATTACGTGGTTCTGAAATATGCCTGTTGCTTCAATATAACTTACCTTAGAATTTTCTTCCAAACAAATTAGTACTTAAAAGTGTTTTTAACTGCTTCAAATGCGAGCACTTAACACCAAATGGAAGACAGTAAATTAGCATACTGTTTGGTGAAACGAAAATCAGTTCTTGCTGATAATGGGAGTAATTTCCATACGGTCACCGTTATGCGGTATTCAATCGACGGTCTGGCTTTATCTCTCTACAAGATGTTGAATTTAATAGCTTCCTACATTCCACGAGAAGTTGTCACGACTCACGGAACACTCACAAAACCTGGTTATTATAAGCATGCTGTGAAATCTGCATTTTTGCGCTGGAGTTTTTAGGGCAAACTCGAGTGGTGTAGAAACATTAGCTTTGTTTTTATGTAGGCACATCCGAAAGCTAACAAAATCGCTTATTGTGCATGAAGTGCTGTCATGAAGGAATTAAAGTCGTGGTTTTGTTGCAGCACTGCTTCTTGCGTTGGTGTAAAAATTCTCAAAGCTACACCGAGTTTTCGATATGCATCAGTTCCAGCCATTTCAATAGTTGTAACGTTATGTAGGAATTTTTATAAATTCTTTCCCAACGACACAAGATATGATGAGAATATTCCACTTTAAATTACATTGTACGCTGTAAAACAGAGGAAGCATTTCTTGACATGCAATGCAGTACGTCCTGTTGTTTGCGTTTTTTATATTTTTTGCGAGTAATTGATGGTCTTGTCTCATCTCATCTGATACCTTTTTCAACCGGAAATTGTTTTAGTTTTACCCTTTTATGATTCAGTTGGATAAAAAATGAATTTTAATAACCCAACAATTGTGAGAAAATGATTTTGAATGTAAGTAAATTATAATTTAACAGAGATGATTTGTTAGCATTAAGTTTCAATGAAATCAAATGGAAGACTGTTAACATGAGTGGACAGCAAAGTGAAATAGACTAAAGTACCTAGTTTTGTTATGAACAGATGAAAACATATGTTTATGTGTTTCTTTTTAATGTTGCTTTTATACAAAGAGGAGGATAGACACTTCAAGAAGAAAAATACTTTATAAACTTACAAGAAAGTCTGAAATAATACATGGATAAATGATTTCTTGAGTAGGTACAACAGCTTGTTGGCATTAGCAAATTGACGTTATATGTTCAGACTAACTAAAATTGGAGTTTATTATCACAAAATCGTTGTGAAAGCCTACTTTTTGTACTCTACTGATTGTTCTTGCCAATATGCATCACAATGCACTTATGAACATTCAGAAGAATCATCCCATCAGTACATCATAAACAAAAATGAATTTAGATCGTCTTGAAGTTGTCAAGCTTGGAGAAGTAAATTGGTGTAAATGTATAATCGGCGTAGAGAGTTTTTTTGCTTTTTATGTGAAACTACAGATCAGTAGGGTATAGCAGGAATTAGTAACAGCAAGGGACCCGGAAGAAACCCTTGCGGTGCTCCGTTGCGAACTGGTTTCTGCGATGAATGAGCCTGATCCATTTTAACTGTATCTTAGAAAGAAAGTCAGAAATCCATGAATGAAGATTCCCACGAATACCGATATGCTAAATTTTCTGTAATAGGCGCTGTTTCGGCACTTTGTCAAACGTCTTTCAAAATTCGAAATGAACGACGTCTTTTGGATTAAAAAAAATCTAAAGCCTTAGTCCAGCTCTTGACACAGTGCAATAAGTTTGCCATTGTTGATCGACCTATTACAAAACCAAGTTGTTCTTTCGGTGTAACATGTTCTCCCAACAGACACTCCGATATCTGTTCTACAATGATGGACTATATGACTTTATTGGGGTAAGGCTGGTGGGGAGATAATTGCTTGGGTCTATTTTTTTCTTCTTTCTCTTATTGTAGGTCAGTGGCCTGTTTAAATCCACAAAGTGGTAGTTCTATGAGCCCTCTTTGCCCTTAGGCCGGGTAGGTGGCTAGCCTTGTTCGTCGAAATCGAAGAAGAGTTTTCTTGTTAGGGGCTAACGACTGCCACAGGTGTTAGCGTGGTAGCCGGGGAGCATCCACTTTTTTAAATCTCTCTATTGTCAGCGGCAGTCGAACTCGGGCCGGCCGCCCTTTTTGAAAATAGCGGTGACTTAGGCGTTCTTCCAGACAGATGGAAGAATATGGTTTGTGAAAGGTGCACTTTTGATTGAAGGCAGAGGAAATACTAGTTTGCAATTTGTCTGAGAAGATACGAAGAAAGTAAAAATTCGTCTTAGATGTGGAAGTGATACCTTGGTAGCTAATGAAATGAGATCCAGAGATTTATTAAATTTATATAGACACTTTTCTTTGTTGTATATTCCTGATCCCTGGCAACGTTTTGAAAAAGATTTTCCACATTTCGCTTGGGTTTTCTGTTGTGCCGAAAGAGTCCTGCTCCAATCACCACGACATGGTCATAATAATAATTATTATTATTATTATTAATGCCTTTATTATTTTTTCTTTAACTACAAAAAAAAACATTTATTTATACATATCTGAGGCGAAGTTCAGCTTAGACGCCTTGTCAGCGCCCGCTGCTCTTCCACTTAACCCCCTAATTGTTTTTTCATGAGAAATGAAATTATTTTGATAATGATATAATTAGAATAGGGTGCTCTGAGATACCCAAGTCCAATATGGAAGGTAGATTTTAATATTTCGAGACTGTTCATTGTCTTTTTAAATATACGTAGGTATTATGGTTAACAGACTAGTACTTTCAAGTGAGCTTTCCGAAGTTTGTTAGCGCTTGGGCCCCCCCTTACTGAGAAATTACATTAATTACGCCACTGGAGGAAAAACACAATTTTTATATTACCTGCATTTCTAATTTCAAATTACAGCACTTTAAATGATTCCAGTCAGCTGTACAAAACGGATTTTATAATTTGGTCATCTAAAGATCCCTGAACGACCATACATTTTGAATAACAAGTAATCTTAAAACATTAGTGACTATGAATTACTGTTTCTCGTTTATAAAATAGAAAATTCTAGATTTATTATTGCTTAAAATTCCTATATATTAATAAATATTTTTGAAAGCTACAAAGCAGACCTGTAATTTATTCAAAATACGTATATGTCAAACTGTACATTTTGTATTATCGGGTGGGCCACAAAAAACGATCATACTAAATTAAGATATGCAGTTAAAATTTGAGTCAATTATCGAGAAAGGACAAAAATGTGCGTATGTAATTTATAAAGCATATTTTAAAAACAACTGAACAGTAGCAGGGCAACCTTGATAAACAAAAAAGATTTTTTACCATGAAATACAACCGTATTGTGTTACCTCAACCATTTACATCAATTGACCGAAGATGTTTGATGAAACAAAACAAAACAACCAAAACCCTTTGGACATTGATGTACTACTTTATTTTCTGTTTATATTAATAAAACTTGCTCAAAAATCATATTTATAGCTCTTAACTTCAAGTTGATTTTCAGTTCTTTATAATAAAACCGCGAAATTTTATTTGTATTATTTTTGGTTATTCGGTAGTAAATGTATAACGTTGTAGTTGAATATCTTCACCTGTCAAACACGAATCGCTTTTTGTTGCCCATCCTGTATATTTACAATAAACACTCGATAGTTTATGCAAGGTAGTGTAAATGCTTTTTTCTACTCATGACATTGAAATCAGTCATTCTGACATTGATTCCGGTGGTTGAAATTGCATTTCAACCACTAGAGATTGAAATGCTCAGGACTACCGGGATTTCAAACTGTTTGAAATTCAATTGGTGACAAGAGAAATGTCACTTTATGATTATTTTTTTCTAAAGTGCATTAACTTGTTAAAATAAGTGAAAATTCGTAGAAAAAATAGTATATGTAACTCGTGGCTGATAAAATTTCAACGTCTCGAGTTACTTTTTTGAAAAAAAAACACTCTCAACGTTGAAATTTTATTTCAACCACTTGTCCCATAATATACTATTATAATTTAATGTTTAATATAATAATATTTTAAAAAAACGAAAAGGGATCAAAGATTGTTTTACAATAATCGTTTTCTATATTTATTTTCACATTGTTGATATTCATTTTTCTTTATATTGAAAATGAGGTAAAACATGGAGAATTTCTATTATTGTTACTTGTTGTTGTAAGAGTTTTAAGCATTTCATACTTTAAAAATTAATTCTATAACGATTTAAAACTTACTAATCATTAAATTCCCTAAAGCACAATAATAGGTAGGCACTGAAATGTATTTGAAACGATTTATAGTAATTAATAGAGCGATAAGCATATCAACAATATATTTAATAATTGGGTTTCGTTGCTCAGGGCAGCAATTCGAAAGAAAATTTTGTTCTTTGTAAACCAATTATTGAAAACCTTTATTCCTTTATCAAGGAAAAAAGTGAGGTTAGTAAGTCATATTTGGCGCAACGAACACGTTTAAAAGTTAAAATAATGTAAAAATGTTATATATTCTAGTCATGACATGAAGTTTTAAAATGATTAGCTCTTTCTATTTTATGAATGAAATAGTAAAATATACCCGTTCTTCATACGGGCTACAACCATTTTTATAAATATTAAATGAAGTCTAGAGTGTTCCCCTCTCACCCAATACAATAAAATACCAACAAACGCTGTAAAACAATTGTGGGCAAAGAAGAAATAATATTCTTCCCAAAAAAGTTCTCCATATCTCGCTTATATTTCACGTACCCTCTAGAAATATGTATATAATTGGAGTTGACCTTGTATGGATTGATAAAACTACAGTTTTAGTGTAACAATGAGAATAAAATCAAAATAGATGTACAAATTAAATGTTGTATTCTTAAATTATTGCAAGATCTATGAACTCACAGTAATAATTGTAATTCTTGCCCCTCTTAACTTTTACCCCCTTTTTAGCCATTTAGAGCTGAAAATGTTAAAACCCTTAAAACGCTTTCGAAAGATTTTAAAAAGACACACACATTCCAAAAAAGAATGTTCTAACGCAACACACACACACACCCACACACACAGAAGATACGAAAGGTTCTATAATTCACCCCCGAATCCAGATTCGCACCCCTAGGGGCTTAATTGGACAAAATTATGAATTCCCTTTTTAGACATTTGTATGTGCAACGTTTGTAAGTAAGAAGCAACTCCAAATTTTATGGGGCTTAAAAGATATTGAGGAATACTTGAAAATACATTTACCCCCCCAGGGATAAAATTTCGGACATTTTTTTGCGCTTTCCTACGTAAGTAAAGAAATCTTTCTGCCAAAATCCAAGTTTCTGTTACTAGGGATTATGGCTGTGAGTTGATGAGTCAAATGCTTTGTTTTTTATATTTATATATTATAGCAGGATACTTTTCACTTTTACTCGCCTTTTCCCCTTTTAGGGGTGAAATTTTCAAAATTTTTAAAACCGTTTCTAAATATTCCAAAAAGACATTATATGCGAAAGAAGATTGTTCTAACTCAACAAACACAAGAGATATGAAAGGTTCTATAATTTACCTCGCATCCAGATTTGCACCTTTAGAGGTTGAATAGGATAAAATCCTCAAATAGATTTTTAGACATTTATATTGGTAACCTTTGTAAGTAGACACCAAATCGCTATCCCATTGGGTCTAAGAGATATTGAGGAATTCCTGAAAACATCAGCTATCCCTTTAAAAATCCTTACTTAACAGTACCTTACGCAAATAATGAACCTTTTGACTAAATTTCAGGTTCTTGGTACCAGTGGTTGCGGTTTTGCGTTGATTAGGCAGGTCTTTGACTTTCTTCTATATACACAGGGTGAGTCAAAATTCGGTGTAAAAAAACTAACCAAAGCTTCTTAGGGCTAAGATGAAGCAATTAACCTAATACACCTTAGTACCAAAATGCTTTCTTACAAAGGTAGGTAAAGGTTAATTCTATATTTGGGGAAATTTTGGAATTTTTGAAATCAAGTAACCTGATTTTGATAGTCAATTTTAATTTTGAAACAATATCAAGATATCAGCTGTCATAAACACCTATTAATTGTTTGAAAGACGCTGTTGTATTCTGTTAAAGAACGATTTTTTTTCGAAACGGGTGATTTTACTCCGCCAAGGAATCTCGACTTTTTTTATGGTTTTTTCACAACATCTGGTTTACCATGAGGTAATTAATACGAGGGAACAGTTGCAGCAAAGAGTTTTCGAGGCTACGCACACAAAATTTTAGACGCTCAGGACTTATTAAAAGGAAGTTTCATGACATTTCTTAAAACTATAAAATTCCTAATACTTTCTAGACTTACTATATAATATTCAGCAAGTCTATGAATGTTGCTTGTATTGCTATAGTTGTCTATTTTTAGCCATTGTTTTGTTAACTTTAGCGTTTATTACAATTTACTTTAAAATTAATTGGATAATTACTCTTCAAGTTATACCCACAAATAGAAATAATTTTTTAAGGGATCATTTTGGTACTAAGGTGTATTAGATTAATTGTTTTGTTTTGCTCTTAAGAAGCTTTGGTTAAATTGTTTACAACTAATTATGACTCGCCCTGTTGTCTTTAACTTTAAACCTGTTTGTATTAGTCAAGATATGCCTTGATCTTTGTTTGTTGCGCCAGTTATGACTTACAAAACCTTACTTTTTTGCCTCAATAAAGGGATAAAGATTGAAGAACGAAATCCAATTATTAAATACATTGTTTATCAACCAGTCGTTGGCTAGGTACTGTTTAGCAGTTTTAAATAAGCACATCGTTATATGCAAATTAAACTATTAGTAGTTTACGTAACAATCCCGGAAAGACCATCTACAGGATGCGTAAGCAAATTTCAGGCCGATGCCGAAGGTGAGGCCTAAAAGCCTACAAGTCCTGTAAAGGGCGTTTCCGGATGAGTTACGTAGATTTTTAAGGCACCTGCATTTCTTCTTAAGTATACGTAAATATTGGAACATTGCAAAAACAAACAAGCATTATATCTAGAGATATTTGTAGTTGATTTCCTTAGTAACCACAGTCGACAAGTATTGTAAACGAATTAAAACGTTAATTTTCCAAAATAGACTTGTAAAGAAAACTTTTCCAAAATCGCCCTGGAAAGAAATTCTTTCCGGCATAAAAATTGTACAGTAATGCACTTATCCATACAATAACACAAACGTGTTTCCATAGTAACGAAAGCATCAGAGACCGGTAATAGCTTTTATTCGCAATCACATTGCAATGTGTCAATTTCATGACATGACAACAGCTGGGAACTAGACGATTACTTGAAACTAGCCAGGAAATTATTACATACCCCGAAAAATATTACATACCTGAAGAGTGGGGTGTTTCCATGGTAACAAAACATTGAGTGGGTTGTTTTCATGGTAACAAAAATATTAGCTACATCAAGATATCTATTATTCAGAATTCAATTGTAGTTATTTTTAAAATTAGATGATTGCAAATAAAATAGTATACATACCACGGTGGAAAGTTTCATCCCTGTCTCGAGATAAAGTTAACCTCGACGCTACGCGTCTCGGTTAACTACCTAATCTCTCGACAGTAATGAAACACTTCCCACCTCGGTATGTAATATACTATTATTCGCAACCATATATGTAATGTTAACATTACTGACCTCATTTGAGTGTGGAAAGTCGTACATTTCTGCCGGCTACTTCCCTCCACTCACTTCCCGCACTCCAGTGTTTTGTTTCCTCAACATTTCTGGGTCCAAAACTAATCACAACTAATCTCAAAAACATAAATTTGTTAAAATATAGCCTGGATGAATTTGTTTTGGTGTTACTACGTAAGCTATTTTTTTTAGTCAGAAGTTTATACCCTTTTTTCGTTTTCAATCGTTTCGACATTTTTCATTTATTTCTTTTTTTTTCGTTTAGCATCGGTATCAAATATAGTGTATTTGAATAGCGCTGACTGTAAACTTTCCGACTTAGTATTTTCAAAATAAATTGGTTCTTAGATGACTGTTCAAATATTCTGTTAGTTTGCGGCATTTCGCAAGGAGTTAACAACAATTTATTGTTGATGATAGATTTTGAAATAAAAGGATAATATATAAATAGGCATGAGCGTGTTCAAGAATACATAATTACATAATTAATTTGTTTACGTCATAGAGCGTTCAGGTAATCCGACAATACCGACAATGCTGTTCACGTTATCCAGATGTTCACAGTACCTGATTTTTACGTCACTGCATTTGATTTTGTCGTGGTTTGAGTTGGAGGACAGTTCTTTGTTATTATAGTTTCTGCGAACAATTTCTACTGCAGTTACGAGATTTTCAGTACGTTATACAGATTGTCATTGATTTGTTAATGTTAATTAGCGTTTACGTTAACGTTATACAGATTGTCCGAAAACCGTTTTGAACATAAGAAATTAATGCGACAAGGAAGACATAAACAAAATGAGTAGCAGGACAAAGATAGAATGTTGTAATCATGGCTAGGTAAATTTTAAAACCAAAATTAAGTCAATGAAACAAATAAACACTTCTGTCAAATATTTTATCTGTTATTAAGAATATAAAGTGAGGTTTAAGTAATTAAAATAATAATGTGAATAGTAAACAATAGTATATTTAAACCTCACTTTATACTCTTAAGGGCAGCTAAAATATTTGACAGCAGTGTTTGTTTGTTTCATTGACATAATTTTAACAATTTACCTAGCCATGATCACATTCCATCTTTGTCCTGCTACTCATTTTGCTTATGTCTTCCTTGTCGCACTCATTAATTTCCTATGTTCAAAACGGATTTCGACCAATCTGTACAGCGGACAAGATTAACAAAAGCATTATGTACGTTAGCCTGGTGTTTAAATTTTTCAATACTTAGGTTACTGTGCGATTATTATATATGATTTTACGTTGGTTTTAATTGAACAACGGTTAATTTGCATTATAATGTCCGATAGAAATCGCTAGCGTTTACTTTTGACATATCTTTAAAGCTGTAGGTTTAATACGATATTGGGTTTGTATGCATTGTTAACACATCAAAAAATAAATATTCCAGCATTAGAATGAGAGAAGTTCTCACAAAATTCGGATTGACGCCGAAACTAATTTAAATATTGAGACTATTTAAAATATATGGTATCTACAGATCTCCATAATTTCCAATAGAATTTGGTTGATTTTTATCAGTTAAACGAATATTTAAAAAAAATGTCTTAACCTGTTCTATCACGGTTAAAAAACTTTCAAATCCATTTGATAATGTAAACACGATACGTCCTCTTGAGCAAAGTTAGCGGAACCCTAGAGATTGCCACATTCCCTTATCGAACGTTCATCGTGAAAACATATGTACATTAAATTTTTACACAAAACAATGAAGAGTCACCATTGCATACTTCCGCTGCCGGCCCGAGCGAGGAAGTTAGTTTTAAACATAATCGAAAACGATTTCTATTTTTCTATAACGTCCAATTTGGAGTTTGTGAAGCAAAACTGTTTTCTCCCCCAATGAGCTACGGAAATCCGAATCATCAAAGTACGGGACCTAAAAACCATTGCCGCAAAAACCAATGTGAAATGGCAGTAGCACTTCCAGTTTACCTGGTTTAATTAGCGCGGTAATTGCTTTAATAAGTGACTAATTAGGTGCAAAATATTGGCCCCGTGAGAAGTCGACCCAATTATGAAGGAAGCACGTAGATTTTACACCGTAAGTCCATTTTTTAAACGAGATTATTGCACTTGATCCGGTAATTTATAGTATATTTCCTATTTCTTCCACAGTGTTGTGTTTATTTGCTTAATTAAGTACTGAGGAAGTCTACTGGTTAAGCTGACTAGCTAAAATGTAGGTGTCTGGAATAATTTTTTTTTGTAATTCACCTTGTATTGAAAGCATGCTGCAGCACTAATTAAAAGCCGAATGGGCATCTTCAATTAACTTGATTTATTAAGTAAAGTATAGCATATTTTGTATTAAGCAATGCAAAATATAGCTGGTGCTTGTGGTATACATAAAGAATTTCAGAAATTCCTATCCTTGAAGATCTGTGAATGCCATTTTTTGGGTTCTTCCTCAGCCTCAGAGCTTACCGTTACAACCTCTTAAAATAGCTTGTTAACACTTGAGGAACTGGATGTAACCGACTGATCCGGAACATATAAATTAATTAGTCTAACTAGCACCGTGAGGGCATTTCGAAATCGCTGGTTTGCAACCCGACCTTTGCGCAAGAAGGACTTTTCAATCACTCGATGCATTTGAGGTTGATTTTCGCAGTAAACGAGTTAAATTACGAAGCAGTGGGCATAGGAAGAGGTTCTCCGAGTGCGAGGGTCACTCACTCTTTGGACGACTCCTTCAGATGCACTGATTTACCGGTTATTGTCCGCGAGCTCTCCTGGGAGACGGACGTGCGCGTGGTTGGCTCGTTTCCGGAATTTGTGCCTTTTCAAAAATTTTTGTGTATTTTAGTGCGGAAATTTTAAAGTGTTTTGTAATCTCTCGCGGTGCCTTTTTAGTATATGGAACATCGACCTTTCGATCGGAGATAATACATTCTTATACTGGTTTAGGCGTTTTCAATAGTATAAAACATTTCGTAACCGTTAGTTTTGTTCCTTTTAGCATTGCGAAATTTGAAAGCATTCTATCAAACCTGTATTTCATTAAGTTTAGTAGGTAATCTACTTAAGAGTTGTAGACTAAATGGTGCGGCCAAATACTGTCCGGTGTCGGTAGTGCTCAAATAAAATTAAAAGTGCATTGAAGTGCCTCAACAATGCAAGTGTTCGAGCTTCATCAGTTGGATTATGTAAATATCTTAGAATAATTAGTTAATTGCCTATATAAACGTAAAAATGACATCTAGAAAACATTTAAGCAAAAGGTCAAATAGTTCCACAATCTTAAAGAAATGTGTCGCTGTGAGAGCTGATAGTCTTGAACCAAGCGATATTGAAAAATCACAAGTACAATATCATACTTTTTACACATTCATACATTTAGAAAACAATCCCATCATGTCTGTTTTACAAATGATAATGCAAGAAAAGAGCTTAAAAGCAAAACTGGCTATACTTAATTCATGAAAAAAAGTAATACCACGATTACATTTCAGGATGAAGGCTATACAAATGGCTCAACCCCTAGTTCAGTGGACGGGGCTTTCAGAAACGTTCACAAAAATAACGCAGCCTTCCTTATTTGGAGAATAGAGGTACGCACTTTTTGATGTAATCCCCAAAATCTAAAAATAAAAATTTTAGAACATGAACGTGATTGGATTACCCAAAGATCAATACGGAACTTTTTACACCAACGATTCCTACATCATTTATGCGGCTTCTCAATATGGTACACCCTCAGGAATCGACTCAGTTGTAAGTATCCATACAATCGCCACCAAGATAAACTAATTTTTAAAAATAAAACCTTCAGAATAGAGAAATTCGTGGGGGATCCCTGGAATACCACATACACTTCTGGCTGGGGGCATCCACGACTCCTGACAAATCAGGGGTGGCTGCTTATAAAACCGTGGAACTCGATGGCCATCTCGGAGGAATAGCCACTCAGCACAGGGAAACCCAAGGAAATGAAAGTGCTAGGTTTAAAAGCTACTTCAAGAACGGTTTGAGGTATGTTCACTAGCTTAACTATTGTACTGAATGCACAGGTTTGCATTTCTAGAATTTTAAAAGGCGGCACGGATTCGGGATTCAAAAGTGCCCTGCAAACTTTCGAGCCGAAGTTGTTCCGAGTAAAGGGCAGAAGGATTCCTATTATAACTCAGGAGGACAGCATATCCTGGAGCTTTTTTAACAGCGGAGATGTGTTTTTAGTCCTTACTCCAAAAACAATTTTTGTTTGGACCGGAAGAGCGGCAAATGGGGTAGAAAAACTACACGCTGCGAAAGTATGTTACAGGCGACTCTCAGAAGCTTAGTGTAACATTTGTTTTATTTTAAAGGCAGCCCTGCTACTCAAAACAGAAAACGATATTCCTAGTGTTACATTCGTCGATGATGGCTATGAGAAAACATTACCAGAAGATGAGAGGATCGAATTCGACAAATACCTTCCACTTGAAAAGCGACTCGTTTTTCCACCGGATCACGGCGGAGATGATGCGGAAAAGGAGAAGCAGTTCAGAACAAATATACGCCTGTACCGTTGTTCGGATAATTCTGGAAAATATCGTGTAGCAGAAGTAAGGACCGGTCCCATCATGCAGACAGAATTGATTTCCGATGTAATTGTTTAATTGCGTATGACAAACGTTTGTTTCTAAATTTGACTAATTCTAGGACGTTTACATAGTGGATAACGGCCCGAACGGGATTTGGGTATGGGTTGGAAAACGAGCTAGTGAGAAAGAAAGAACAGAAGCTTTGCGAAACGCTAGGGGATTTGTAAAGAAGAAGAGCTACCCCAATAATACAAGAGTCACAAGGGTTATAGACGGTGCTGAACCTACCGAGTTTAAGATGCTGTTCTTATCTTGGAAGGATAAGGACGAAGTTAAGGCTGTTGGAAAAGCACAAGGTAGGTGATATAAACAAATCTGGTTTTTAGTTACATTAATCTTGAGATCTAGAAAACATAAAATGTCAAATACTAGAATAAATGTATATTACCCTTGAAAATGTTCTATTTAAAGTAGCTGTCTTTTAAGTAATCCAAGTTGTTAAAAATTTAAAATTAACTTGTATAACCCTAGTTCTAGAAAAAGTTAATTAAACTTGACTTTAAGGTCATTTACAATATGTTGCAGTTTGCGTTTTCAAAGTCATAAAACGTTATTAAAATATTATGCACAGGAAATTATTCCTTTCACTTTATTAAACTGTTGTTCCAAATTTATTTTATCTGTTTAGCTTGTAGGTAATTTAGTTTAAATAGCTGCCCAAATTCAAGCATGAACTTCAGCATTTAATTACTTAATGATCCTCCACGATAGTCCATATTATGTAAGCAGATGCATACAAATTTTAAATATTTCCTACTACATCACATTCAATCCAAAAGCGTTTAATTTCTAAAATCACGTAACACAACAATCATATTTGAACTATTTCTGTTGTCATGCTCCTTCCAAATGATAATTCATTTAAGCGTTTTTGGTCTAATCGTTTGCTTGAATCTTCAAAACGTTTCCCAAGCATAGTTTATAACATTTGGAGAAAGTCTTGAAAAGGTCAGCTATAAAAAATAAATTATAAACCTATGAAAAGTCGAAATTAAGAAACCAATTTAAAATTTCTATTCGTATAAGTTGCTGTATTTTTTCGCAGTTCACATCCATCCCATAATGTTTGCTTTAACGAACAGTAATTAAATCCTGTAATCATTAGAAGGTAACGAATAACAATAAATTACACGATTGAAACCCTGTAAGGATCTAATTAAGTGTGTCTAATGGCATTCCTTCTTTGCCGTTGCTAATGATTCCGTTAGTTGGTAGTAGCTATTTATTAAGTTGTCTGATTAGAATTGCACTAAGTTCTTATAATTTCTAAATCAGCGAAACGCTTAGTTGTATGATAATAATTACAAGGCTAACGAATTACACAAAATCATTTTTTACGTGCTGTAGGGAAATATACTGTATTTCTAAGTACAAAATCGTTTAGAAAAGTAGTACTTTTCTGTATAGCAAAACTTTTCTGCATAACAGCATTGTTATATCAACAGTTTTAGGCATTTTCCTACAGTACATGTAGCCGGTGCAACACATGAGAGAAGTGCTCGGCGCGTTTTTAATCTCGGCTTCGCCTCTTGCACTGAAAACTATACTTTTCTCAACTTGTTATACAATACACTATTTCTTCATAGCCATTTTGTTTCTCGTACATAGTACAGAAAATTGTAAAGAACTACGGAATTATACTCTTGTTGTTGAACAATTGATTGAACGTGTTTATGTAATAATCGCTGTAAATTAAAATTAGAAGTTAGGTTATACGACTACTAATATTTTATTGTACAATAAATTGCCCTATACTAAAAATACATCTTGCCTGCTGCATGATATCTTTAATGATAAACATGTTTCAAAGAAAAAATTCGTATGTTTGATTTTTCAAAGCAATTTTCTGCAATTCAAAACAATAAATAATGGAATTTTTAAACATCTCAACAGAAGTTTTAAGAATTACGTTTTACGTATTGCCTTTTTGATAATGCCCAACTGACATAGACGAAAATTTACTTTATACGCTATCTTTGACAGCGTAATGTGTCACTTTACAGCCCAAGGGCCATAGGTAACTACACTGCTCAAAAAAATTAGGGGAACACTTTTTTCAAAACCTGTAACTTTTTAAATAAGAGCCCAAGGTAAATCAAATTTGGTATACTTCAATGGCATATATTTAACTAATGAAAATTACAAAAACAATGGTACAACTCTTAGTTACTTCTAAGTTACACTTAAAAATGTAAATTCATAACGCAAAACAAAATGAAAACGACTGTCATAGTATCGATAAGAGTCGGGTTTTCTGTGGAATGGTGTGGTTTAATAATGTGTATGCCCTCCACGAGCACGAATCACTTGCTCACACCTGCGTGGCATGCTTCACACTAGTCTGCGAAGAGATTCTTGGGGTATGCTTTCCCATTCCTCAATCAAGGCTTGTGTCAGTTCCTGTATGGTTAGTGGTGGATTAGGGTGCTTGCGAACACGTCGGTCAAGCTGATCCCACACGTGTTCAATAAGATTCAGGTCAGGACTTAACGCCGGCCATTCCATGACCTGAATTCCACGTTCTTGTAAAAAGTTTCTGGCGATGCCGGCGGTATGGGGCTTTGCATTGTCCTGCATTAGGATGAAATTGGCACCGACGCCATATGCAGCAGGCACCACATGGTCCTCCAAAACATTTTCGATGTAATTCATTGCATTTAGTCTAGTAGGAACAACAACAAGATCAGTTCGGTTGTCTATACCGATCCCAGCCCAAACCATCACAGATCACGACCAAATCTATCCACTTCCTGTATAGTTGCGACTGAGTAGCGTTCACCAGGACGTCTATATACACGTACTCCACCGTCGCAACGAATTAAACGAAATCTGGACTCGTCTGTAAACAGTACAAGCGTCCAGTGACGAAGTTGCCAATATCTGTGATCCAGAGCAAACCTTATTCGCAATGCTTTGTGATGGTGTGTAAGGCGTGGTGCGCGGACATGTCTTCTTGGTTTCAAATTCGCTTCTTTTAATCTGTATCTAACAGTTTCATCAGAAATTTCTATTCCATATGCTCGTCTTAGGTCGTTTAGGAGGTCTCGTGCTGTGGCAATACGCTTACGTAGAGAGGAAAGAGCAAGAAATCGATCTTGATTTTGAGTAGTTTTTCGATTTCGACCTTGTCCAGCTCTTCTGACATATTAGCCAGTCTCCCGAAACCGATTCCATAAACGCTGAATAACAGAAGGAAAAACTCCAAGGTCCCTGCTAACATGTCGAATAGAGTGGCCCTGCTGAATAAGGGCGACAGCACGAGCAACTTGCACTTCACGAAGATGCCTCATTTTACTTCTAATCAACGAAGATTGAGAACTGAATTCATTTGTCATCTTTAGTAAGCTTTCATACGTACATTCAAAGCATACTTGACATTTTTTCCATTTTGTTTTGCGTTATTAATTTACCTTTTTAAATGTAACTTAGAAATAACTAAGAGTTGTAATTTTTTTTTTTGATTTTTTTAAGTTAAATATATGCCGTTGAAGCATACCAAATTTGATTTGCCTAGAACTATTATTTAAAAAGTTACAGGTTTTGAAAAAAGTGATCCCCTAATTGTTTTGAGCAGTGTATTACGGGCCGCCAAGTAACACTAAGCGGGGCGTAATAATACATTACGTACCGAGGTGAAAAACGCCTAGAGATAAGAGCTTATTGAAGTGCACAACGCCGACGTGAGCTATACCGCGATGTTATAATGAAAATGTCCACCGAGGTCGGTATGAATACTATTTTATTCACAACCATTTTATTCTAAACAAGAATTGGAAAAAGATTCAAAACTGATCTTAATCAAATAATAATACAAGGCGGCAAAAATTCGTTATCATGGCGGCGGTCGGGAGATGATCAGTAAGTAAGTAAGTAATAACTCATTTTACAACTTTTTCAAAATCAGTAATGACTTTATTACATATATGGTTGTCAATATAGTTATTTGTTTCATTAGTACAAAAAATGCATGATTTCGGGACAAGTAAGACAGATCGCCGGAAGACGCGCAGCGGAGTCCGGCGAGTCTTACGCGTCCCGAAAACGCATTTTTTGTGCGAATGAAACATACTATTTTTTCTCCAACTACACATAAATTCGGTAATATGACTTATTATTTAGACAATTTAACGCATACACTAAAAATCCCATAAGCCGCGGTTTTTTGTCACTATGACAGCGGAAAAAGTTACCCCTAACTTTTCCAGCGACAAAACGGAACCTAACTTTTAAAACGGTCTAATTCTAGTAAGCCTAGATGAGTTGCTAAGGAACGACGACGGTGCGGTCCTGAGTTACCACGACATGACAAACAAAGCGTAAACAACTTTTTCGTAAGAATTTTCAGAAAACTATTCAATGCATAAAAATGTTTCGATTTGGAGAGTCTTCAAGTGCAGAAATTGAAACAGCGGTCCACAACCATGTGCCGCGGAATACTGTGAATTCAACTACATCAATTTGGCGGCAATTTACGCTGTTTTGTATGGAAAGAAAATACGAAATCGTGAAAGAAACGTCCATTAAAGAGTTAGCTTCCATTTTATGTGACTGGGCATTTAACATGAAGAAGAATAATGGTGACGATTACAAAGAGAGTGCAGTTAAGACGATTTGGAACACTACAGCAAAAATGTTACAAGAGAAGTACTTTAATGATTATAAACGGGTTTTTAATCCGTTCAGCGACATACAATTTAAGAAAGCAAGAAACGCACGTGACACGAAAAGCAACATTTTACAAGCAATTCCAGAAAATAGAAATGTGAGTTCTAAAGCTCTCACAAAACGGCGAATGCCGAATATTGACGAAGGGTTTGTTTTACTTCGACACCAAGTGTACGAAGTATTGAAATTCCCTCATATCGAAAACCACTCTGAGTCAAATATCTCTAAAATTCGAGCCAACCGACTAATGAACCCACTATATCAAATCTCCGTCTCGGCGGTGCGGATCTTTTGGTGAAGATCCCAGCCCACTAGATCAATCCCCCGTATTGGGGGGTGCCTAAACGTGCTGTGCGGGGGATGTATGTTCGTATGTGTACACGATTCCGGTCGCCAGGAACCTTCCTGAAGTCTTGGATCGTTTTCATACGATAGGTCCTCCGAAAATGAAGGCAACATCAACTTTTGAGCTATGGTCGTGCAAAAAAAATTTTTTTTTTTTTTTTATAATTAACTGGTTCATAGCATTTCATTGTATTAGCGAAACGGAGTGATGCTGAGTATCGAAGTATTCTTGGAAAGCACGGAAGGGCGCTTTTCTTGGGTGGGAGGTACCGTATATTTTTATTTAAAATTTAACATGTAAAATCCTATCTTGCGTTCATTTTTGTACTAGTACAAATATGAATCGAAAAGTGTACAGTTGCCAATGTGTGTACAAAATTATTCGACAATATGGCGTCTTATCCGTGTGGTTGGAGAAAAAAGTATTTTACGGACAGTTTGGGGTCTTGTTTGTCAGTTTGCCGAGCAATGGCATCGCCTGTTGCCAAAATTAATAAAAAATATAAATCTGGTTTTAATTGTGAATATCCCGGGCTGTACATAAAATATTCTATGCACCTCGTGCGTAACTATCGCTTATGGTCCTTGTCATGTTAGAGCCCGCTCCTACGCCTTCGGATCTAATTTTCACCCCGCGGATCATAAACACCTTCTGACGCCCTTGGAACATAAATACCTATTATGATTTTGGATTGACAATATGGAAAATGTATGACAAAGAAAACTATACTGGCATTCATCTCTGTTATGCAATTTTATCAAAATACAATATCGGATCCATTTTATTCTTAGATCTATAACCGATAAATGAGAAAATTTAAATTATAAATACTAATAGCATGTTTATCATTCCAACATTATGCTATTTAAATTGTACTGAACGTTTGTAAATTAAAACAGTTGGCCGAAATCCCTATTAAGGTAAAATAAGCGCCATAATCATACAAAATCGACCCTATTTTTGCAACAATTTAAAATAACGTACGAGTAGTTGTAAAGTACATTTCTTTTCTATAATAATTTTCAAGGTCAACTTTCTAGGGGATAAGTTGTATTCCTGCAGGGTCCCTAGTTTTAATGATGTTGGTACATAGATTTTTAGTTCTTTTCTTCCACTAAAAAAATGATTGTCATTTTGACAGATATGTCATAATTTAATATCGCTTGCTTTATTTTTGCATTTAAAATATTTCTTGGTTTTCTTTTTTTATCCGATTTTATTGATGATGATGATGATTCCATGTTAAAAAAAGAAATTTGTCAAGAGTTCAAATTAAGAAACTTTGACATTCAAAATTGACACAAAACCATAATTTTGAAAAAGTTCTACCAACACGAGGTATAAAAATTTCCTAGCGTTTTAATCACATATTTACCAACATTGTAACACTTTGACAGTTATTATAGAAAAAAAATGTACTTTATGTATGTACATAGTACGGATGGCCATAAATATCTGTGATCCCGGTAGCCAATAAATTAGCTACTTATAAATGTTTGTTAGACTATATTTCAATAATAATAATAAATTATAGGAATCTGTAATCAATTTGACACCTAGGAATGTCAGTTGTGATGACATGAATGACGTTTGTTATTAGGTTAGGTAGTTGAATTCATCATTTTTGAAAGCGTTGCTTATTCCAAAGGTAATGCAACCACAGAAATTTATGGCCACCCGGCACATAAAAAATTCAAAATAATTTCCACTAATTGCAGAACGTGAGAAGTCAAGAACTGCCGTTTCCCAAATACAGCGTGTTCAAGTTTCCAAGTCACGTTTGAATTTTGCTTATAGCAATAGAACGCTTGGATAGATTTGGATGATATTCGGTGTGACATTTAAAACGGGTAGAATTCATCTTTTCAGATATTATTGGATATTATTAACTACTAATGGAAATGGACGTAACACGGGTGCCACAAAATAGATCAGAGAATAACCTTTTAATGGGAAAGGCAGTCACTTTTGTTTAACAAGAGATATTCAGTGTTATTTTTTATGTCTTTATAATTTTTGATATCTCTTATGATTTAAAAATTTGTATTTTAATTGCCTATATGATGAAAATCAAATGATCGAGAGAAAATTTGATAAGAAGTATTATTAGTTATATTAATACATTTGTTAATTTTACCACCTTCCTCCTTAATAAAAATTTTAATTCCATACAAAAAATTGAACAACTCTGGGCAACATTTCTGTATTATTCTTAATCCAGGAGTTCACTGAAAAAGAATTGCTACCGCAATTAGAAATTAAATGTTAGTAATTTGTTTTTCGGCATATAATTTTGAATAAAAAATAAAAAATTATTCAAATCAACATATAAATTTGCCCATTCATTGTCGATTTGATCTAAATTTTAGTAATTATATATTACACACTACAAAGATAAAGAATAATTGAAGTAAATATTTGTAGAAATAATAAAAATATCTTGTTCATCATTGAAACTTTTTTAATTCACTAGTGAAATAAACTTTCTTAATTCAGTAGTGAACTAATAGTATATTACTCTACAAGATGAGAAAAGTGATGTTTTTCTAACGCGTTGAGTATACTATTTTATCGCATTTCATAAGGTAAAGGTAAAGTATTAAATTTTTACATACAAGTGACACTAACTGTCAAAACATAACCAAAATGAGCATAACTCATTCCTATGTACTAAAGCACAATAAGCAGCTCCAGTTGATGTTACGCGTTTGGCAGTACTGAAGTGTGTTGTTGATGACACTAAGTCTATGTCAAACTCGAGCTTAGCAGGTTAGGTTTTGCGTCAATCAGTGTCAAAACTGACGCAAAACCTAACCTACTAACCTCGAATTTGACATAGACTTACAGTGTTACGTACAACACACTTCAATATTGCCAATCGTAAAACGAATCGCTGCTGCTAGGTAGAAAAGTGTTGCTAATGATAATTCTTACCGATTTTGAATGAAGAAATGTAGTACATTTACAAATGAAATGCGATAAAACTTTTATTTCACTTGTGAATAATATACTGTTTATGGAGGTTGTTATGGAATTTAATGTCAGTTTAAACTATCAAAATTGATTAAAAGTAATAATTAGAACATGGCTTAGGTTTTTATTCTTGATAAAAATGGGACCCAACAGATACAGGATGAATATCGTAAATTGTACAGAAATGTGCAGTGAGTTAGCGGTTAAAGCATCGGACTAAGCAATTAGTAATCGCAGAATCCACCTGGGAGCACGAGCTCGAATCCCAGCCCGTGTAATGTACTTTTTTATTGGCGTATTGATGTAAGTCATTCGGGCTAGGTAAGCCCGTGTAAACCCCTTTCCTTTTATTCAGGTGTGAACTTGTCGGAAAAGAGTATTAGCGATCATTAAGCCAGATACTCCAACTCTAAATAACTCAAATTTGCACAAACTTACTTCCAAAACTGGCAATTTGGTTTAAAAAATATTTAAATTTTTAAAAGTTTTGTTACCACGTCAAACTGTAAGTGATAACCTGTTAAAAGGCAACAAATTAACATTGAAAATGGCTTTATTTAATAAAAAACATTTTTTTCGATTCCCTAACAATTAACATCGAATAATGGCCTCATATATATTCATTAAACACGTTAAACAACTACGATAAGTAAAAAAACATTAAAATATACGTGTAGAACGTATAGAATTTAATTATTGCTGTAAAAAAAAAGGTTAATAGTGGACATTTTCCAGCCAGTGTTTAAATTGTCCCAGGAGGTGACAAGCATTTCCTGACTACAGGCCTGTTGTTAATAATAAATTTTTAAACGCGAGCCTTTTTTAACGCTTATTGAAAATACATTGTTTTATGAAGTAAGTATCCAATAATACACGTTTCGACAATTATTTTTCTAATATTTGTGTTTTATGTGATTATCTCAATTTCAGTTGTTTATTATTCATACAAACTCTCAAAGCTTCTTCATTATGGAATGTAATACACCTTCCACTAACCTTGGTAGTTCATTGATTGGCACGACACTGCTAATCGAAGGGCACGAGTTGGAACCTCATTTTTAGTTACGTTTTAATGTAAAACGTTCAAAAAAAATTCTACACATACACAATTTTCTTCTGAATAAAAACGTGGCCTTTATACTGTTAAGACATAGCATATAAAAACCTAAAATTGGAATAACTTAGTTCCAGCAAACTTCTAACGAAGCTTTGATCATATTACCAAAGCAATAGGTGATTGTATATTTTCAATAATTAACTAACAAGGAATCTAAATAAATATTTCTGAATGTTTATGAAAAATGTGCAAAACCAATAATTACACTTTCATTAAATTGATTTTTTTTGCAAAAACAGTTAAAGAAATTAGAAAGATCAAGAAGGGACACTTTCTGTCTAGAATTACATGACTTGTCTTAAAATGAGGTCGCTTTTAATTTTCTACAGGATGTCACTATTTTTCGTGTTAAATTTATAGTGCTTATTGCTCATATCTCCGCCACTGGCGAATTGTAGGTTGATAATACGATATTTTAAGCCATCCTACCCACGTGTACTATGTAGCAAATTTGGTGTAATTAGATGCAATAATTAGGAAATTAGAACAAAAAGCGATATATTTGAGAAAACTTTAACACTCCGTATATCGAAGACAAATAATTTTTGGACCCTTGATTATACAGGGTGTAGAAATGCTTTACGTACCATAGGGATTTCAATGGTAATTTCTTCATATGAAAATATTTGCTTCCCTAATTATTTTAGAGCAAACTTGTATTGAAGTTTTTTGTAGAGAATTTCGGAAAACCGAAAATTTAAATAAATAAAATACCATTTTTAGACAAATCAGCGGTGCCTTGAAATTACTAAATCATCTCAAAGCATCAACAAATTAGTTTGCTGTTTATTTGGTTGCCGTTACATTTGACAGATGCAAACAAATAAACAACAAACTAATTTGTTGATGCTTTGAGATGATTTAGTAATTTCAAGGCACCACTGATTTGTCTAAAAATGGTAATTTTTTTCTTTAAATTTTCGGTTTTCCGAAATGTAAAATGACAAATGCTGGCATAAATGGATACAGAATTTTTTTCTCTACAAAAAACTTCAATACAAGTTTGCTCTAAAATAATTAGGGAAGCAAATATTTTCATATGAAGAAATTACCATTGAAATCCCTATGGTGCGCAAAGCATTTCTACACCCTGTACTATGTACTTTTTTTCTTAACATATCAGCTTTCTTCTGACAAGGTTTGTAAAGGAGATAGTAAATCACTGTGTATAGTGAAGCAATGGAGGGAATATCAGACATTTTCAACTTGCCTGTAACTTCAAACACAGGCAAGTCATGGTGTACTCATGAAAGATCAAAGTGATTCCAGTTAAACAGTTTTAATTATGAAATAAGACGACGTCCGTATTGTCTATTAGCATCTTGCTAACGGTCTTCTATTAACTGTTCGTTTGGTTTTATATATTTTAATAGACGTGTTCTATATTTATCGCCCCTTTGACGCTTTACAATCAATTATTGAGTCAATACCCCATTAACCATAAGTAATAGAAGAGTTTTATGCGTTTTAACATTAGAATTTTCTAATTTTAGGAGTTAAACCAGCAAAAGTCGCTGTGGCAAAATTCGATGCTTTAACAATGTATGAAAGACCTGTGCTAGCAGCTGACTCACAGTTGGTAGATGATGGTTCTGGGATCATAAAAATTTGGAGAATTGCCCAATCCAATGCTGTAGAAGTTCCAACTAACAAATATGGGACTTTTTTCACTGGCGACTGTTATTTGATCTTATACAGCTATGAAGCAAAAATTCAAAGAAACATCATATATTATTGGCTGGTTAGTGCAACATTAATTAAAGTGAAATTTTTGCTACGTTATGCATTCATAGGGAGCTAACGCAGCACAAGAGGAAATGGCATGGATCGGTCTCAAAGCTGTTGAAATGAATCAGGAACTGAAGGGAACAGCAGTGCAAGTTAGAGTTGTCCAGGGTCACGAGCCACCACACTTTCTACAGCTGTTCCAAGGGAAAATGGTTACATTCAGGGGGAAAGCGGTTGAATATGAAGGTACTACATTTATATTATTCTGGAGATTTACTCATTACAATCTATTGCAGCTGAGCATGGAAGGAACTCTAAAGGACCATCTCATTATCTTCTCCAAGTTTTTGGTTCCAGCACTTACACTGCGAAAGCCATCCATGTGCACTGCAAGGCTTCTTCTCTAAATTCAAATTACTGTTACGTTCTTAAAAAACATAAACATTATTACATTTGGTGTGGAAGCTATTCTACCGGCGATCAACGAGAAATGGCTAAGGGTTTTGTGGGAAAAGATTTTGCCATACTGATGGAAGGTAATGGTTTTTCAAAATTAATTTTCGTAGTGTTTAATTTCCAACTACATTTTTCAGGAAAAGAAAGTCCTGAATTTTGGGAAGACTTAGGTGGTGAAGGAACTTATACAACTACGAAAATCTTGAATGACAGCGGTGATCACAGACCCGCTCGTTTATTCCAGTGTTCTACTGCTACAGGAGACTTCAAAGGTACATTTATAATTAATTTTTATTTATGGAGTACAAACATCTGATCCATTTACAGTGGAAGAAATAATGAATTTTACTCAAAGCGATTTAATACCAGAAGATGTGATGCTCTTGGATTCTCACAATACAGTTTTTATTTGGTTAGGAAATTTAAGCACTAAAGAAGAACGAAAACTTGCTATCGAAACTGCTAACAGTTATTTGAAAACAGGTATAATTGATATTATTTTTCATTATAGTGGCTCTAACTAAGCATTAATCATATTTGATTATTTTATTTTACAGATCCAGCTGGACGAGACGTACATACACCTATTACAGAAATAAAGCAAGGGCTGGAACCCCCCAACTTTACTGGATTTTTTCCGTCTTGGAGTAATTCGTTTTGGGAGGTAAGCCATTAAACATTGTTCTTTATTAACAAATTTAGCACCATCAATTATTCTTCTGATTATTAACATATTCTTTGTATCAATTGGTTCTACTAATTAAGGTTATAAAATTAGAAAACAATTATTGAATAATAGAAGTGAAAAAATCAAGATTGGGGTAGAATGGCGATAGATTGGAAATTATTTTTTCAAGGTTACAATGAATTAATAGTATATTATATACGCTATTTTTGCACTTTTGGGAACATTGTCATCCAACATTTGAAAAATTTGGAATCTGTCAATTTGGAAACTGACAATTAATTTTTAAATACGAATTTTATTAAGAATGTTGTGTATAGAGTGATTTTGTTAAAAACTGAATTGTAGCAGGCCTAGTCTATGTCAAATTCGAGATTTGCAGGTTAAGTTTCGCGTCAGTGTGTCAAATGACAAATAAAACCTAACCTACTAACCTCGAATTTGATATAGACTGACAATGCACTTCAGTACTGATTAATTTTAAATACAACTTTATTGAAGAATGCTGTGTACTTAAATTTACCGTAGTTACGGTAACCTTTTTACTTTAATCCCTAGGGACTAAAATAAGGCTAAACTTCAATATAGCGTCCCCAGTCTAAATACATATAATAATAATAATAATAATAAATTGTCTTTTATTTCCACAAAAACCAAAATTATCCATACATATGAGAAAAGTAACTACAAAGTTTGCGGAAATGAAGGAGCGGTTCGGCATAGCATCAAGATGCTTCGCCGTTCTTCCACCTAACCTTAAAAAAAACAAAGAAAAAAAAACAAAAAAAAACAAAAAAAAAAACAAACAATTCCTAATACAGTTGTAACATAATGTATCTTCAATAATGAGCAGATACCACACGTAGAACTAATCCAGCTCACTGCTTCGAGATTAAAAATGATTTAAATTTTTTTTTTAATGACGCATGCTGTAGAGTTTTCAGGGAGCAGCTTAATTTATTATATATATGAACAATTTGATAGGAGTAAGAGCTTTTAAATTTCTGTGTTCTATATTCCGGAATAGACAGACAATCCTTTCTGCGAATATTAATGTTGTGTACATCAGATCGAAATGTAATCTTATTATATAAATAAGACGGACATTTCGTCGTAACGACTTTATGAAATAGACAGGCTGAATGTAATAAACGTCGATTACGAATATTCAGCCAACCAGCAGTTTGCAATTTATGTGATACTCTTTGGTATTTTCGTATACCATAAATGTATCTTAGGCATGAGTTTTGCAATTTCTGTAATCTGTTTGTATCATCCACTCCCAGACATGGTCCATACACAACATCACAGTAGTTTATGCGCGAGAGCACCAGAGATTCACATAGATTTTTTTTTACATTTGTACTTAAGACCTGTCGGTGAGGATAAATACTTTTCAAGATAGCGTAAGATGACTTAAGAATATTTGTCACCTGTTGTCTGAATCGTAAAGAAGAGTCAATTGTAAGACCCAGATTTTTGATCACTTCTACGGGTTTAATCAATTTTCCTTTGATATCAGTGTGAATAAATGACAATGACTCACTAATACACCTGGCTGGACCAAACACTATCACAGACGTTTTACAAGCATTTATTATCAACGAATGCTTTTCAGCTTCTCTAATGATACTGCTAATATCTTCATTTACACGATCATTAGCCATAGCTGCCTCATTCGAGCTAAACGAGAGATAAATTTGTGTGTCATCCGCATATTGATGTGATTTGCAAAACTTTAAAGTTTTTGGGAAATTTATGGTATATATAGTATAAAATAGTGGTCCCAGTATTGATCCTTGGGGTACACCTCTCTCAAGTATAGCCGAGTTTGACAGCATAGTACCTAACTTTACACATTGCGTTCTATTATCCATGTACGTTTGCAATAGTCGCACTGCACACTCATCGAAACCTATGTATTTTAGTACAGCAACAAATATGTCGTGGTTCAATGTGTCAAACGCTTTACTATAGTCAAGCAAGACGAGTATTGTGGCTTTATTCATGTCACTAGCTGTAAGAATATCGTCTGTTATATTAAGTAGGGCAGTAGCACAACTATATCCAGGTCTAAAACCAGACTGGGTTTCTGGGAGAATGTTATGGCATGAGAGAAAGTCCCTAATTTGAATATCAATGACCTTTTCAATTACTTTTGATAATACTGGTAAAATACTAATCGGCCGAAGATCTTTAAATTGAATAGGTTTACTAATTTTAGGTACTGGAACCACTATTGCTTATTTCCACGAGTCAGGAAAGACTCCTTTGATTAAACAAAAATTCACAATGTGCCTAAGGTAAGGCAAGATATGCGGACAACACAGTTTTATCGCTTTTATATTAAGATTGTCAATCCCAGCAGCGTTCGACTTGATAGAACTAATAATTTTCATAACACATTCTTCGTCGATTGCTTTAAAACTAAATGAAACATTTGCGTCGACCTATTGTCATTATAGAATTCTAAAATAGAGCTCATATCAGAGGCAACTTTTGGAACTGAATTTATAAAAAAGTCATTAATACTATTTGGCTCAGCCAAATGCTTCGGCACTTCCGGTTGAATTTTAGTGTGTATGTTGTACTTATATAGTTTTTTCCACAAAGTTTTGCTTGAATCTTTTGGTCTTGGAGCTATAATTTTAGGTTAGTTGCAGTTTGAGATTTGTGTGTAAGTAGTACAAAATGTTCTATCATTTGTGTGTAAACCACTGCTTTTCGGGGGTTTTTCGCGCTTGTACGGCAAACGTCAAACCCATTGGGGACTCTATACTGAAGTTTACCCAAAAATAACTACTTAAGTCCCTAGGGATTAAATGAGCTTCTTTAGTCTCTGAAATAAGTGAGTAAAGTGCCAACTTTAGTCCCAAAAGTGCAAACAAATAACATACTATAGTAGATTATGTTATTAGGAGTAAAGTGATACTTTATGTGGCGAAGCTGAAGTTTATTTAGCCGAACGTTAGTGCGGCAAATAATTCAGCTAAGCCACATAAAGTCACTTTTACTCTGAATAACATATACTAATTTATTCGCAAACGTATTCAGATAAAATTTCATTAATATAAATTTAAAAAAAAGGCTGCATCGGCCGGGAATCGAACCCGGGCCACCCGCGTTACAGGCGAGCACTCTACCCCTTCGCCAACCTCGGTTGTTTAAATAACGCGTTACTATAATGATATATGAACATACTGAATTACTTGAGCTAATTGCACACGACCACAGTAGCTGTCACACCATAACCCACGGCGACAGATGCTCCACTCCGCTGCTTAAAAGATTTAATTAAATTAAAACTTTTTCGTACTCTTGTTGAAAATAAAAACCGGCCTACGATCTAAGTCTAAAAATTTGCAATATTTTAAGCCATCATACAATTTAATCGGTCCAGTATCTTCGGAGGAAATAGCGAACAAACATAGAAAGAAAGAAAGAGAGCAACGATTTTATGTGATTAGGCACATAAAGTACGCAAAAGTTGCTATTTTATCTGCTTAATCAGATAAAGTGACACTTTTACATTGTCAATAAAGACACATAAGTTGTCACTTTTATGACGTTTGCGGATAATAGTAGATTATGTTATTAGGAGTAAAAGTGATACTTTATGGGGCGAAGCTGAAATTTATTTAGCCGAACGTTAGTGAGGCAAATAATTCAGCTAAGCCACATAAAGTCACTTTTACTCTGAATAACATATACTATTTTATCCGCAAACGTATTCAGATAAATTTCATTAATATAAATTTATAAAAAAAGGATGCATCGACCGGGAATCGAACCCGGGCCACCCGCGTTACAGGCGAGCACTCTACCCCTTCGCCAACCTCGGTTGTTTAAATAACGCGTTACTATAATGATATATGAACATACTGAATCACTTGAGCTAATTGCACACGACCACAGTAGCTGTCACACCATAACCCACGGCGACAGATGCTCCACTCCGCTGCTTAAAAGATTTAATTAAATTAAAACTTTTTCGTACTCTTGTTGAAAATAAAAACCGGCCTACGATCTAAGTCTAAAAATTTGCAAAATTTTAAGCCATCATACAATTTAATCGGTCCAGTATCTTCGGAGGAGATAGCGAACAAACATAGAAAGAAAGAAAGAGCAATGATTATATGCGATTAGGCACATAAAGTACCCAAAAGTTGCTTATTTTATCTGCTTAATCAGATAAAGTGACACTTTTACCTTGTCAATAAAGACACATAAGTTGTCACTTTTATTACGTTTGCGGATAATAGTAGTTTGTATACCAAGGCACTGAAGTTTAACTTTTTATCACGAATGTGGATTTAGTTGCCGAGGCCCGTAGGGCCAAGGCAAATAAACCACATGAGGGATAAAAAGGAACTTCAGTGCCGAGGTGTACACTATGTTTTATTTGAAATCGAGAAATCGTGAAATTACAACATTTTAACCAACTTTTGTAGGTTATGTTCGGTTGATTGACGTTTATCTGTCGCTTCGCCACCTACAAAAAAGTCGTAAAACAATGGATTACTTCACTGCCGATTTCTTGTATTTTAATGACGATTTCGGCGTACCTACTTCACTGCCGATTTCAAATAATAGTAATTTGTATACCAAGGCACTGAAGTATAACTTTTTATCACGAATGTGGATTTAGTTGCCGAGGCCCGTAGGGCCAAGGCAAATAAACCACATGAGGGATAAAAAGAAACTTCAGTGCCGAGGTGTACACTATGTTTTATTTGAAATCGAGAAATCGTGAAATTACAACATTTTAACCAACATTTGTAGGTTATGTTCGGTCGATTGGCGTTTATCTGTCGCCTCGCCATCTACAAAAAAGTCGTAAAACAATGGATTACTTCACTGCCGATTTCTCGTATTTTAATGACGATTTCGGCGTACTTCACTGCCGATTTCAAATAAAATAAATTATATTGTTGAAATGTTTCATTTTGTTATTTTCTATGATTGGGCAGACTAGCAACGGTAGCAACTTTATGCACCTAATCAGATAAATAAACACTTTTATCTTGTCAATCAAGTTACATAAATTGTCACTTTTATGACGTATGAAAAAAAGAAATAATTTCTGGAGTTTTAAAAAATTGCATGTTTAATAATATTTTTCATAAAAGGTAAATAAAAATTCGTTCCCATACAAGTTTTAAATACTTTTATATTCGATATCGCTTAAGAATTATAATATGTGGAAGCTGAAATGATTTTTTTTACATGTAGACGCATAAATCATTTGAAGAATTCCGGAACGAAATTGAGGGTATAAATACAACCATAAGTATGAAGGATAGAATTGGATATACTGACGATAATACCTTTGATCAGTACGTCAAATATCCCATTAATACACTCACCGCTGCCAGCGACAAACTTCCCAGTAAAGTAGACGCTTTGCGAAAAGAGGTAATGCGATAAGATCTGTCGGAATTAATTACCCAGTTACATCCTATTACAGCTCCATCTCACGCACGATGACTTTGTGTCTTTGTTCAACATGGATTATTCTGAATTTGAGCAGTTACCTAAATGGAAACAACAAGAGTTGAAGAAAAAGGTTGGCTTATTTTAGTTATCTTCTGTCACATTTAAAGTTGAAGCAGATATTTATTATTATTGAAGCATTTGAAAATATGTTACTGTAAATACTTTTTGTAATATTTTTTATTAAATTTATAAATATTTTGATGTATTTGCTATTTTTATTAATGTATTGTCTGTAAGTCTCATATTAGGTCACAGCCTTATACGAAACGATCGAAAGAGTGATAGTGGAGCTAGTATTTTTATGACTGTTTATGAACAATAATAGATATTTATGTATTAAGGAAGATATGAATATATTTTTCCCTGAGAGTGACATGGATACAGACCGAGGGCTCGAAGTCTGTAAGTCAACCGAAGGCAAAGAACATGAATATCTCCAATGGTGGATACAATATTTTATTTACTAGCATATTAGTAAAAATAGTACAACATTTAAAAATGTCATAAATACATACATTTAAAATAAGAATATGTTAGTAATATCAAGGATTGCCTCAATGTATGGCTGCTGAGATGTGGTTTGTATTCATGGTTACAATGAGATTGAGTGAGAAATAATTTAAAAAATGGGATTTTTCATATTTTGTATCTATGATGAAAATGAACAATACCATATTGCTAGTAAATAAATATCTATTACTTCCTATGAACTGAAAGTAAGTTATACTTAATCGGCTATGGATGCAGTTGTTCCAATGACTTTTATCTACGACAGTGTGTAAAATTGCCTTTTAGTTGGCAGTTTTAAGTTTGTAAAACGATTGTTTAATAACAAGTTTTCATTAATTTACGTCGTCAGTAGTAACGCGTTGAAAGGATTTCATTAGGCACGTTGTCAGTAGCAACGTGTTTTAAAATTTTTAAAACACTCAAATTTCTGGTAATCCTAATTTACATTTTTTTTTATATTTACCGTGTTTTCTAGATTCTATCGTAGATAAAATATTGTACGGTACACATGCGTAACGCATCTTTAGTCACTCGCGGGACTCGACCCCACTCGTGCCTAAAGAGTAGCTTTACCCACTTGTATCGTAAATTCCTATTAAATGAAAAACGTCAATCATTTACAATTGTGAATATTTTGTACATTTTTTAGTTGCAGAAAAAATAGCATGTGTTATTCGGATTAAAAGTGGCTGTAATTTCTGCTCGTCAAAGTGCCACTTTTTGTCAAAATAATATAAGTACTATCTTGTTATAGTAACGTTTCAATTTTTTTTTATAGCAAATCAAATAGCTATTTATGATAAAAGTTGTTAAGTTGAAGTGTTTTAGGCAAGCGACGTGGCATGAAATGCCTAAAAACTTATTTGCAACACGTATTATACAAGATTTTCTTTAATTTGCATAAAAATAATCAGAAACTTTGCATTCTGACATTTCATAAATGTGACATTCTGTTAGTTGTCTGAATATTAAAGGAGGTTGTATCAACGTTTCTCATATGAAAAAAACAATACAAAAACAGTGCTAGACCCAATTAAAGTACTGTTTTCACTGTTTTAATAGCCACATTAAAACACTAATGTAGATACAAATTTGTAAAGGGTTTTATACGAATCTTCCCTTGCAAGCAGAACTTTTGAAACATTTTGAAAAAATTAAAGGATTTTTTTAAGGAAGTTCGCCCTGTGTGTGTTGGGTTGTTGTGTTGAAAATATGCCCTTTTTCGTTAAGGGTAAAAACCTGATATATGTGCAAAATATTACTTTGATTTAACTACAGTTCTAACGTTAAAGCACAAATAGTCAGAATTTTATTTTTTAAGGTGCTCACCCTGTACATATTTGACATTTTCTGGGTTTCGTGCCACGTAGACATATAATCCGCATGCAAAATATCGTCTTCCCCTAACAAACAGTTTTTGAGTTATATGACAGACAGATAGATGGAATTGCGAAAACCTGCTTTTCGTCATCTAGGGACCCTGAAACGTGAAGATTTCAAGAAATCTCAAAAGGTAATTTTTTCGCAATTGCAATATGTACTTCGTTTTTTATACGAGGGAAGTAAAAATCTGTAAACCTACAAATATTTTACTGTTATTAAATAATTTGTCAAATTGAACGTCAAAATACAAAATTATTACAAACATTCAATTTTTTGTAAAAAGAGATACGCACAGGAAAAATTTGTTCATATCTCGCTCAGCAAGCACCTATGTCTTGATCTTGTTATGAAAATAACTATTATCTTCATCGGTGTTGTGATAGATTACTTACCAAATGAATTTGAGTATCGTTAAGTGCTTTATCTACTCCAGTGAGATAAGTAACTCATTACGTCACTCATTTGACACTATTTCCGTTAGGTAATGAAGCTCATTACACCACTCAGTTATGTAATGGTTTTATTACCTAACTGAGTGGTGTAATGGTTTCATTTCCTAACTGAAATACTGTTAAATTAATGACATTTGCCTACTAAAATATTTTTGAAAATGATAGATCTGACATTTCTCTGAATGCACCTTTTTCAATTTTGGGCAGTTGTAGATAAAATTTTGTACAATACATGTGTGATAATGCATCATTAATATATTTGTGTGCTTACATAACTCGTGCTATATTAATGATGCTCTTATCCCACTTGTATAGTAAATAACTATTATTACCGCACTCTTTTACAAAACAAAGAATACATTAAATCAGAATTTATTTATAAAGATAAAATTGCAAAATACCCGTTTGCTTATGGCACTTAATGAGACTCGTTTGACTGCCGCAGAACTCGGCTCACCGCCGCGTTCTGGCAATTAAACTTGTTTCGTTAAGATGAAGATAATCCAACTTGTATTGTTAATATACAGTGTCCGCCAAAAAGTCGGCATAATATGGGAAAATTTGTTATTTTTCAAAAACACTTTTTATGTCATTAATTTGTGCTTATCTAAAAACCTATTTGACCCCTATCGTATATACCGAGTGATTTTTACTTATTTAGAAAATGGAGTTTTTCTAATTTGCCAAAATCCAAATAGTACTATTTTTCGGAAATTAAGTAAGATTTCAATGAGTTTTTTCAGAGTGTGTTATCTTTAGCTATCTAAATAATCTCAAGGTCAGAAAACACATACTTTTTTAACTTTAGCTAAAAGTTTATTTTTCAATAAATTTCACAGGTACCAAGAGTTAATATTAAAATTCAATTTTTTTATTGAAGACTTTAAAGGTTTATAATCGGGAAAAATAATATAAAATTGTCAGGCCATTTTTAAATTTAATAATCACGTGACCTGTTGGAGTAGTTTTGGTACAAAAATGACGAGTTTGCTTGTATATAGGTTCCTTCTCAGTCATATTTTCTCGTATAATAATTCAGCTAATTGCATCTAAAATTCTAAATATTTGTCACGCACGCAACTTTCTCTAGTAGCTTTGCTCTGGGCTCTAGTCGTCTTCGTTGCAGCTGCATTTTGCCTCGCCATGTTCAGAGCGCTTGGTTACAGCAATTTCAAAACGTAGCCCATTGGAGTGAGCAAGATATTTTCCTAAATAATGTAAACTTCTGTCGCACTCTTTAGTATTCAGGCTGCCTCGCCCGCTGTGACATGCGATTTGATTAGCCACATCTGTTGGCGCTATAGCGCGTTTGACGCAAAACTCGGAGTGGCGTCTCTTACCTCTTATAGTCGATATAGTGTGACTTTTGCCGAAGATACGCCTTGTACGTGGAGCGGCCGGTGTTTTCCTACTGTTACAGCGAGATTTGACATTGTTAATTGTTAGAGTTCTCGGCTGGCTGTTGTGGTGTCGTCATCGACGGCCGATGCCGCTCGTTAATTTTCCGAAAGCCTGTTTGGTTAATTGTTCGCCTTCTTGGTCAGGATCTGATCTTACAAGCGAGCGATCTAGCGGACTCGAAGGTTTTTGTGGTAGCCCAGGCGGGTTTTGCACAGTTCCTTCCCGAATAAATTGGGGATCCAATGGACATCGTATGTAGCCACCCACGACACGTTGTCGTCCGACAGCTCTAGCAATTAGCGCCCGACAGCTCATAGCGATCAACGCCTACGCAACAAGGCCGAGTCGCCTAAGTAAGGTATTGTGCGCTTTATATCTTTGAATTAATCGATCATGTTTGCTGCCAGCTAGCAACTCAGAATATGTTAAATTAAGCATACTTCTCATCAGACGAATAATCAAGGAATTGTGCGCTAATTTCCAAATTTAATCCTTTGTGTTACAAGCAAGACTATATCTTTGAATGAATCGTTCGTGTTTGCTGCCAACCGGCACCTCAGAATATGTTAAATTAAGCATACTTGTTATCAGCCGCCTAATCAAGGCATTGTGCCATAATTTCCAAATTTATTTTTTTGTGTTACACGCCCGGCTTTCGAGTTTTGGTTAAGCGTGGGTTTTATGTCTGAATCTCGTGACGCCCATTTATTTTGTAACGCCCTATACATACCGTAACGCTTGCCCTGTGGTGTACCGTTTCTAGGACCACGCCCATCTCCCTGAGCGTATCAAGCCGTGACCCTCAAGGCTGTTTGGTGAGATTTTCAGCGTAAGTGTTGACGTCTCCCGGACTTAATTAAGTATTTGGCACTCCCACTCCCGTGAGTGTCGTTAAAACAATTTGATACTGTAACAAAATGTTAATTACTTCTTTAGATTTTTTATTATTTACCGAAAAGTAGTATGTTTGCATAATTTTTGCGTTTTTTATGCGAGGCGCTTTTTAGGAGAAATATTTTTCAATTATGATTAATATCTATTTAAATGGCTTCTAAAAACTCAAATCTAGGCCTGTTAATGAATTATTGTTACAAAAATCCTGTAAATGTTTTTTTACAGTTGTCTAAATGAGGAGATTTTTCTTTATCCAATTTACATATTCTAAAAAATCTCCTCACTTAGACAACTGTGAAAGAACATTTACATGATTTTTGTAACAGCAATTCATTAACAGGTCTAGATTACTTTCTAGAAGCCATTTAAATAGTTATTAATTAGAATTGAAAAATATTACTCCTAAAAAGTGCCTTGCATAAAAAACCTAAAAATTATACAAACCTACTACTTTTCGGTAAATAATGAAAAATATAAATAAGTAATTAACATTTTATATTATTTTTCCAATTATAAATCTCTAAAGTTTTCAGATAAAAAAATTTGAATTTTAATATTAAGTTTTGGTATGTAAAATTTTGAAAAATATTTAAAAAATTGAAAAGTAAATTTTTCGCTAAAGTTAAAAAAATTAGGTGATTTCTGGCCTTGAGATTGTTCAGACAGCTAAAGATTACATACTCTAAAAAATCTCATTGAAATCTTTCCTAATTTCTGAAAAATCGCACTTTTAACAATTTCGAAAAACTCTATTTTCTAAATAAGTAAAAATCACTCGGTATATATGGTAAAGGCTAAACAGATTTTTAGAAAAGAACAAATGATTAACGTAAACAGTTTTTTTTTTGAAAAATCAAAAATAATATTTTTTCCCATATTATGCCGACTTTTTGGCGGACACTGTATATTAAAGGCTTCATTCAATAAACCAAGGCAAGGTTCCAGCAGAGTGTGAACAGAGTGTAACTATCCCATTAATTAAAAAAAGGCGATAAAAAGGAACCATCTGACTATGAGTGTATTGGATGAAGCAGCAGTGGTAGTCGTTGATGGCTTCTTCTTCTTCGTTCCTGTTGGTCCTCTGGGGATCATAGGGCGTCTAAAGGGACGTTTCACTGACTGTTAGTAAAATTAATAAGGTAGTCAGCCTTACACTGTCGTTGATGGCTTATTAAAGATTATAAATTATAAAACAACTACCCGAGAAATCTCTAATTGTGTTAACTGAAATCTACAACGCAATACTTAGAATCGGCCATTTTCCATCCCAATGGAAAGTTGCCCAAATTATCTTGATTCCCAAACCTGGTAAACCGGCAGAAGATGTGTCGTCATACAGCCCCATCAGCCTACTATCAATTCTATCAAAGCTCTTCGATAAGGTATTTCTGAATAAGCTGAAACCTTTGCTTGACGAACTGAACATCATCCCCGAGCATCAGTTTGGGTTTCGTGAAAAACACTCAAGCATCGAACAGGTGCATAGAGTAGTTGAGATACTAAATAAAACATTCGAAAGCCGAAAGTACTGTTCAGCTGCCTTCTTGGACATTACCCAAGCTTTTGATAAAGTATGGCACCAAGGGTTACTATAAAAACTGAAAAGCAAACTACCTGCATCTTTTTACCAGGTATTACAGTCTTACCTCACTCACAGATACTTTGTGGTAAAATGCCAAAAAGCTATAGTCAGGCGTTCCGCAGGGCAGTGTCCTCGGACCAATTCTATACCTGTTGTACGCTGCAGATATACCAACTACACCGAACACCATCACTGCTACGTTTGCTGATGATACTACCGTCATGGCAATAAGTGAAATTCCAAGTTGCGCATCAGAGAAGTTGCAAGAAGCATTGGATAACATCCAGGAATGGCTGAAGAAATGGCGAGTAAAAGCCAATGAGGCAAAATCTCAACATGTAACGTTTACCTTAAACAAGGAAACATGCCCCAGCGTTACTCTTAACGGACACCAACTTCCTCAGTCAGACTCTGCAAAATACCTAAGAATGCATCTGGATAGGCGGTTAAACTGGAAGCACCACACAAGTTCTCCAAACTTTATTGGTTGATCGGGCGAAAGTCTAAACTATCACTAGTCAGTAAACTAATGGTGTATAATGTGATTCTCAAGTCGGTGTGGACCTACGCGATACAGTTGTGGGGTACCGCGATTGATTCTAACATTGCAATCTTACAGAGATTCCAATCCAAAACATTGCGCACAATTACCGACGCTCCTTGGTTCGTGACAAATAACACGTTACACCGCGACCTAAAAGTGTCTACAGTTTTACAAGAAGCTAAGTGCGCGAGTGCAAAATACCTCTCGCGTCTCGAACTTCATCCCAACTCCCTTGCTGTCAGCCTTCTGGATAACAGCCAAAAAACTTACCGCCTCAAACGATGCGACCCCTTAGATATAAGCGATAGCTTATAGAGTCTTTGTCATTACTAATCCTACTGTTATAACAAACCATATGTTTATTAGTTGTTAGGCCTTTAATGTAAGTGCACTAACCCCACGTTTGCTCAGCAAGGTATTTGTTTGGCACCCATTTTTTGTAACATTCGCCGCTTGCTTTCGGACAGATTGCTCCATCTATTTGAATATAAGTGTGCTGGATGGAGTAGGTTCTAAATACGCCCAGTACTTAACATAAGTTGTATAATGCATATTTACTGCTTTAGAGAAGCTGTTATGTTTGTTCTAAGTTGGCGGTCTGACAACAGCGTCTATTTGAATATAAATGTGCTGGCTCAAGCAACAGTGGTAATCGTTCACGGCTTAGTAAAGCTTAAAGGTGAACTATAACAGGCACTGACAACACTTCCTGTAGAACAAAGGAATATGGTAGACTGTCCAGCATTCAAGCTGAAAACACAGAGTTAAATTATACACTTTACGATGCTGCAAAACTGCTTTATAATGTTCTAAATATGACCAGTATTTAACATAAGCTGTATAATGCACTTTTACTGCTTTATAGAAGCTGTTCTGTATGCTCCATGTTGGCGGTCTGACAACACCGTATATTTAAATGTGAGTGTGCTGGATAAAGCAGCAGTGGTAATCGGTGATGGCTTAGTGAAGCTTAAATGTACTAGAACGGGCACTGATAGCACTTCCTGTAAAACTAACGAATATATGAGGCCCTCTAGCATACAAGCTCAAAACGCAGAGTTAAAGTATACACTTTACGATGCTGCCAAACAGCTTTCTAAGGTTCTAATTAAAACCAATACATAATATGTATAATGCATGTTTACTGCTTTATAGAAGCTGTTCTGTATGTTCTAAGTTGGCGGACTGACAACACCGTCTATTTGAATATGAGTATGCTGGATAAAGCAGCAACGGTAATCGTTGATGGCTTAGTAAAGTTTAAATGTACTAGAACGGGCACTGATCGCACTTGCTGTATAACTAACGAATATATTAGGCCCTTTACCATACAAGCTAAAAACTCAGAGTTAAAGTATACACTTTACGATGCTGACAAACTGCTTTATAAGGTTCTAATTACGACCAGTACTTAGCATAATATGTGTAATGCATGTTTACTGTTTTATAGGAGCTTGTTACGGTATCAAAACAACTTAGCGACACCCACGCGGGGTGAGTGTCGCGCGTCTTGTTAAGTCCGGGAAAAAGATGGCACGCTCGCCCTGAGCTTCGTTAAAACAAGCTAAAGGCCTCGGCTGAAGTGCTCAGGGAGTTGGGCGTGGTTCAAACGGTACGTCACTGGGCAAGCGTGGTAAGACGTATACAGTTTAAGTCAAAATAAATGGCGCCACCAGATCTGTCTAGGGGGTGTAACCGTATAACCGTACTTGGACGGTTAGACGGGACGAGAAGTACACAGGGTACTACGTCATTAAGGTACTCGAAAACTGTCGAGCTCGGACTACAATTTCGGGAAAGAAATACTTGAATTACTATTTCGGTTATTGGTTGCCACTGCGGCGACGTCGTCAGACCTACCTGCACGCTCCAACGCTCAAGCTTCGTCGTACATCAATATTGACACTAAGATGCTTAACCTGTAAAGAGCATGCACAGATCGAACACAATAATAAGTCTCTTATTCAGATATTCGTCTATTGTCTAACGTTACAAAAGGGCAACAAACACGTCGCCTTAGTTATTCTAGGCCTTAAGTTATGGCCCCAGCTGGAGTGGCGCGTTACTTCTAATACACATAAAGACAAAATGGTCAACTCATACAACCGGCCTTGGTTGGTCCGTTAATCGAAATGCAAAAGGTTAGTTATAATTAAATTCTATCAAGGTACATTACTGTACAGCAACTGTATCAATTACGGGTGAATGCGGCCCAAAGCACCTGAATTTACAGCGACAGCGTGGCAAGGTTAAGCTATAACCTAAGCGAATGTTCAATTTATGAATGCGCGAGGCTAAAGCACATTAAACGTCAGCAAAGCATAGTAAATGACGGCAACGCACATTAAATGACAGCAACGGCGTCGCGAAGTTATGCTATAAACTAGGTAAATGTTTAATTACGAATGCCCGAGGCCTAAACATATTAGACGTTTAATTATTAGTACATTCGGCCAAAGCACTTTAAATGACAACAAATACGGCGTCGCAAAGTTATGCTATAAACTAGGTAAATGTTTAATTATGAATGCCCGGGGCCAAAACACATTAAATGTTTAATTATGAATACCCGGGGCCAAAACACATTAACGGCCGGTCTTATAAAGGCCACTAATCTGACGTTAACTTTAATTCGCTGTTAAAATAAACAAAAGTGCATCAAAACGTTAGCGCTTATGACGTTTTATTCATTAGCAAACAAATTTTGATGCGCTTTTGTTTATTTTAACAGCTAATTAAAGTTAACGTCAGATTAGTGGCTTTTATAAGACTGGCTGTAAATGTTTAATTATGAGTACCTTCGGCCAAAGCACTTTAAATGACAACAAATACGGCGTCGCAAAGTTATGTTATAAACTAGGTAAATGTTTAATTATGAATGCACGAGGCCAGAACACATTAAATGTTTAATTATGAGTACATTCGGCCAAATTTAGTCACATAAATGACGGCTGATTAGTTACACTAAAAGACGCTCAAAAGGTGATAATTTTGTAAGTTAGTCTGGTCTCAGGCCGCAATAATGGCGGCAAATGCACAATAAAGCTAGCACACACACACAAGAATAAGTTCGGTTCGTATGAATGATAGATAATACGTTATTTAGTTATTTGCACAGATACCTGATTCTTTGGCGATCCTTAAACGTGACGTGCGCGGCCAGCTGGCGACATGCCTTCACCTGTGGCACATGTGTGACAGCGGGGGCGATACGTGAGGGAATAGGCAGGAATCCGCCTAGTAGTGGCGTCAATTGGGGTGCGTCTCTCGCATGAGACCGATACTACATGGAGGCCCAAACGTCCTGCAGGAATAACTCCCCGATTTGTTGGGATAGAAGGGTCAGCCCCTTACTTAACGAAACAGAACAACGCCCATTGGAAAGCCCAAAACTCCCACGCAACAGCGGCACACAACACCAAGCACTCACTTCCCTTGCGTTACAGTCAACGACCCTCCCGAAACTCGCTGTCTGCAAGAAGAAACCACGCCAAGCGTACCCACGCGGAGCAGTAGCCAATCGCGAGGCGAAGTCTTAGGTGGCTGGAACTAGTTTTGCCCGAGCTTAACGAGCACGTGTTTTATAAAGGGTGGCCTAAAACGACGAAAACGCAACAGCTGTGCCAATATACAGGGTGTTCGAATTCGAAAATTGTTAGAATATGTGATAAGAAGTTAAAAATGCTGGCATCGGGTTTGAAATACAGACAGGCTGTACTGAAAGCTTAAGTGATCAAATCTAATACTGAAGGCTGCAAAATGGCTTAACACTCCCCTTACTTGAAAGAGGGTTCCCCGAAGTCTCTTACAAAACAACGGGACATTTTGTTACCGCGCTACGAGAACTCAACCGGCCGAGAACACTCATACGATAGGCTGTACCCCCAAAAGAATTATGCACACTGGCCACCAGATAGGGTACCGGGTCCCGGACCACGGGAGACGGGCGACAAAAAAACTAGTTGTCCCACAGGAGTGGTACTCCGCCAGGGGTCCACGAAACGATTCAAGTCTGGCTCCTTTAGGGAACCAAACGGGCAAAGTTAAGGACAGTCTTGTCGATCCGGATCGACTGCCTCTCCAAAATAGGAGTGCCACAACAACGGCTAAAAAGCCATATAAATCTAAAAAAAACAAATAACCGACCAGACCCGAAACGGGTGTGGCACGCACTGCGGCGACGGCCACGAAACGCCGGGTCCATGACGGTCGTCTAACAGTGCGGTTTTGGAAGGTGGAAAAGAAAGAAAAAAACAAAGGGGTCTGACAACACCGTCTATTTGAATATGAGTGTGCTGGATAAAGCAGCAACGGTAATCGTTGATGGCTTAGTAAAGTTTAAATGTACTAAAAGGGCACTGATCGCACTTGCTGTATAACTAACGAATATATTAGGCCCTTTACCATACAAGCTAAAAACTCAGAGTTAAAGTATACACTTTACGATGCTGACAAACTGCTTTATAAGGTTCTAATTACGACCAGTACTTAGCACAATATGTGTAATGCATGTTTACTGCTTTATAGGAGCTTGTTACGGTATCAAAACGACTTAGCGACACCCACGCGGGGTGAGTGTCGCGCGTCTTGTTAAGTCCGGGAAAAAGATGGCACGCTCGCCCTGAGCTTCGTTAAAACAAGCTAAAGGCCTCCGCTGAAGTGCTCAGGAAGTTGGGCGTGGTTCAAACGGTACGTCACTGGGCAAGCGTGGTAAGACGTATACAGTTTAAGTCAAAATAAATGGCGCCACCAGATCTGTCTAGAGGGTGTAACCGTATAACCGTACTTGGACGGTTAGACGGGACGAGAAGTACACAGGGTACTACGTCATTAAGGTACTCGAAAACTGTCGAGCTCGGACTACACTTCCTGTAAAACTAACGAATATATTAGGCCCTAAAAAGGCAGAGCTAAAGTATACACTTTACGATGCTGCCAAACTGCTTTATAAGGTTCTATTTACGACCAGTACTTAGCATAATATGTATAATGCATGTTTACTGCTTTATAGAAGCTGTTCTGTATGTTCTAAGTTGGAGGTCTGACAACACCGTCTATTTGAATATAAATGTGCTGAATCACGCAGCAGTGGTAATCGTTCACGGCTTAGTAACGCTTAAATGTACTAGAACGGGCACTGATAGTACTTCCTGTAAAACTAACGATTATATTAGGCCCTCTAGCATAAAAGCTGAAAACGCAAAGTTAAAGTATTAACTTTACGGTGCTACCAAACTGCTGTACCCCTCCTTTTGAATAAGGGCGCACACGGCCGGGACTAGCTCAGATATCCTCGGCAGAATAGTGGCGTAGGCAAGGAATAGGTAATTGATCATTTTGGCTTCCACAAAAATATACCACTTGCATTCAAAAAAAAAAAAATAGGGCGCTTGGTTGTCTTCACAACCTATACGAAACTAGCTGCTAAACTCACCACCTACCTGTAGCGCTTACTCTGCAAGACGTTTTCGCTCGACAGTCGGGAAGGTTGTAGACAATTATTAAGAAAACCAATTATTAGCATAAGGACATTTATTTAATCCAATAATTACTCGTAACGTGTGAATTCTTGTCATAGCCTAATGGCTAAAAATTGTCAAAACAACCGCTGTAAGATTATTGACTATAAATAACCTTTATAAGGCGTATACATAATTTATCGTTGAATGCAACGAAATAATGACAAAAAAAGGATTCACAATCCATGCGGTACGGTCTACCTTACACTTGCGATTGCATATACAAGATTATAATGTACTACTGCGCCTGAAGGGCACGGTTGCAGATATATGGAGTACATACGAAATTCAGCAAGTAGTAATTAATGAAACTTTACGCAATAAGTGTTTGTGGAGTTTATTTGGAAACTTGTGGTTGCGAACTCGAATGGAAATTTTAATGGACTGTAGGGATTTGATTTTCCACTAAATTATACACTCGTTAAAAGCAAAGTAGGTAATTTATTTGCAATAAATTAACACACGAACATTTTAACATACAGGGTGATTCGGGAGGAAGTGGCAATATTTTGAAGACATATCGAGGATATCAAAATAAGCAAAATAAACTCATATGTTCAAGTCCGATTTTCATTTGTTTCAGAGATATTTTGATTAATTGTATAATTTAAAAAGCAAACAAAAATTTATTACAAAATAAATTACAAAAATAAACAAAATAGCATTAATTTACGACAAATTTTCGAAAACGCCACCGCCCACTTCGATACACTTATTTGCGCGTTTATAGACTGCACTAGTAGCGAGTTTCAATGAACGATTGTTCGCTCTAATGATAGCTGCTGTATTAAGAATACGATCTAGTAACGCTTCCCTCGTTTCCACTTTAGTAGCATAAACTAACGACTTCATCCATCCCCAAAGGCAAAAATCGAGGGGAGTGAGATCCGGTGATCTCGGTGGCCAAGGATGCGGACCACCTCTGCCAATCCAACGATCGCCGAAAGTGGTATTCAGAAAATTTTGTACATTATTAGAATAGTGAGGAGGCGCTCCATCATGTTGGAAGATAATTCGTTGTCGAATATTTAAAGGTGCTTCGTCCAATATTTCTTCTAAATGGTCTTCTAAAAAACGTAAATATCCTTGTCCAGTAAGGCGCGCATTTAATACGAAAGGACCGAATAATTGATCATTTAGAATACCGCACTAAACGTTAATGCTAAATCGATGTTGGAAATTGTGTTCTATCGTAGCATGGGGATTTTCGTCCGACCATCGATGATTATTGTGGCAATTGTTAATTCCATTTCGCGTAAATTGAGCTTCATCCGACCACAAAATGTCTTTACACAATCTTCTGTTTTCCCGAATCCAACGACAAAATTGTAGCCTTAAAGGATAATCGCCTTCGTGGAGATTTTGTACTTTTTGCAAATGATAAGCGTTCAAACCCTGTTGTTTAAGTGTTTTCCAAGCCATTGTTTGTGGTATTTCAAATTGGATTGCGATGCGGCTTGTACTTATCTCTGAATTTTCATCTACCACATCCAGAATATCTTCTTCAAGTCCAACAGCGATTCCGTGTTCTCTTTCAGAAACAATACTTGCACTTGGAAATGTCCCAGTTTCGCCGGCATGTGTAAAACCAGTTTGAAATACTCGCTTGTTAGGAATTCTTCGATTCGGAAAACGACGTCGATACTCCTCCACTGCACGAACATTACTACCATTACAGAACCCATAAACAAATATCATATCGGCATATTCTTTATGACTAAATTTGTGGGGCATTTTTACAACTTCATAAAACTAATGTTGAACAACTGTCACTTTGAGATTTGACATTTTAAGAAAAAGTCAATTATCCCTGAAACAAATGAAAATCGGACTAAACATATGAGCTTATTTTGCTTAGTTTGACTTCCTCGACATGTCCTCAAAATATTGCCACTTCCTCCCGGATCACCTAAACAATAATTAGCATTTCGCAGAGCGGACCTTCTAGCATGCAGTCACTTTGACCGCCGTAGGATAAGTGAAGAAGAGAGGCACGCTCCAGAAAGTTCTAAAATGCGCATAGTACAATACACAACTGCAAGCAAAGCGGCAAAATTTTATGAAACACTTAACAATAAGCGTTATTAATATTTCAAACAACTGATGATGAACGCGAACAGTTAGATATATCTAAGGCTGTAGTACCGGGTGATCAACAATGATTGAATGTGCCGCCTCCTTCAAATAAAGCTATTGTCCACTTAGCACACGCAGTGATCCCAACTATTTCCAGTGGCGTACTGGCGGGTATTTCAGGTTGGGCGGGAAATTTAAAAGCTGGTGGTATATTAAAAATAAATATATTATTGCAAAGTTTTAAATTATACATAGTGCACGGTTTGTTACACAAAAAGTAAATACAACTGAACAAGCATACAAGAAAAGCTAAAATAACATATAACCAGTTTTAATTATAAAATTGAAATCGCATAAAGACAAGAATGTTTCTTATATTAAAAACACACAATATGAGACAAAGTGAGCAAAAAAATACAATTCAATAACAAAATACAATGATATTGATACATTGTTTTCTAAACTCACAATCTAGAAACATAAATAAGAACCACCCTTTTTTATAATAGATGTTGAAAATGCTGTCCATTATTTTCTATACGCAAATTTACTCGTATTTTTATGTTGTCAAAGACGGCTTCTAACTGTTGCGGTGTGATTGAATTAACGGCGTTCACTATGGCATCCTGGGAACTCCTCAACCGTATGCAAACGATTTGCATACACAACATTTTTAAGATGACCAAACATCGTCGAGCGGTGTCAAATCAGGCGATCGCAGTGACCATCGACCTGTGATTATTAGTCTATCCTGGAAATATTGTGATAAATATTCCATCGTACATATTAGGTATACACATTACCAGTTTGAGCAGCAGTGGTAATCGTTGATGACTTAGTGAAGCTTAAATGTACTAGAACGGGCACTGATAAAACGTTCTGTAAAACTAACGAATATATTATACCTACCAGCATTCAAGCTGAAAACTCAGAGTTAAAGTATACACTTTACGATGCTGCTAAACTGCTTTATAAAATTCTAATTGCGACTAGTACTTAACATAAGATGTAACATGCATTTTTGGCTTTATGGACGCTGTTCTGTATGCTTCATGTTGGCGACCTGACAACCCCGTTTATTTGAATATGAGTGTACTGAATAAAGCAGCAGTCATAATCGTTGACGGCTTAGTAAAGCTTAAATGTAATAGAACGGGCACTGATAGCACTTCCTGGAAAACTAACGAATATATTAGGCTCTCCTTATTGCTGAAAACGCAGAATTAAATTATACACTTTACGATGCTGCCAAACTGGTTTATAAGGTTCTAATTACGACCTGTACTTAACTTAAGCTGTGTCATGCATGTTTAGTACTTTATAGAGGTTGTTCTATATGCTCCATGTTAGCGGTCTGACAACACCGTCTATCTGAATATGAGTGTGCTGGATAAAGCTCAGCATTAATCGTTGATGGCTTAGTCAAACTTAAATGTACTAGAACGGGCACTGATAGCACTACCTGTAGAAAAAACGAATATATTAGGCCCCCCAGCATTCATGCTGAACACGTTAAATTATACACTTTACGATGCTGTGAAACTGCCTTATAAGGTTCTAAATACGACCAGTACTTAACATAAACTGTATAATGCATATTTTCTGCTTTATAGAAGCTGTTCTGTATGCTCCATGTTGGCGGTCTGACAACACCGTCTATCTGAATATGAGAGTGCAGAATATAAAGAGCAGCGATAATCGTTCATGGCTTAGTGAAGCTTAAATGTACTAGAACGGGCACTGATAGCACTGCATGTAGACCAAACGAATATATTAGGCCCTCCAGCATTCATGCTGAACACGCAGAGTTAAATTATACACTTTACGATGCTGCCAAACTGCCTTATAAGTTTCTAAATACGACCAGTACTTAACATAAGCTGTATAATACATGTTTACTGCTTTATAGAAGCTGTTCTGTATGATCCATGTTGGCGTTCTGACAACACCGACTAATTGAATATGAGTGTGCTAGATAAAGCATCAGCGGAAATCCCTGACGGGTTAGTGAAGCTAAAATGTACTAGAACGGGCACTGATACAACTTCCTGTAGAACTAACGAATATATTAGGCCCTCTAGCATACAAGCTGAAAACGCAGAGTTAGAGTATACACTTTACGATGCTGCTAAACTGCTTTATGAAGTTCCTGTAAAACTAGTGGATATATTAGGTCCTATAGCATACAAGCTCAAAACGCAGAGTTAAAGTATATACTTTACGATGCAACAGTGGTAATCGTTCACGGCTTAGTAACGGTTAAATGTACTAGAACGGGCGCTGATAGCAGTTCCTGTAGAACTAGCGAATATATTACGCCCTCCAGCATTCAAACTAGAAACGCAGAGTAAAGTCTACACTTTACGATGCTGCCAAACTGATTTGTAAGGATCTAAATACGATAGTACTTAACATAAGCTATTTAATGCATGTCTACTGCATTATAGAAACTGTTCTGTATGCTCTATGTTGGTGGCCTGACAAGAACGTCTATATTAATATAGGTGTGCTGGATAAAGCTGCGGTGGTAATGGTTTACGGCTTAGTAAAGCTTAAATGTACTAGAAAGGGTATTGTGATAACACTGTAGATCAAACGAACAATATACGCCCTAAAAAATTAAAGCTAAAAACGAGTACTATAAAGTCTTCGCTTTACAATGTGCCAAATGGCTTTGTAAGTATCTAAATACAACCAGTACTTAACATAAGCTATATAATACATGTTTACTGCTTTATATAAGCTGTTCTGTATGCTCCAAGTCTGCGTTCTGACAACAGCGTCCAATTGAATGTCAGTGTGCTGGATCAAGCCGCAGTGGTAATCGTTCTCGGCTTAGTAATGCTTCAATAATGAACTATAACAGGCACTGAAAGCACTTCCTGTAGAACAAACAAATATATTAGGTCCTCTAGCATTCAAGCTGAAAACGCAGAGTTAAATCATACACTTTAGGATGCTGCCAAACTGCTTTATAAGGTTTTAATTACGACCAGTAAATAACATAATCTGTATAATGCTTGTTTACTGATTTATAGAAACTGTTCTGTATATTCTAAGTTGGCGGTCTGACAACACCGTCTATTTGAATATAAATGTGCTGGATCCATATATATAATACACATATATTGCTGGTAGGGCCTGGAAACTTCAGAAAACATTACGGCGCCGACATAGTATCACTTGGAGTATAACGCTTTTCGTGCGCATGCGTGGGAATTCGAACTCAGCCTTTAGAAACGAATTTTAAACTTGACCGCTTCCCCGACGACGACGCCGCGCTTGCGCACAGCTCACCGTATACATGAAGGAGTTGGTTGTGTGTCTCACTTCATTGGTGAGTTTCTCATTCATAGCCGCTAGCAATATAGTAAGTATTAGATATATGGCTGTACAGCTATACAGTGGTAATCGTTTAAATGTACTAGAACGGGTACTGATAGCACTTCCTGTAGAACTAGCGAATATATTAGACCCTCCAGCATTCAAACTAGAAACGTAAGGATCTAAATTCGACCAATACTTAATAGAAACTGTATAATACATGTTTACTGCTTTATAGAAACTGTTCTGTATGCTCCATGTTGACGGTCTGGCCACACCGCTTATTTGAATATGAGTGTGCTGCATAAAACAACAGTGGTAATCATTTACGGCTTAGCAACGCTTAAATGTACTAGAACGGGCTCTGATAGCACTTCCTGTAGAATTAACGAATATATTAGGCCCTCTAGCATACAGGCTGAAAACGCAGAGGTAAAGTATACACTTTACGATGCTGCTAAACTGCTTTATAAAGTTCTAATTACGACTAGTACTTAATATAAGCTGTACCATGCATGTTTAGTGCTTTATAGACGTTGTTATGTATGCTCCATGTTGCCGGCCTGACTGCATCGTCTATTTGAATATAATTGTGCTGGATGGAGTCCAACACCTCATACAAGAAAAACACACAAGTGTACTGAATACACTAAAGAACAGTGACACTTTTTTAATTAAAACAGTACCTAGTTAATCTGCCTTCTAAAGAACTAAACGCCACTGACAAATTAGTTCTTGACAAAGGACTCAACTACGCAGTGGCGCAAAGACGAATTAATATACTTGATTTAGTTACAGCCATAGAAGAGGCTTGTCAAAAACTTCCAGAAGACATTAGACAGGAATACAGGATTAGAAACAAAATCATACTTGAACGACCTTACACAATCAGACAAAATATATCCAAACAAGAAAAACAGTCACTACACACACCAAAAACCGATAACACAATTAAAATTCTACCTGCAGACAAAGGCAATGCCACAGTAGTACTTGACACAACCACATACAACAAAAAACTTTTAACACTAATTTGTGAAGGACAATACACTAAACTAAATAAAAATCCAACACATACAATAGAAACAAAAATATACAAAACACTTTACAAACAGAGAGAACAATTTACAGATTTTGTAAAACGTACACTAACACCACACTACAGTAAACCACCACATTTTTATGGATTACCAAAGATACACAAACCAAATGTACCACTTAGGCCAATAGTTAGTTCTATACGTTCTCCATGTCACAGTTTAGCTAAATATTTACTTAAAATACTGACTCCTATTTCAGGAAACACAGACACATATATAAAGAACACGCCACATTTCCTTGAAAAACTTAAAGAAGCAAACATAAACACACAACACTTAATGGTTAGTTTTGATGTAGTTAGTCTCTTCACTAATGTTCCAGTAGACAAAACATTCAACATAGGCTACAAAACGATAACACATTACATACACGAACAACATTAAACATTGATACCATTATGAAACTTTTAACACTATGCATTAAAACGACATACTTTCAACTAAACAATGAATTTTACCAACAAGATTTCAGGATGGCAATCGGGTCACCTCTATCTCCTATTGTTAATAACATTTTTATGGAAGACTTTGAACAATAATATGTCTAAACATACACTAACGAACCAGTAGTTTGGTGGAGATATGTCGATGATGTTTTTGCAATTTGGCCTCATGATATGGTTGAGGTGGACAAATTTCTTGAACATATTAACAGTAAAAAAGCCTCCATCAAATTAACATTAGAAACAGAGCAAAACAATCAATTACCTTTTCTTGATACACTAATCACACGCACAATAAGTACCTACTTTTGAAACATCAGTATACCGTAAAAAAACCAACACTAATAGGTACTTACATTTTAACTCCAACCATCACAAAAACATAAATACAGGTGTTGTAAAAAGTCTTTATGACAGAGCCAAAGTTGTTTGCTCTAATGATGACATTTTCAAAAAAGAGAAAGAATTTTTCGTTAATGTTTTACAAGATAATGGCTATCCAAAGACTCTTTTTCGCTTTATAGAAGCTGTTCTGTATGCTCCATGTTGGAGGTCTGACAACACCACCTATTTGAATATGAGTGTGCTAGATAAAGCAGCAGCGGTATAGTAGACGCAAAGATACTTCGGACAGAGCGAGCTTTAAAAGTTAAACCGCAAATGAGTTTACTATTGTTAGTCCGCTTAAGTCGTGCCAGGTATACGCAAAGGTGGGAATATTTCCAAGGTGGTATTTATTTCGTTTTGTAGTGAAGTTTCTACTTAATTTATATTTAATTATCTAATAATATTGAATGACAAAATTAATTTTACTAGGTAAATAAACACATTATGCGATTATGCCCTGATTGAGGAATAAATTATTTTTGCTCAAATGACATTCCTAGATAAGAGAAATCGACATTTAATGTTTCGTCGCGTCATATTGGCATTAAAGTATGTATTTACAACTACATCCCTTCCAGTAATTAGAATGAAAGATAAATTATATAAATCACTTGACTTGTCTTTACTTCCCAAATTTAATAATAACGTTGCTGTTATACTTTGACGCACGTTAATTATCATCTAGTATTTGTGTTGTGTTGTATTTTGTGGAATATGTGGAGACCATGGGATACTAATGAAATTGAGGATGAAGTTGAAGAACTCGCTGCTCCATGTGATGAGTTAGAAGAAGTTGATGATGCGGGAGAGAGACCAAGCCAGCGATCAATGCATTTTTTATCCGACGATGCGAAAAACATAGTCTTGAATGTATACAACGCACTAATTTCTGAAGGAGAAAGCAATGTTGTGAGAAGAACTGCGTTTTTAACTAAAGTGCCAAAAAGTACGGTTTTTCAAATTGCGAAAAATCAAGCGCTGCCACGTAAACGGCGTTCTGATTATGGGTGTCACAAAATATTAACAAAGCCTAATGAACATGCAATACGCGGCGTAGTTTATGACATGTATAAAACTAATGTGGTGCCAACAATTAAAACTATTCATGATACGATCATTGGTGACATGGGTATAAATTGTTCAATGACGACATTAAGGACATCGCTAAAAAATATGGGATTTCGCTATAAGAAGATAGATAAAAGACAACAAATAATGGAATCTCCGCGGATTAGAAAATGGCGATGCGAATACTTACAACAGATAAAAAAGTTTCGGGAAGAACAGAGACCGATATTTTACTTGGATGAAACTTGGTATGACACACATGATGTGGTTCAAAAAGGATGGACAGATAATTCTCGGAAATGCCAATTAGACATTCCACCTTCAAGAGGAAAACGTATTATAATTTTACATGTAGGCTCTGAGATGGGATGGGTGAACGATGGTCTCCTATTATCTGCGAAAAATATAAGAGACTGTCGATTGGACTACCATGAAGACATGAATTCAGATGTGTTTGAGTCGTGGTTTTCAAATAAGCTGTTACCAAATTTGCCACCTAATAGTGTGATCGTTATGGACAACGCCAGTTATCACTCAAGGCTTGCTGAAAAAGTGCCAAATAGTAATTCTACTAAAGCAGAAATTACAGATTTTCTTTACAAGAACAACATTTATTTTCAAGAAACTTACAATAAGAATCAATTACTGGAAGTGTTGTCCATTAAGAAGTTCTCTAAAAAATATGTAGTAGACACCATAGCTACAGAACTAGGCCATAGAGTTTTAAGATTGCCACCATATCATTGTTGTATGAATCCTATAGAAATGATATGGGTAGAATTAAAAACACACATTCGAAAACGTAACCAATGCCCCAAGTTTAGTGAGAAAATGATAGAAATAATTAAAGAAGAAGTTAATAAAATTCATGTAAATAGCTGGAAAAACTGTGTTCGGCATGTGATTGGCATTGAAGACCAATTTTTTAAATTTATTGATATTCCAGAATTAATTATTAATTTAAGAGACAGCGATAGTGACGATTGGCCATGTGATAGCGATAACGAAAATTAATTTATATATTGTACTCATAATTGTTGTTTTTTGTATATATCAATCAATAAACTGTAGTTATTTGTTGCATATACATATTTTCTATAATTTTTTGTCTTTCTTGATTGTATCTTTTTTTATTAACAATGTTGTTAAATAAAAATAATAAGTTTTTAAACACTAACAAACATTGCGTTTCCGTAGCCGCATTTCGATTTTAAGGATATGGATTTGCTTGTGAACTATTACAAAGGGATTGTCGTGTGTACAACATAATCCCACCTGCCATGCTCATTAACCTTTAAGTAGTAGCCTGAGGCGTCCGAAATATCTTTGCTCCAACTTTAATCGCTGACGGGTTAGTGAAGCTTAAATGTAATACTTCCTGTAAAACCTACGAATATGTGGCCCTCTAGCATACAAGCTAAGAACGCAGAGTTAAAGTATACACTTTACGAAGCTGCAAAACACGTTAACCTGAGCACCTTATGCTTAGATTTGCCATTACATATTCGTCTGGTATAATTACAAGACGGGGAAGAATTGCTAAGACTGCTTTCCGGGAGTTGCAAACTGTGCATATTATCACCCATAATTGCCGAATGCACCGAGAAACAATTTTCAAGGTGAAAATATAAATGTTAGGAAGCTTTAAAAACCTCTAGACCAGTGGTTCCCAAACTTATTTGGCCTACCGCCCCCTTTTCGGAAAAGAAGTTACTCAGCGCCCCCTGGAAATCTACATTCTTTAAGCGAACAAACAGAAAGATATTGTAATGGTAGCTTCTTGAGACTGATAATACGAGGGGGGTTCACGTCAAAACCGGAATTTCCTCTTTGAAAATAAAAATTGCTTGATTAGTGTGATTTTTTATTACATGCTATACCTATAGAATTTACTCTAATTTAATCAAATAATCAAGTACCCTTGTTGTCATGGTAACCGTTCATTTGTTATTAAACATGGCATGTAACACTGTCAGTTGCACTTTGAAACGGCGCATTATTATTCAGTTTCTTGTCAATGAAGGCGTTAAACCTGCTGAAATTGTATGCAGACCTAGTGCACAATTTGGTGAAAGTACACTTACAAAATCACAAGTATTGGAGTGGCCTGTTCGGTTTAAAAATGGCCGCGAAAGTGTAAGTGTTGATCCTGAGAGAGGAGGTTGCAAGGCCACAGAAGTGGTTTCTGCAGTTATTCAATCGGTGAATTACTGTTTCGGAAATAGTGAAATAAATTCATTTAAGTACTGGGCCAGTAAAAAAAAGTTCGTCAAGCAATTCGAAAAAGAGAACAAAGTGGATTATTATCAAAAGGAGTAATCCTTCAAAAGGAGTAATCCTTCAAAAGGAGTAATCCTTCAACAGGATAATCTCTAGCCACACACGGCAAAGATTGCGAAGGATTTTTTGACGAAATTGGACTGGGAAACTCTACCACATTTTGCATATAGTCCAGACTTGGGCTTCCACAGATTTTCATTTGTTTGAATCACTTAAAAGTCATCTTGGACGCAAACGATTTCAAGAAAGCTGCACTTTAAAAATGTATTCTAAATTGGTTTAGACAGCAGGAACAAAGTTTCTATTTTGCAGGATTTCATGCTTTGATGCAAAGTTGGAATAAATGTGTTTTTGTTAATGGAGATTATATTGAACAATAAAACTGTTATACATAAAGTTTCGAATTCCTTCCATTAAAAAAATAAATTCCGGTTTTGGCGTGAAGCCCCCTCGTAATTATCTATAAGAGTATTTCTAGGTAGGAAATTATTTTGAAAGAATAAATTAATTAGCAACTAAAAATTACAAAGGGAGATTTATACATTAAAAGTACAATATAAATATTTGAGAATTGTTTAAATTCATTAAACAATTCTACCTTAGATACAGTTACTGTTAAATTGTGAATAGTTTATTAAAAAGGTTCGAGCATAGAAGTTGATTTAGTTGGGATACTTGTTTGGTAACATCAGAACTTAGATTTTAATTTGTTTTAACTGACAATCGGAATAACTAAAGTGAAATCCAAACTCAAATGATTATCTGAAAAAGTCAATTATGAAATGTTATAATAAAATATATAATATAGAAATTTGGTATAAATTATTATTGCTAAAGAAAATTATATTTTTAAAATAACCATTTTTTCTGAAGTTGTAACCTCTATTTTAGTTAAAAGCAAATTTGAATAATAAAAAAAACCTTTATCATAATGGTATGTATTTACTTTCTGGATGGTGTATTAAAGGGTGTGATAAAGTAAAATTAAAGAAATAGAGAAGAAACGAATTTTAATAAACAGACTGAATAAATAAAGTAACAAATGGTATGAAGAAGAATAAGAACATTTAATAATGGTAAATAGTTTTCATGGAATAAATAAATCTGTAACTTGTATTTTGTGCGTTTAATCTTCGTATCTTCCCTTCCTTCTTTAAGCTTTCACCGCCCCCTTATTTTATTCACCGCCCCCCAAATGCACCCGAGGCTGCTATCGCCCCCTTGGATTGTTCCAGCGCCCCCCAAGGGGCGGTACCGCCCACTTTGGGAATCACTGCTCTAGACGACCTTTTAACACTAAAGAGACGGAACTTTGCTCCTAATGTGTCTTAGAAGGTGTTTTTAGCGCATAAAGACACCACAGCAAGCGATACACGTTAACCTGAGCAGCTTATGCTTAGATTTTCCATTTGCCATTACATATCCGTCTGGTATAATTACAAGACGTCGAAGAATTGCTAAGACTGCTTCCCACGAGTTGCAAACTGTGCATTTTAACACTTCTAATTGCCTTATGCACCGAGTAACAATTTTCAAGGTAAAACTATAAATGCCGGGACGCCATAATAACATATAGACGACGTTTTAACACTCAATAGACAGAATATTGAACCTAATGTGTAGTGTTTTTAGAGCATAGATATGACACAGAAAGCGATAGACGTAAGCCTGAGCAGCTTCTGCATTGCATTTTCCATTTGCCTTTACATACTCGTCTGGTATAATTACAAGACGTCGAAGAATTGCTAAGGCTGCTTTCCGGGAGTTGCAAACTGTGCATATTAACACCACTAATTGCCTAATGCACCCAGTAACAATTTTCAAGGTGAAAATTTAAATGTTGGGAGGCTATACAAACCTCTAGAAGACGTTTTAACACTAAAAAGAAAAATCTTTGATTATAATGAGTCTTAAAAGATGTTTGTAGCACATAAAAGCATCAAAATAAGCGATAGACGTTAACCTGAGCTGCTTCTGCATTGTATTTTCCATTTGCCTTTAAATACTCTTCTGGTATAATTACAAGACGTCGAAGAATTGATAAGGCTGCTTTCCGGGAATTGCAAACTGTGCATATAATTACCCATAATTGCCTAATGCACCAAGAAACAATTCTCAAGGTGAAAATATAAATTTTGGGAAGCTTTAAAAACCTCTAGAAGTCGTTTTTACACTAAAGAGACAGAACTTGGATCCTAATGTGCCTTAGAGGGTGTTTTTAGCCCATAAAGACACCACAGCAAGCGATACACGTTAACCTGAGCAGCTTATGCTTGGATTTTCCATTTGCCATTACATATTCGTTTGGTATAATTACAAGACGTCGAAGAATTGCTAAGACTGTTTCCCACGAGTTGCATAACTGTGCATATTAACACCAATAATTGCCTAATGCACAGAGTAACAATTTTCAAGGTAAAATATAAATGTTGGGAGGCTATACAAACCTCGAGACGACGTTTTAACACTAAAGAGCCAAAACTTTGCTCCTAATGTGTCTTAGAAGGTGTTTTTAACGCATAAAGACACCACAGCAAGCGATACACATTAACCTGAGCAGCTTATGCTTGGATTTTCCATTTTCCATTACATATTCGTCTGGTATAATTACAAGACGTCGAAGAATTGCTAAGACTGTTTCCCACGAGTTGCATAACTGTGCATATTAACACCTATAATTGCCTAATGCACAGAGTAACAATTTTCAAGGTATAAATATAAATGTTGGGAGGCTATACAAACCTCGAGACGACGTTTTAACACTAAAGAGCCAGAACTTTGCTCCTAATGTGTCTTAGAAGGTGTTTTTAGCGCATAAAGGCACCACAGCAAGCGATACACGTTAACCTGAGCAGCTTATGCTTGGATTTTCCATTTGCCATTACATATTCGTCTGGTATAATTACAAGACGTCGAAGAATTGCTAAGACTGTTTCCCACGAGTTGCATAACTGTGCATATTAACACCTATAATTGCCTAATGCACAGAGTAACAATTTTCAAGGTAAAAATATAAATGTTAGGAGGCTATACAAACCTCGAGACGACGTTTTAACACTAAAGAGCCAAAACTTTGCTCCTAATGTGTCTTAGAAGGTGTTTTTAACGCATAAAAACACCACAGCAAGCGATACACATTAACCTGAGCAGCTTATGCTGGGATTTTCCATTTGCCATTACATATTCGTCTGGTATAATTACAAGACGTCGAAGAATTGCTAAGACTGCTTCCCACGAGTTGCAAACTTTGCATATTAACACTTCTAATTGCCTCGTGCACCAAGTAACAATTTTCAAGGTGGTAATATAAATGCTGGGAAGCTTTAAAAACCTACAGACGACGTTTTAACATTAAAGAAACAGAACTTGGATTCTAATGGATCTTAGAGGGTGTTTTTAGCGCATAAAGACACCACAGCAAGCGATACCCGTTAACCTGAGCAGCTTATGCTTGGATTTTTCATTTGCATTACATATTCGTCTGGTATAATTACAAGACGTCGAAGAATTGCTAAGACTGCTTCCCACAAGTTGCAAACTGTGCATATTAACACTTCTAATTGCCTCGTGCACCAAGTAACAATTTTCAAGGTGGTAATATAAATGCTGGGAAGCTTTAAAAACCTCCAGACGACGTTTTAACATTAAAGAGACAGAACTTGGATCCTAATAGATCTTAGAGGGTGTTTTTAGCGCATAAAGACACCACAGCAAGCGATGCACGTTAACCTGAGCAGCTTATGCTTGGATTTCCATTTGCCATTACATATTCGTCTGGTATAATTACAAGACGTCGAAGAATTGCTAAGACTGCTTCCCACGAGTTGCAAACTGTGCATTTTAACACTTCTAATTGCCTCGTGCACCAAGTAGCAATTTTCAAGGTGGTAATATAAATGCTGGGAAGCTTTAAAAACCTACAGACGACGTTTTAACATTAAAGTAACAGAACTTGGATTCTAATGGATCTTAGAGGGTGTTTTTATCGCATAAAGACACCACAGCAAGCGATACCCGTTAACCTGAGCAGCTTGTGCTTGGATTTTTCATTTGCCATTACATATTCGTCTGGTATAATTACAAGACGTCGAAGAATTGCTAAGACTGCTTCCCACGAGTTGCAAACTGTGCATATTAACACTTCTAATTGCCTCGTGCACCAAGTAACAATTTTCAAGGTGGTAATATAAATGCTGGGAAGCTTTAAAAACCTCCAGACGACGTTTTAACATTAAAGAGACAGAACTTGGATCCTAATAGATCTTAGAGGGTGTTTTTAACGCATAAAGACACCACAGCAAGCGATGCACGTTAACCTGAGCAGCGTATGCTTGGGTTTCCATTTGCCATTACATATTCGTCTGGTATAATTACAAGACGTCGAAGAATTCCTAAGACTGCTTCCCACGAGTTGCAAACTGTGCATTTTAACACTTCTAATTGCCTCGTGCACCAAGTAACAATTTTCAAGGTGGTAATATAAATGCTGGGAAGCTTTAATACCCTCCAGACGACGTTTTAACATTAAAGAGACAGAACTTGGAACCTAATGGATCTTAGAGGGTGTTTTTAGCGCATAAACACACCACAGCAAGCGATGCACGTTAACCTGAGCAGCTTATGCTTGGATTTCCATTTGCCATTTCATATTCGTTGGTATAATTACAAGACGTGGAAGAATTGCTAAGACTGCTTCCCACGAGTTGCAAGCTGTGCATAGTAACACTTCTAATTGCCTCGTGCATCAAGTAACAATTTTCAAGGTGGTAATATAAATGCTGGAAAGCTATAAAAAGCTCCAGACGACGTTTTGACATTAAAGAGACAGAACTTGGATCCTAATGGATCGTAGAGGGTGTTTTTAGCGCATAAAGACACCACAGCAAGCGATACACGTTAACCCGATCAGCTTATGCTTGGATTTTCCATTTGCCATTACATATTCGTCTGGTATAATTACAAGACGTCGAAGAATTGCTAAGACTGCTTCCCACGAGTTGCAAACTGTGCATTTTAACACTTCTAATTGCCTCGTGCATCAAGTAACAATTTTCAAGGTGGTAATATAAATGCTGGGAAGCTTTAAAAACATACAGACGACGTTTTAACATTAAAGAGACAGAACTTGGATCCTAATAGATCTTAGAGGGTGTTTTTAGCGCATAAAGACACCACAGCAAGCGATGCACGTTAACCTGAGCAGCTTATGCTTGGATTTTCCATTTGCCATTACATATTCGTCTGGTATAATTACAAGACGTCGAAGAATTGCTAAGACTGCTTCCCACGAGTTGCAAACTGTGAATTTTAACACTTCTAATTGCCTCGTGCATCAAGTAACAATTTTCAAGGTGGTAATATAAATGCTGGGAAGCTTTAAAAACCTCCAGACGACGTTTTAACATTAAAGAGACAGAACTTGGATGCTAATGGTTCTTAGAGGGCGTTTTTAGCGCATAAAGACACCACAACAAGCAATACACGTTAACCCGAGCAGCGTATGCTTGAATTTTCCATTTGCCATTACATATTCGTCTGGTATAATTACAAGACGTCGAAGAATTATTAAGACTGCTTCCCACGAGTTGCAAGCTGTGCATATTAACACTTCTAATTGCCTCGTGCACCATGTAACAATTTTCAAGGTGAAAATATAAATGTTGGGAGGCTATACAAACCTCGAGACGACGTTTTAACACTAAAGAGCCAGAACTTTGCTTCTAATGTGTCTTAGAAGGTGTTTTTAGCGCATAAAGACACCACAGCAAGCGATGCACGTTAACCTGAGCAGCTTATGTTTGGATTTCCATTTGCCATTACATATTCGTTGGTATAATTACAAGACGTCGAAGAATTGCTAAGACTGTTTCCCACGAGTTGCAAACTGTGCATATTAACACCTATAATTGCCTAATGCACAGAGTAACAATTTTCAACGTAAAAATATAAATGTTGGGAGGCTATACAAAACTCGAGACGACGTTTTAACACTAAAGAGCCAGAACTTTGCTTCTAATGTGTCTGAGAAGGTGTTTTTAGCGCATAAAGACACCACAGCAAGCGATGCACGTTAACCTGAGCAGCTTATGCTTGGATTTCCATTTGCCATTACATATTCGTTGGTATAATTAGAAGACGTCGAAGAATTGCTAAGACTGCTTCCCACGAGTTGCAAACTGTGCATATTAACATTTCTAATTGCCTCGTGCATCAAGTAACAATTTTCAAGGTGGTAATATAAATGCTGGGAAGCTTTAAAAACCTCCAGACGACGTTTTAACATTAAAGAGACAGAACTTGGATTGTACTGGATCTTAGAGGGTGTTTTTAGCGCATAAAGACACCACAGCAAGCGATACACGTTAACCTGAGCAGCTTATGCTTGGATTCTCCATTTGCCATTATATATTCGTCTGGTATAATTACAAGACTTCGAAGAATTGCTAAGACTGTTTCCCACGAGTTGCAAACTGTGCATATTAACATTTCTAATTGCCTTGTGCATCAAGTAACAATTTTCAAGGTAAAAATATAAATGTTGGGAGGCTATACAAACCTCGAGACGACGTTTTAACACTAAAGAGCCAGAACTTTGCTCCTAATGTGTCTTAGAAGGTGTTTTTAGCGCATAAAGGCACCACAGCAAGCGATACACGTTAACCTGATCAGCTTATGCTTGGATTTTCCATTTACCATTACATATTCGTCTGGTATAATTACAAGACTTCGAAGAATTGCTAAGACTGTTTCCCACGAGTTGCAAACTGTGCATATTAACACCTATAATTGCCTAATGCACAGAGTAACAATTTTCAAGGTAAAAATATAAATGTTGGGAAGCTTTAAAAACCTCCAGACGACGTTTTAACATTAAAGAGACAGAACTTGGATCCTAATGGATCTTAGAGGGTGTTTTTAGCGCATAAAGACACCACAGCAAGCGATGCACGTTAACCTGAGCAGCTTATGCTTGGATTCCATTTGCCATTACATATTCGTTGGTATAATTACAAGACGTCGAAGAATTGCTAAGACTGCTTCCCACGAGTTGCAAACTGTGCATATTAACACTTCTAATTGCCTCGTGCACCAAGTAACAATTTTCAAGGTGGTAATATAAATGCTAGGAAACTTTAAAAACATCCAGACAACGTTTTAACACTAAACAGCCAGAACTTTGCTCCTAATGTGTCTTAGAAGGTGTTTTTAGCGCATAAACACACCACAGCAAGCGATACACGTTAACCTGAGCAGCTTATGCTTGGATTTTCCATTTGCCATTACATATTCGTCTGGTATAATTACAAGACTTCGGAGAATTGCTAAGATTGTTTCCCACGAGTTGCAAACTGTGCATATTAACACCTATAATTGCCTAATGCACAGAGTAACAATTTTCAAGGTAAAAATATAAATGTTGGGAGGCTATACAAACCTCGAGACGACGTTTTAACACTAAAGAGCCAGAACTTTGCTCTTAATGTGTCTTAGAAGGTGTTTTTAGCGCATAAAGACACCACAACAAGCGATGCACGTTAACCTGAGCAGCTTATGCTTGGATTTTCCATTTCCCATTACATATTCGTCTGGTATAATTACAAGACTTCGAAGAATTGCTAAGACTGTTTCCCACGAGTTGCAAACTGTGCATATTAACACCTATAATTGCCTAATGCACAGAGTAACAATTTTCAAGGTGGTAATATAAATGTTGGGAAGCTTTAAAAACCTCCAGACGACGTTTTAACATTAAAGAGACAGAACTTGGATCCTAATGGATCATAGAGGGTGTTTTTAGCGCATAAAGAGACCACAGCAAGCGATGCACGTTAACCTGAGCAGCTTATGCTTGGATTTCCATTTGCCATTACATATTCGTTGGTATAATTACAAGACGTCGAAGAATTGCTAAGACTGCTTCCCACGAGTTGCAAACTGTGCATATTAACACTTCTAATTGCCTCGTGCACCAAGTAACAATTTTCAAGGTGGTAATATAAATGCTAGAAAGCTTTAAAAACCTCCAGACAACGTTTTAACACTAAAGAGCCAGAACTTTGCTCTTAATGTGTCTTAGAAGGTGTTTTTAGCGCATAAAGACACCACAGCAAGCGATGCACGTTCACCTGAGCAGCTTATTCTTGGATTTTCCATTTGCCATTACATATTCGCCTGGTATAATTACAAGACTTCGAAGAATTCCTAAGACTGTTTCCCACGAGTTGCAAACTGTGCATATTAACACCTATAATTGCCTAATGCACAGAGTAACAATTTTCAAGGTAAAAATATAAATCTTGGGGGCTATACAAACCTCGAGACGACGTTTTAACACTAAAGAGCCAGAACTTTGCTCCTAATGTGTCTTAGAAGGTGTTTTTAGCGCATAAAGACACCACAACAAGCGATGCACGTTAACCTGAGCAGCTTATGCTTGGATTTCCATTTGACATTACATACTCGTTGGTATAATTACAAGACGTCGAAGAATTGCTAAGACTGCTTCCCACGAGTTGCAAACTGTGCATATAACACTTCTAATTGCCTCGTGCATCAAGTAACAATTTTCAAGGTGGTAATATAAATACTTGGAAGCTTTAAAAACCTCCAGACGACGTTTTGACATTAAAGAGACAGAACTTGGAAACTAATGGATCTTAGAGGGTGTTTTTAGCGCATAAAGACACAACAGCAAGCGATGCACGTTAACCTGAGCAGCTTATGCTTGGATTCTCCATTTGCCATTATATATTCGTCTGGTATAATTACAAGACTTCGAAGAATTGCTAAGACTGTTTCCCACGAGTTGCAAACTGTGCATATTAACATTTCTAATTGCCTTGTGCATCAAGTAACAATTTTCAAGGTAAAAATATAAATGTTGGGAGGCTATACAAACCTCGAGACGACGTTTTAACACTAAAGAGCCAGAACTTTGCTCCTAATGTGTCTTAGAAGGTGTTTTTAGCGCATAAAGGCACCACAGCAAGCGATACACGTTAACCTGATCAGCTTATGCTTGGATTTTCCATTTACCATTACATATTCGTCTGGTATAATTACAAGACTTCGAAGAATTGCTAAGACTGTTTCCCACGAGTTGCAAACTGTGCATATTAACACTTCTAATTGCCTAATGCACAGAGTAACAATTTTCAAGGTAAAATATAAATGTTGGGAAGCTTTAAAACCTCCAGACGACGTTTTAACATTAAAGAGACAGAACTTGGATCCTAATGGATCTTAGAGGGTGTTTTTAGCGCATAAAGACACCACAGCAAGCGATGCACGTTAACCTGAGCAGCTTATGCTTGGATTCCATTTGCCATTACATATTCGTTGGTATAATTACAAGACGTCGAAGAATTGCTAAGACTGCTTCCCACGAGTTGCAAACTGTGCATATTAACACTTCTAATTGCCTCGTGCACCAAGTAACAATTTTCAAGGTGGTAATATAAATGCTAGGAAACTTTAAAAACCTCCAGACAACGTTTTAACACTAAACAGCCAGAACTTTGCTCCTAATGTGTCTTAGAAGGTGTTTTTAGCGCATAAACACACCACAGCAAGCGATACACGTTAACCTGAGCAGCTTATGCTTGGATTTTCCATTTGCCATTACATATTCGTCTGGTATAATTACAAGACTTCGGAGAATTGCTAAGATTGTTTCCCACGAGTTGCAAACTGTGCATATTAACACCTATAATTGCCTAATGCACAGAGTAACAATTTTCAAGGTAAAAATATAAATGTTGGGAGGCTATACAAACCTCGAGACGACGTTTTAACACTAAAGAGCCAGAACTTTGCTCTTAATGTGTCTTAGAAGGTGTTTTTAGCGCATAAAGACAGCACAACAAGCGATGCACGTTAAACTGAGCAGCTTATGCTTGGATTTTCCATTTCCCATTACATATTCGTCTGGTATAATTACAAGACTTCGAAGAATTGCTAAGACTGTTTTCCACGAGTTGCAAACTGTGCATATTAACACCTATAATTGCCTAATGCACAGAGTAACAATTTTCAAGGTGGTAATATAAATGTTGGGAAGCTTTAAAAACCTCCAGACGACGTTTTAACATTAAAGAGACAGAACTTGGATCCTAATGGATCTTAGAGGGTGTTTTTAGCGCATAAAGAGACCACAGCAAGCGATGCACGTTAACCTGAGCAGCTTATGCTTGGATTTCCATTTGCCATTACATATTCGTTGGTATAATTACAAGACGTCGAAGAATTGCTAAGACTGCTTCCCACGAGTTGCAAACTGTGCATATTAACACTTCTAATTGCCTCGTGCACCAAGTAACAATTTTCAAGGTGGTAATATAAATGCTAGAAAGCTTTAAAAACCTCCAGACAACGTTTTTAACACTAAAGAGCCAGAACTTTGCTCTTAATGTGTCTTAGAAGGTGTTTTTAGCGCATAAAGACACCACAGCAAGCGATGCACGTTTACCTGAGCAGCTTATTCTTGGATTTTCCATTTGCCATTACATATTCGCCTGGTATAATTACAAGACTTCGAAGAATTCCTAAGACTGTTTCCCACGAGTTGCAAACTGTGCATATTAACACCTATAATTGCCTAATGCACAGAGTAACAATTTTCAAGGTAAAAATATAAATCTTGGGGGCTATACAAACCTCGAGACGACGTTTTAACACTAAAGAGCCAGAACTTTGCTCCTAATGTGTCTTAGAAGGTGTTTTTAGCGCATTAAAGACACCACAACAAGCGATGCACGTTAACCTGAGCAGCTTATGCTTGGATTTCCATTTGACATTACATACTCGTTGGTATAATTACAAGACGTCGAAGAATTGCTAAGACTGCTTCCCACGAGTTGCAAACTGTGCATATTAACACCTCTAATTGCCTCGTGCATCAAGTAACAATTTTCAAGGTGGTAATATAAATACTTGGAAGCTTTAAAAACCTCCAGACGACGTTTTGACATTAAAGAGACAGAACTTGGAAACTAATGGATCTTAGAGGGTGTTTTTAGCGCATAAAGACACAACAGCAAGCGATGCACGTTAACCTGAGCAGCTTATGCTTGGATTTCCATTTGCCATTACATATTCGTTGGTATAATTACAAGACGTCGAAGAATTGCTTAGACTCCTTCCAGGAGTTGCAAACTGTGCATATTAACATTTCTAATTGCCTCGTGCATCAAGTAACAATTTTCAAGGTGGTAATATAAATGCTGGGAAGCTTTAAAAACCTCCAGACGATGTTTTAACATTAAAGAGACAGAACTTGGATCCTAAGGGAACTTAGAAGGTGTTTTTAGCGCATAAAGACATCACAGCAAGCGATACACGTTAACCTGAGCAGCTTATGCTTGGATTTTCCATTTGCCATTACATATTCGTCTGGTATAATTACAAGACCTCGAAGAATTGCTAAGACTGTTTCCCACGAGTTGCAAACTGTGCATATTAACACCTATAATTGCCTAATGCACAGAGTAACAATTTTCGAGGTAAAAATATAAATGTTGGGAGGCTATACAAACCTCGAGACGACGTTTTAACACTAAAGAGCCAGAACTTTGCTCCTAATGTGTTTTAGAAGGTGTTTTTAGCGCATAAAGACACCACAACAAGCGATGCACGTTAACCTGAGCAGCTTATGCTTGGATTTCCATTTGACATTACATACTCGTTGGTATAATTACAAGACGTCGAAGAATTGCTAAGACTGCTTCCCACGAGTTGCAAACTGTGCATAGTAACACTTCTAACTGGCTCGTGCATAAAGTAACAATTTTCAAGGTGGTAATATAAATGCTGGAAAGCTATAAAAACCTCCAGACGACGTTTTGACATTAAAGAGACAGAACTTGGATCCTAATGGATCGCAGAGGGTGTTTTTAGCGCTTAAAGATACCACAGCAAGCGATAAACGTTAACCCGAGCAGCTTATGCTTGGATTTTCCATTTGCCATTACATATTCGTCTGGTATAATTACAAGACGTCGAAGAATTGCTAAGACTGCTTCTCACGAGTTGCAAACTGTGCATATTAACACTTCTAATTGCCTCGTGTACCAAGTAACAATTTTCAAGGTGGTAATATAAATGCTAGGAAGCTTTAAAAACCTCCAGACGACGTTTTAACATTAAAGAGACAGAACTTGGATCCTAATGGTTCTTAGAGGGTGTTTTTAGCGCATAAAGACACCACAGCAAGCGATACACGTTAACCCGAGCAGCGTATGCTTGGATTTTCCATTTGCCATTACATATTCGTCTGGTATAATTACAAGACGTCGAAGAATTGCTAAGACTGCTTCCTACGAGTTGCAAATTGCATATTAACACTTCTAATTGCCTCGTGCACCATCTAACAATTTTCAAGGTGATAATATAGATGCTGCGAAGCTTTAAAAGCCTCCAGACGACGTTTTAACATTAAAGAGACAAAACTTGGATCTTAATGGTTCTTAGAGGGTGTTTTTAGCGCATAAAGACACCACAGCAAGCGATACACGTTAACCCGAGCAGCGTATGCTTGGATTTTCCATTTGCCATTACATATTAGTCTGGTATAATTACAAGACGTCGAAGAATTGCTAAGACTGCTTCCCACGAGTTGCAAACTGTGCATATTAACACTTCTAATTGCCTCGTGCACCATGTAACAATTTTCAAGGTGATAATATAAATGCTGGGAAGCTATACAAACTTCCAGACGACGTTTTAACATTAAAGAGACAGAACTTGGATCCTAATGGATCTTAGAGGGTGTTTTTAGCGCATAAAGACACCACAGCAAGCGATACACGTTAACCTGAGCAGCTTATGCTTGGATTTTCCATTTGCCATTACATATTCGTCGTGTATAATTACAAGACGTCGAAGAATTGCTAAGACTGCTTCCCACGAGTTGCAAACTGTGCATATTAACACTTCTAATTGCCTCGTGCACCAAGTAACAATTTTCAAGGTAGTAATATAAATGCTGGGAAGCTTTAAAAATATCCAGACGGCGTTTTAACACTTAAGAGCCAGAACTTTGCTCCTAATGGATCTTAGAGGGTGTTTTTAGCGCATAAAGACACCACAGCAAGCGATACACGTTAACCTGAGCAAACTGTGCATATTAACACTTCTAATTGCCTCGTGCACCATGTAACAATTTTCAAGGTGATAATATAAATGCTGGGAAGCTATAAAAACTTCAAGACGACGTTTTAACATTAAAGAGACAGAACTTGGATCTTAATGGTTCTTAGAGGGTGTTTTTAGCGCATAAAGACACCACAGCAAGCGATACACGTTAACCCGAGCAGCGTATGCTTGGATTTTCCATTTGCCATTACATATTCGTCTGGTATAATTACAAGACGTCGAAGAATTGCTAAGACTGCTTCCCACGAGTTGCAAACTGTGCATATTAATACTTCTAATTGCCTCGTGCACCATGTAACAATTTTCAAGGTGATAATATAAATGCTGGGAAGCTATAAAAACCTCCAGACGACGTTTTAACATTAAAGAGACAGAACTTGGATCCTAATGGATCTTAGAGGGTGTTTTTAGCGCATAAAGACACCACAGCAAGCGATACACGTTAACCTGAGCAGCTTATGCTTGGATTTTCCATTTGCCATTACATATTCGTCTTGTATAATTACAAGACTTCGAAGAATTGCTAAGACTGTTTCCCACGAGTTGCAAACTGTGCATATTCACACCTATAATTGCCTAATGCACAGAGTAACAATTTTCAAGGTAAAAATATAAATGTTGGGAGGCTATACAAACCTCGAGACGACGTTTTAACACTAAAGAGCCAGAACTTTGCTTCTAATGTGTCTTAGAAGGTGTTTTTAGCGCATAAAGACACCACAGCAAGCGACGCACGTTAACCTGAGCAGCTTATGCTTGGATTTCCATTTGCCATTACATATTCGTTGGTATAATTACAAGACGTCGAAGAATTGCTAAGACTGCTTCCCACGAGTTGCAAACTGTGCATATTAACATTTCTAATTGCCTCGTGCATCAAGTAACAATTTTCAAGGTGGTAATATAAATGCTGGGAAGCTTTAAAACCTCCAGACGGCGTTTTGACATTAAAGAGACAGAACCTGGATCCCAATGGATCTTAGAGGGTGTTTTTAGCGCATAAAGACACCACAGCAAGCGACGCACGTTAACCTGAGCAGCTTATGCTTGGATTTCCATTTGCCATTACATATTCGTTGGTATAATTACAAGACGTCGAAGAATTGCTAAGACTGCTTCCCACGAGTTGCAAACTGTGCATATTAACATTTCTAATTGCCTCGTGCATCAAGTAACAATTTTCAAGGTGGTAATATAAATGCTGGAAAGCATTAAAAACCTCCAGACGACTTTTTAACATTAAAGAGACAGAACTTGGATCCTAATGGAACTTAGAGGGTGTTTTTAGCGCATAAAGACACCACAGCAAGCGATGCACGTTAACCTGAGCAGCTTATGCTTGGATTTTCCATTTGCCATTACATATTCGTTGGTATAATTACAAGACGTCGAAGAATTGCTAAGACTGTTTCCCACGAGTTGCAAACTGTGCATATTAACACTTCTAATTGCCTCGTGCATCAAGTAACAATTTTCAAGGTGGTAATATAAATGCTGGGAAGCTTTAAAAACCTCCAGACGGCGTTTTGACATTAAAGAGACAGAACCTGGATCCCAATGGATCTTAGAGGGTGTTTTTAGCGCATAAAGACACCACAGCAAGCGATGCACGTTAACCTAAGCAGCTTATGCTTGGATTTCCATTTGCCATTACATATTTGGGTATAATTACAAGACGTCGAAGAATTGCTAGACTGCTTTCCAGGAGTTGCAAACTGTGCATATTAACATTTCTAATTGCCTCGTGCATCAAGTAACAATTTTCAAGGTGGTAATATAAATGCTGGGAAGCTTTAAAAACCTCCAGACGACGTTTTAACATTAAAGAGACAGAACTTGGATCTTAATGGTTCTTAGAGGGTGTTTTTAGCGCATAAAGACACCACAGCAAGCGGTACACGTTAACCCGAGCAGCGTATGCTTGGATTTTCTATTTGCCATTACATATTCGTCTGGTATAATTACAAGACGTCGAAGACTTGCTAAGACTGCTTCCCACGAGTTGCAAGCTGTGCATATTAACACTCTAATTGCCTCGTGCACCATGTAACAATTTTCAAGGTGATAATATAAATGCTGGGAAGCTATACAAACCACGAGACGACGTTTTAACACTAAAGAGCCAGAACTTTGCTCCTAATGTGTCTTAGAAGGTGTTTTTAGCGCATAAAGACACCACAGCAAGCGATACACGTTAACATGAGCAGCTTATGCTTGGATTTTCCATTTGCCATTACGTATTCGTCTGGTATAATTACAAGACTTCGAAGAATTGCTAAGACTATTTCCCACGAGTTGCAAACTGTGCATATTAACACCTATAATTGCCTAATGCACAGAGTAACAATTTTCAAGGTAAAAATATAAATGTTGGGAGGCTATACAAACCTCGAGACGACGTTTTAACACTAAAGAGCCAGAACTTTGCTCCTAATGTGTCTTAGAATGTGTTTTTAGCGCATAAAGACACACAGCAAGCGATGCACGTTAACCTGAGCAGCTTATGCTTGGATTTTCCATTTGCCATTACATATTCGTTGGTATAATTACAAGACGTCGAAGATTGCTAAGACTGCTTCCCACGAGTTGCAAACTGTGCATATTAACATTTCTAATTGCCTCGTGCATCAAGTAACAATTTTCAAGGTGGTAATATAAACGCTGGGAAGCTTTAAAAACCTCCAGATTCCGTTTAAACATTAAAGAGACAGAACTTGGATCCTAATGGATCTTAGAGGGTGTTTTTAGCGCATAAAGACACCACAGCAAGCGATACACGTTAACCTGAGCAGCATATGCTTGGATTTTCCATTTGCCATTACATATTCGTCTGGTATAATTACAAGACTTCGAAGAATTGCTAAGACTGTTTCCCACGAGTTGCAAACTAAGCATATTAACGCCTATAATTGCCTAATGCACAGAGTAACAATTTTCAAATATAAATGTTGGGAGGCTATACAAACCTCGAGACGACGTTTTAACACTAAAGAGCCAAAACTTTGCTCTTAATGTGTCTTAGAAGGTATTTTTAGCGCATAAAGACACCACAGCAAGCGATGCACGTTAACCTGAGCAGCTTATGCTTGGATTTTCCATTTGCCATTACATATTCGTCTGGTATAATTACAAGACGTCGAAGAATTGCTAAGAATGTTTCCCACGAGTTGCAACCTGTGCATATTACACCTATAATTGCCTAATGCACAAAGTAACAATTTCAAGGTAAAATATAAATGTTGGGAGGCTATACAAACCTGGAGACGACGTTTTAACACTAAAGAGCCAGAACTTTGCTTCTAATGTGTCTTAGAAGGTGTTTTTAGCGCATAAAGACACCACAGCAAGCGATACACGTTAACCTGAGCAGCTTATGCTTGGATTTTCCATTTGCCATTACATATTCTTCTGGTATAATTACAAGACTTCGAAGAATTGCTAAGACTGTTTCCCACGAGTTGCAAACTGTGCATATTAACACCTATAATTGCCTAATGCACAGAGTAACAATTTTCAAGGTAAAAATATAAATGTTGGGAGGCTATACAAACCTCGAGACGACGTTTTAACACTAAAGAGCCAGAACTTTGCTCCTAATGTGTCTTAGAAGGTTTTTTTAGCGCATAAAGACACACAGCAAGCGATGCACGTTAACCTGAGCAGCTTATGCTTGGATTTTCCATTTGCCATTACATATTCTTCTGGTATAATTACAAGACTTCGAAGAATTGCTAAGACTGTTTCCACGAGTTGCAAACTGTGCATATTAACATTTCTAATTGCCTCGTGCATCAAGTAACAATTTTCAAAGTGGTAATATAAATAATATAAATGCTGGGAAGCTTTAAAAACCTCCAGATTCCGTTTTAACATTAAAGAGACAGAACTTGGATCCTAATGGATCTTAGAGGGTGTTTTTAGCGCATCAAGACACCACAGCAAGCGATACACGTTAACCTGAGCAGCTTATGCTTGGATTTTCCATTTGCCATTACATATTCGTCTGGTATAATTACTAGACTTCGAAGAATTGCTAAGACTGTTTCCCACGAGTTGCAAACTGTGCATATTAACACCTATAATTGCCTAATGCACAGAGTAACAATTTTCAAGGTAAAAATATAAATGTTGGGAGGCTATACAAACCACGAGACGACGTTTTAACACTAAAGAGCCAGAACTTTGCTCCTAATGTGTCTTAGAAGGTGTTTTTAGCGCATAAAGACACCACAGCAAGCGATACACGTTAACATGAGCAGCTTATGCTTGGATTTTCCATTTGCCATTACATATTCGTCTGGTATAATTACAAGACTTCGAAGAATTGCTAAGACTGTTTCCCACGAGTTGCAAACTGTGCATATTAACACCTATAATTGCCTAATGCACAGAGTAACAATTTTCAAGGTAAAAATATAAATGTTGGGAGGCTATACAAACCTCGAGACGACGTTTTAACACTAAAGAGCCAAAACTTAGCTCTTAATGTGTCTTAGAAGGTATTTTTAGCGCATAAAGACACCACAGCAAGCGATGCACGTTAACCTGAGCAGCTTATGCTTGGATTTTCCATTTGCCATTACATATTCTTCTGGTATAATTACAAGACTTCGAAGAATTGCTAAGACTGTTTCCCACGAGTTGCAAACTGTGCATATTAACACCTATAATTGCCTAATGCACAGAGTAACAATTTTCAAGGTAAAAATATAAATGTTGGGAGGCTATACAAACCTCGAGACGACGTTTTAACACTAAAGAGCCAGAACTTTGCTCCTAATGTGTCTTAGAAGGTTTTTTTAGCGCATAAAGACACCACAGCAAGCGATACACGTTAACATGAGCAGCTTATGCTTGGATTTTCCATTTGCCATTACATATTCGTCTGGTATAATTACAAGACTTCGAAGAATTGCTAAGACTGTTTCCCACGAGTTGCAAACTGTGCATATTAACACCTATAATTGCCTAATGCACAGAGTAACAATTTTCAAGGTAAAAATATAAATGTTGGGAGGCTATACAAACCACGAGACGACGTTTTAACACTAAAGAGCCAGAACTTTGCTCCTAATGTGTCTTAGAAGGTGTTTTTAGCGCATAAAGACACCACAGCAAGCGATACACGTTAACATGAGCAGCTTATGCTTGGATTTTCCATTTGCCATTACGTATTCGTCTGGTATAATTACAAGACTTCGAAGAATTGCTAAGACTGTTTCCCACGAGTTGCAAACTGTGCATATTAACACCTATAATTGCCTAATGCACAGAGTAACAATTTTCAAGGTAAAAATATAAATGTTGGGAGGCTATACAAACCTCGAGACGACGTTTTAACACTAAAGAGCCAGAACTTTGCTCCTAATGGATCTTAGAGGGTGTTTTTAGCGCATAAAGACACCACAGCAAGCGATGCACGTTAACCTGAGCAGCTTATGCTTGGATTTTCCATTTGCCATTACATATTCGTTGGTATAATTACAAGACGTCGAAGAATTGCTAAGACTGCTTCCCACGAGTTGCAAACTGTGCATATTAACATTTCTAATTGCCTCGTGCATCAAGTAACAATTTTCAAGGTGGTAATATAAACGCTGGGAAGCTTTAAAAACCTCCAGATTCCGTTTTAACATTAAAGAGACAGAACTTGGATCCTAATGGATCTTAGAGGGTGTTTTTAGCGCATAAAGACACCACAGCAAGCGATACACGTTAACCTGAGCAGCATATGCTTGGATTTTCCATTTGCCATTACATATTCGTCTGGTATAATTACAAGACTTCGAAGAATTGCTAAGACTGTTTCCCACGAGTTGCAAACTAAGCATATTAACGCCTATAATTGCCTAATGCACAGAGTAACAATTTTCAAATATAAATGTTGGGAGGCTATACAAACCTCGAGACGACGTTTTAACACTAAAGAGCCAAAACTTTGCTCTTAATGTGTCTTAGAAGGTATTTTTAGCGCATAAAGACACCACAGCAAGCGATGCACGTTAACCTGAGCAGCTTATGCTTGGATTTTCCATTTGCCATTACATATTCGTCTGGTATAATTACAAGACTTCGAAGAATTGCTAAGACTGTTTCCCACGAGTTGCAAACTGTGCATATTAACACCTATAATTGCCTAATGCACAGAGTAACAATTTTCAAGGTAAAAATATAAATGTTGGGAGGCTATACAAACCTCGGGAAGACGTTTTAACACTAAAGAGCCAGAACTTTGCTCCTAATGTGTCTTAGAAGGTGTTTTTAGTGCATAAAGACACCACATCAAGCGATGCACGTTAACCTGAGCAGCTTATGCTTGGATTTTCCATTTGCCATTACATACTCGTTGGTATAATTACAAGACGTCGAAGAGTTGCTAAGACTGCTTCCCACGAGTTGCAAACTGTGCATATTAACACTTCTAATTGCCTCGTGCACCAAGTAACAATTTTCAAGGTGGTAATATAAATGCTGGGAAGCTTTAAAAACCTCCAGACGACGTTTTAACACTTAAGAGCCAGAACTTTGCTCCTAATGGATCTTAGAGGGTGTTTTTAGCGCATAAAGACACCACAGCAAGCGATACACATTAACCTGGGCAGCTTATGCTTGGGTTTTTCATTTGCCATTACATATTCGTCTGATATAATTACTAGACTTCGAAGAATTGCTAAGACTGTTTCCCACGAGTTGCAAACTGTGCATATTAACACTTCTAATTGCCTCGTGCACCAAGTAACAATTTTCAAGGTGGTAATATAAATGCTGAGAAGCTTTAAAAACCTCCAAACAACGTTTTAACATTAAAGAGACAGAGCTTGGATCCTAATGGATCTTAGAGGGTGTTTTTAGCGCATAAAGACACCACAGCAAGCGATGCACGTTAACATGAGCAGCGTATGCTTGGATTTTCCATTTGCCATTACATATTCGTCTGGTATAATTACAAGACTTCGAAGAATTGCTAAGACTGTTTCCCACGAGTTGCAAACTGTGCATATTAACACCTATAATTGCCTAATGCACAGAGTAACAATTTTCAAGGTAAAAATATAAATGTTGGGAGGCTATACAAACCACGAGACGACGTTTTAACACTAAAGAGCCAGAACTTTGCTCCTAATGTGTCTTAGAAGGTGTTTTTAGCGCATAAAGACACCACAGCAAGCGATACACGTTAACCTGAGCAGCTTATGCTTGGATTTTCCATTTGCCATTACATATTCGTCTGGTATAATTACAAGACTTCGAATAATTGCTAAGACTGTTTCCCACGAGTTGCAAACTGTGCATATTAACATCTATAATTGCCTAATGCACAGAGTAACAATTTTCAAGGTAAAAATATAAATGTTGGGAGGCTATACAAACCACGAGACGACGTTTTAACACTAAAGAGCCAGAACTTTGCTCCTAATGTGTCTTAGAAGGTGTTTTTAGCGCATAAAGACACCACAGCAAGCGATGCACGTTAACCTGAGCAGCTTATGCTTGGATTTCCATTTGCCATTACATATTCGTTGGTATAATTACAAGACGTCGAAGAATTGCTAAGACTGCTTCCCACGAGTTGCAAACTGTGCATATTAACATTTCTAATTGCCTCGTGCATCAAGTAACAATTTTCAAGGTGGTAATATAAATGCTGGGAAGCTTTAAAAACCTCCAGATGCCGTTTTAACATTAAAGAGACAGAACTTGGATCCTAATGGATCTTAGAGGGTGTTTTTAGCGCATAAAGACACCACAGCAAGCGATACACGTTAACCTGAGCAGCTTATGCTTGGATTTTCCATTTGCCATTACATATTCGTCTGGTATAATTACAAGACTTCGAAGAATTGCTAAGACTGTTTCCCACGAGTTGCAAACTGTGCATATTAATACCTATAATTGCCTAATGCACAGAGTAACAATTTTTAAATATAAATGTTGGGAGGCTATACAAACCTCGGGAAGACGTTTTAACACTAAAGAGCCAGAACTTTGCTCCTAATGTGTCTTAGAAAGTGTTTTTAGCGCATAAAGACACCACAGCAAGCGATGCACGTTAACCTGAGCAGCTTATGCTTGGATTTTCCATTTGCCATTACATACTCGTTGGTATAATTACAAGACTTCGAAGAATTGCTAAGACTGCTTCCCACGAGCTGCAAACTGTGCATATTAACACTTCTAACTGGCTCGTGCATCAAGTAACAATTTTCAAGGTAGTAATATAAATGCTGGAAAGCTATAAAAACCTCCAGACGACGTTTTGACATTAAAGAGACAGAACTTGGATTCTAATGGATCGTAGAGGGTGTTTTTAGCGCATAAAGACACCACAGCAACCGATACACGTTAACCCGAGCAGCTTATGCTTGGATTTTCCATTTGCCATTACATATTCGTCTGGTATAATTACAAGACTTCGAAGAATTGCTAAGACTGCTTCCCACGAGTTGCAAACTGTGCATATTAACACTTCTAATTGCCTCGTGCACCAAGTAACAATTTTCAAGGTGGTAATATAATGCTGGGAAGCTTTAAAAACCTCCAGACGACGTTTTAACACTTAAGAGCCAGAACTTTGCTCCTAATGGATCTTAGAGGGTGATTTTAGCGCATAAAGACACCACAGCAAGCGATACACGTTAACCTGGGCAGCTTATGCTTGGATTTTCCATTTGCCATTACATATTCGTCTGGTATAATTACAAGACTTCGAAGAATTGCTAAGACTGTTTCCCACGAGTTGCAAACTATGCATATTAACACCTATAATTGCCTAATGCACAGAGTAACAATTTTCAAGGTAAAAATATAAATGTTGGGAGGCTATACAAACCACGAGACGACGTGTTAACACTAAAGAGCCAGAACTTTGCTCCTAATGTGTCTTAGAAGGTGTTTTTAGCGCATAAAGACACCACAGCAAGCGATACACGTTAACATGAGCAGCTTATGCTTGGATTTTCCATTTGCCATTACATATTCGTCTGGTAT